>OX638135.1:45982526-46525026 GCA_951804985.1 Dryomyza anilis
CATGTTAATGACAAGATTTAGAAGTTATGTCCCCTAAAGTGGTGGTACACCGACTCCCAGATTTGTAGAATACCATGGTCGATTGTAAAATATTAAATACACAGTGAAAAAATCATTTAAAGTACAAAAATAGTACATCAATATTGGTGTTAATTTTGTAAAAAATAAAAAAAAATTTCGACTTTTTTTAACATCAATTTTAACCATGAAGGGATCAAAATAAATTGTGGGCTGGTACTTTTTAAAAAATTAAAGTAAGGTAATTAAACAGTCTTTCATTAGAATCAAGAATATTGAAAATCTATTTACGTTTCCTTTACTTTTTTCATCTTCAAATATATGGTTAAAAAAAATAAAATAATGACAAATTCACATATTTTGCAGTTATTACAATGTTTTCTCCTAAATCTGAGGCAAAACAAATTTAAAACTGTTTACAAATGTTATTAGATATTTAAGAAAAAAATTAAACGGAGAGAAAGGTTTTCACTGGCTCAAAATCTGTAAATTTGTCTAAAAACTTGATGTAATATATACTTTTCTCATGTTTATGGCCAAATTTAGAAGTTTTGGGCCCTATACTGGTAGTCCACCGATTCTATAAAAGTTGTAGAATACCATGTTCGTTTGTTTCAAATTAAATACACAGTGAAAAAATCATTTAAAGTATAAAAATACAAATGTAACACCCTATATTTTGTATCACAGAACTAATATTTCAAATTCAGTGCTCGTCTTCGGTACGATGTCCCCTGAAATCATATATATCGTATGTAGAATGTGTTTCCTTGCACTATTGACTTTCTGTAAAAAAAGTCCCGATGAGGTTTTTTCTTAAAGTCTCGGAAATTGGATTTCAATATGAGTACCATATGACCAATTCACATATTTTTCAGTTATTACTATTTTTCTATGTATTTCACCTAAATCTAAGGTAAAACGAATTCAAAACTGTTTACAATTAAAACAAATACTTTTAGCTGTTGAAATATTGTTATATGAAAATTTTTGCCACGACAATAATAATCTTTAATCGAGAATGTATTCTTACCTCAAATATATTTTTCAATTTTGAAACAAAAGAGTCACTTTTCAAGCAACAATGACATCACTGTTGAATTAATTTTAATAAGAATTTTTACTGCTTATAAAACATTTATCATCTTTAAAAGAGTCTATGAATTATATAACAAGCAGTCGTTTGAATGTTACTTTTTCAACAGTTTTGCACTGTTGGGGATACGATTTACTTTTGTGCGAACAGCGTGTCATGAGAAAACGTATGGAATGTATTTCACTTTTCACGCAAAGATAAATCTTTTCCCCAACAGTGCAAAACTGTTGAAAAACAGTAACATTCAAAATTATGCTTGTTATATAATTCATAGACTATTTTTCATATGATATATGTTTTATAAGCATTTATAATAAGTGATAGTAATGTTGATAGATCTTGGTTGGTTTTACGCATGTAGAAGAGAACAGAGAAGTGAACAAGATATTAAGAAGAATGAGAGTGAGTGAGTAAAATATAGTTATTAACAATTAAAAAAAAAATACAGTTAAAAAAAATAAAAATTATGATAAAATTACACAACATTTAAAAAAACCTTTTTTTTTTATTTTAAAAATTTTACGCAAAAGATAAAAATCAAGAGTTTCCACTGTTGAATCAACAGTAAATACATTTAATATATCAACAAATATGTGGAGTTGTTGGGTGCGAAGTGACCAATAAAAGTTGTTGTTATGAGGTACAAAATTGTTGCCATAACGATTTATTCTTTTCAGTGTATAAAAACTTCATGCAAAATATACTTTTTTCATGTTTATGACCAGATTTAGAAGTTATGTCCTCTAAACTGATGGTACACCGACTCCAGAAAAGTTGTAGAATACCATGGTCGATTGTTTAAATACACAATGAAAAAATCATTTAAAGTACAAAAATAGTACATCAATATTGGTGTTAATTTTGTGAAAATTAAACAAATTTAGACCTTTTTTTAACATCAATTTTCACCATGAAGGACCCACAATTTATTTTGAGTAGTAGTTTTTAAAAAATTAAAGTAATATAATTAAACAATTTTTTATTACAATCAAAAATATTGAAAATCCGTTTAAGTTTTCTATACTTTTTTCATCTCCAAATACGTGGTTTAAAAAAAAAAAAAATATAAGTGTAATAACCACATGTTATGTTCAACGCCCAATTTCTATATGATCTTCCCTAAATCGGAGATATGTTGGTTTTAGAATAGTTTTTGGGTACTTATAAAAAAAATACACGGTGAGAAAATATTCATAACTGTTAAAATATTTATTCAAATGTAACACCCTATATTTTGTATCATAAAACTAATATTTCAAATTCGATTTCGGTACGATGTCCCCTGAAATCGTATATGTCGAATATAGAATATGTTTCCTTATACTATTGGCTTTCTATAAAAAAAATTCCCGATGATATTTTTTCTTAAAGTCTCGGAAAATCGATTTCAATGTGAGTACCTTCTGAAAATACGTGTTTTTATTATTTTACACCGGTTATATATAGGATTTCACCTAAATCTGAGGTGGACCGACCCCAAAAATAGCTTCTAATGCCTTTGCTATACAATTAAGTTATTTTAAGATGCGAAAATTTAGTATTGCAACGCATTCTGCATTGAAATTTTATGGCCATTTAAAGCGTACTGAAAGTCAGTTTTTTCGTTAAAAATGTGTAGTTTTTGTTTTTTTTTTTTAAATTCATTTATGATCATTGAATTGCATGAATAATGAAATTTATTAATAAAACAATGATATTTTGTACTTTTAAGCAAACAAAAAAAAATGCGGTAATTTCAAATTGTGGGCTATCTTCCAATTCGCCTTGTGGGCTATCTGCACACCAGTATTATAACCTGTATAAAAACACAAAATGGGTTTATTTTAGTTTCCACCCAATTCTAATGCTTTATGTACATTTTTTCTGACCTCAAAATGTATTCATAGATTTATTTTATTTTATCGTCGTTTTCTTTAAAAAGGTGCAGGCTAATATTGGATTATCACGGACTGTGCATCTTTGCTTTAAATTTTCGTCGAAGAAAATTACATTTTTGGAGTTCTTCTATCGAATTTTCTCAAACAGTAAACAAATTTTAAAATGTTGTGAAAAATGTTTTTTGGAATTTAAATTATCTTTTATTTAGTATTAAATTTAAAAACGTGAAATATTTGCAAATATATGCGACCACCTTTTTAAAAGCTTGGTTCAAAAGTTATTGGCGATATCTCGTAAACATATCCATAGAATTTTTTAATTAATATATTCGGGTCAATGCCAATAATACAAAAATAGTGCCATTTACTGCGCATACATTTTTTTTCATTTTGTTGTGTAGTGTTATTAAATTTACAACAGATTTTTTAAATTTGAAAAAGACTGAGAAATGTAAAAATCGGATTATAAATCGTCGTTATAGAACTAAAAGTCAACAAATAAATTTTGTTTCAATATCGATGTGTTTTTTTAAGTTAACTAGTTTTACAGAAACAAAAATTATTAAAAATCACTATATACATTTTTGCAAAAATACATATACATAAAGCAAAAATTCATAAGCAGCAATCCCTAAGTAGAAATTTTAAATTTATTTTTCAGGTAAAAAAAGTCAAATTTTCTGATTTTTCCAATTTTCAAGAGGTATCTAAAACAGTACGGAAAACCAAAATGTTTTTGATGAGGGAAACAAGGATTTCTGGTTAAAAGTTAATTTTTTCTTTGCAAAAACTTTTTTATTTGCTAATAACTTCTTCAATTATAATTTTAAACACTCATAACTTATAGCGGAGTGATGATTGGACATAGTACCAATTGGACATAATAATAATAATAGTTTGGCACTACAGTCCTATTAGATCTTAGGCCGAGCTCTCTCACCATTTTGAGCTGTGCGAGTTTCATTTGTACTGAAAGTGGTGGGACCTACAGTTTATTGCCGAATTCGAACGGTGGGTGAGAGCTTTTTCATAGGCAATGTTTTTACTTTCGTAGGTTTGCCATTGCCTGCCGAGAGGTAGCGCGGTATAGAAGAATGTTTCTATGAAAAGATGTTGTTAGCCCCAGTCCAGACTTGAACCGGGGACCTTTCGGCTCGTAGTTCAACGCACTAACCATTGAGCTACCGCGGCTACCGATTGGACATACTTAAACATATTTTTGGTGAATATTTGATTTTTAACTACGAAAAATACACAAAAACATCTAAAACTGCAAATTATCGACCTTTTATCGAATTTTAAAAAATGCTATTTGGACTTATAGTTTTTCAATGAAGATATACAAAAAAATATGTATATTTTCTAAAAACTATGGCTAATTAGTATAGACAATTTAAAGTCAAATTTAAAATTAAAATCATCTTTTTGACAATTTATTCTATACAAAAATTGTAAAAAAATATTGTAGACTTTTTTAACATCAATTTTAACCATGAAGGACTCAAATAAATTGTGGGCTGGTACTTTTTAAAAAATTAAATTAAGATAATTAAACAGTCTTTCATTAGAATCAAAAATATTGAAAATCCTTTTACGTTTTCTATTCTTTTTTCATCTTCAAATATATGATTTAAAAAAAAATAATAAGTGTAAAAACCACATGTTATGTTCAACGCCCGATTTCTATATGATCTCCGCTAAATTGGAGATATGTTGGTGGAAAGTTTTGTATTTGAATTGGGTATTTATAAAAAAAATATACGGTGAGAAAATATTTATAACTGTTAAAATATTCATTCAAATGTAACACCCTATATTTTGTATCATGAAACTTACATTTAAATTCAGTGCTCGATTTCGGTACGAAGTCCCCTGAAATCGTATATGTCGAATATAGAATATGGAAACATAATCTATATTCGACATATACGATTTCACTATCGACAATAGTAGACTATTGTTTTTCTAAAAAAAAAATTCCCGATGGTTTTATTCTTAAAGTCTTGGAAAATCTATTTCAATGAGAGTACCTTGTAAAAAATACATGTTTAAAAAATACATGTAAAAAATACACGGTTTTATATAGGATTTCACCTAAATCTGAAGTGGACCGACCCCAAAAATAGCTTCTAATGCCTTTGCTATACAATTAAGTTATTTTAAGATGCGAAAATTTAGTATTGCAACGCAATCTGCATTGAAATTTTATGGCCATTTAAAGAGTACTGAAAGTCAGTTAATTCGTTAAAAATGTATATTTTTTTGGTATTTCAAATGCATTTACGATCATTTAATTTCATAAATAATGGAATTTATCAATAAAAAAAAATAAAAAATGCGGCGAATTCAAATTGTGGGCTATCTTCCAATTCGCCTTGTGGGCTATCTTCACACCAGTATCTCTCCCCACGATCAAGTGAGAGATATGTTTGACAATTAGCCACTGATTTGCAGTTGATGTTGCACACAATGCATTTACGCTCATTACTGTGAGAAAAAACGTAAACTTTTTTGCTTACTGCATTCGTTATTGTTGCTTTTTCTTTGTTACCCTTGTTTGAACCATGATCAAGTGTTATACTGCTTGCAGTGATGCCAATGTTAATATCCATTTGTCAAATTCGGACAAATTTATTTTGGTTAATCAGCTGCAGTTTTTCAGTTGCCCTCTGCATTTGATATGAATGTGGGAGTTTTTGAAGCAACTCGAAAAGAAGCGACGAATTGTTTAATTCATCACATAAGTTGCTGGTGTTTATTGTGGAAAGTAGACTTCGAGCATTTATGGCAAACGAGGAAAGAGTTTTTAATTTATTTTTATAAATCATTGGTGAAGTTTTAATTCTATTTTTAATTGAATATATGATTTTTTCAAGTTGGCCGTACAACATGCGAAGTATATCAATTATCCCAGCCACGTTAGAAGGATGAACCTGAATGCTATGGGGGGCATCTCCTTTGCGAATTAAGTTCTCTGCATTGGTAACCGCAGGCGGCGGTGGACCATTCGAAGTTGGAGATAAATGTGGGACAATCTTCAGGATGACCAGCAAATGTGGGCAATTCTTTGGGAACAGATTGCCTGGTATTTATGTGATTTGGTAGCAGCCTATTAGCGGGTTCGAGGATAGATGGTTGGCAGAATGGTGTGTTCGTCGATAAGTGGGGGATAAATTAATAGTTGATGTATGTGGTGCGTTTTGAATAAATGCTTGCGGAGTAGCATTTGACCTATAAACCACTTTTTCTTGGAGACTTATTGTTCATTTGTGTTTTTGATTTGATGCTATTGAAATAAATTGTTGACCCAATAATTGTGTTGAATAGGGACGACTGTTACGTTACGTTGATGCATGTCGGCCTGTTGAGTTGTCTGAATGCTTTAATGAAAGCCGCTGGATGTGTCAGTGGCCATAGTACGATTTGGTACTACTGACGAATTTATGGCAGCAGCTGAGACGGTCGGCTGGAACAAAGCGTTTCGATATTGTGATATTTATCGTGTCGGTATATTACAATAATCGGTTTCATGGGCCATGTATGACTCTTGTTGATATCTGGGTATATTTTGGTTTTCACAGTTTGTTGTCTGAATGTTGTCAGGTTGTTGACTGATATCACGGTTATTTTGGTTTTCACTGGTTGTCGACTGGATGTTGACAGGTTGTTTACTGGTATCGGGGTTAAGTTCTAACGATATGTGTTTTTCTGGCAATTGTCTTAGTCTATTTTACATGGACTGAGAATTGTTGGAAGAAGCGTCATTAAAACGTTCAACATCTTCTAGAATCTGATAATTTTTGTTTAAATATTCGCGATTGAGTTCACGGCTGTGGTCAAGATAGAATAATATTTCTTCTTCCAGTCGTTGAAGTTGTAATTGGATTTTCGTGACTCTGTCATGTTAGATCGCTGAGAACACCGACTTGTAGCACTAGGTGCAGGAGAATTTGGCCTCATAACAGAACCCTGGGGGCACTTATAGCGTAATTGATGGCATTTGTACAATTTTTGTGGAATGTTTTGTGGCATTCAACGCAAGAGGTTATATTTTCGTCAAGGGGATTCTGACATAGTGAACAATTGTTATCATGTTGACCCGTCATTTTGTACTTACTGCTAGATTGGCAATGTAATTCAAATGTAATTCTTAACGCTGTTGGTGACCCAGAAGTAGACGATATTGATCGCATAAAGAATTTTAAAATGTTTAAAAGGCAAACGGCCGCGCTAGTGACTTCCACGGGGATTTTGAATATAAACTACCTTCCGTTCATAAAATGTTTGATTTATTGAACAAAAAATGTACATATATTAAACTTACTACACAGGATAAAAACAATGAGGATTAAAGAACAAATATTAATTTTATGACTAACTTACTTTATGGTATGGAAACCACTAGGAACAAATTTAAATATAATATCTTAAGCACCACATGGACACCACTTGACATTTAACTAAATATAATTAAAAATTTACAAGTAAAAATTGAGTATAAATTGAATATAAATTGAATATAAATTGAATATAAATTTAATATAAAAATGTTGCAAATTTGTAACTATTTTAGGGTGAATTTGGGAGTGGTGTTAACACTCCATGTAACCCTTTACCCCAGGCCACTCCAATAAAATTAAAAACAAAAAATTAATTATAAAAAGCACTTGAAGTAAAAAAAAACGGAAAAATAACTTTATATTGTGGTTAATTACATGAACGTGAATGTTTTATAGCTAGGGAATACAATCCCGGGATTCGGGATCTGGGGATCACGATCATTTTCTAGTCCCGAAAATCCCGGGATTAAAAAGTACTAATCTTGGGATTTTCGGGATTGGCAAAAAATCACTATTTTTTAATAGTACTGCAAACGACATGATATAAAATTCATTCCAGAGCTCTCAATACAAAGCATGATAGAAAATTTAGTATAAAATCAATGAATTTAATTTATCCCAATTTTGAGAAGCTAAAACCAAAGTCTTATATACGAGATAAATCAATGAGATTAAAAAATTAGGTACTAGATATCAATAATTACTTAGAGAAATTTTGACATTGCATTATTATACGTTTTATTTGATTCGATTTATTATAAATTTTTTAAAAATAAAAACTTTTAACCCAATTGTTATTTTACTGTGTAGACAAATTTTAATATATACAGAAATGTTAAAATTCTAATAAGTTTTTAAATACATATTTGGAAATAAATTCGAAAATTATTATTAATTATTATTGCATACTAATTGTTGCTTTTTCGTAACTTTTTGAGAAGAAATCTGATAAAGACTATCTTGTGTATAAAACTCACAATATGTAATTTATTTTGTTTTTCGACGAAATATGGTTAAAATAGCAAATTTCAAAATATAGAAAACTACCAGTATTTTAGTTATTTTTATCATTAGTTTAGACAATGTCAATTATCCTTAAACTAAGTTCCTGTTAATCATTAACTGTATTCCCGTGGCGTGTGATCTAGAGCCAAAGCTCTATTTTCTATAAAAAAAAAAAAACACCAAGAAACAACTAGAACCAGAGCAAAAGCTATTTCTATCCAGTTCAATCGAATGCTGTCAAGTTTTCTCAAAATAGAACCGTTGGCGTTCCAGATATTATATCTTAAATGCTTTAAAAATAACTAAAAAAAGTCAAATTATGATTCGAGTATGGAGAAAAACAAATATTTTTCAAAATTACTTGTATTTTGAACTAATCCCGGGATCCCGGGATTGAAAAGTGTTCAATCCCCAAATCCCGGGATTTCGAAAACAGGTACAAATTGTATTCCCTAATTATAGCTTAAAATAGTAATTACGAATAATCTTTAATGGAACTATTTTGGTTGGAACTTAGCTTATTGCAACGATTTTATCCAATGACGCACCTGGATGGGAATCTATGCTTATTGGAACAGTTTCATCCAAAAGAAAAGTTTTAATACCGCACCTAAAACGGAAACTAGAACTACCTTCTATCAATGTGGCATGTTTAGTGGATAATATTTTTGCAATAGATTACTTTTCATGGAATTAAATTTTAAAATGTAATTATTACTTCTTTCCATAATCACTTTTAATTCTATTACATATTTCAAATTAAGTTTTTCTAAATGTAATTTTATATAAAAAAAAAAGTTCAATTATATTTGAATGTAATTGTATTGGAAAATGTTTTATTACAATTACAAGTAATTGCAAATCACAAAAATCCAATTACAATTATATGTAATTGTATTTGCTCGTGTAATTGAGTACAAAATATAATTGATACTGCCCAACTTTGGTATTTACTGTATTAGTATTTGTTTTTGCGAAGCAACACTATTATAAAGATTCTGTTTTTCTGTTTGGAAAATTATAAAATGTGTACTTAAATTCATCTATTTATAGACTATATGTTGTATAAATATGTTATTTAGTTTTAACTATTGCATGGTAAACTTAATAATCATCAGAAAAAATAATTTACGGCAAAAATAAACCCGTAAAATAATATAAAAAAATGTGGGCGGATCACGCCCAACATAACAATATGTTTTAAATTTTATAACTACATCTTGAATACTTTTGGGGTTATTAGTGTCCGTTGACCGATTCTCATTTCCAAAGTCAGTTCCTACTTTTGGCTAAAACATATTGAAACGAAATTTCATCGCATTCTGAGAAGTATTTCTCAAGTTACTACGTTTTCGGACAGACAGACAGATAGACAGATAGACAGACAGACAGACAGACGGACAATATGTATAAGGAAATATATATATACTTTTCCATACCGGACACGCCGCCTAAGGGGCGTTACAATATATGCACTAACTTAATATACCCTGTACCTCGTAGGTGTAGGGTATAAAAATCAGTAAGATGAAGATTAAAACATTTTTTCGAAATTTTGACTACAACAACAATAGCTGCGTTTCCGTGGTTTTTGATCATGATCCGTAGATCATTTTCATATACAACAAAACAAACCATTAGATCCAGGTTCATTTTTGGATCCATTAATGATCTGGTACTGCACGTATCAAAAGTAAATTTGTTTGTGGTGATGTTCACGGTTGCCACTTGGTAACTTACAACCAAAATTGGTAACTTTTTGTCAGCTTGGAAACTTTTTAATCATTTTGGTAACTTTTCGATATGACAATAATAAATGAAATATTTTAAAAATATATAAATGTTTAATTTTCGTATTCTTATTGAATATCTTTGATATTATATGAAATGAAAATAGGAGTAGATAAATATACAATATATAAATATTTTTTGTCAATGAATAGCGCAACTATTGCTGTTTTAAATTAGAGTTTCTTTGAGTTTAAAGTTTCTTACTTCTACATGGCTAAGCAGTGTTGCCAGGTGATCGGGAGACCAAAGTATTACGCTAGTGTTGAAATTATCGTTTTTTATCCTACGAAACAACCAAATTATTGCTATGGGTAGTACAAACATAAAATCTAAAAAAACAACCTTATCACCCTCAAGTATCTTTTTATTATTGTGTGATTATGATTTGTTTCTAGTCCCCTTTGTCTAAAATTCGTATAACGTATTTCAAACGTTTCTTTCGTATCAATCTTTGAATATTTCATTCAATATTTCTTTCAATTTTTATACCCTACACTAAGAGTGAAAGGGTATATTAATTTTGTTTTACCATTAATTTTTTATATACAAATAAAAAATTATACTTTTTCGTATGATTTAAATGCTGGAAAAATACGTACTCAACGTTTCGTTTGAGTACGTATGGGAAAAATTGAGCAAAAACGTGCGCATGGAAGGTTTTTAAATCTCACGTCTAAGTTAATAAAAATAGATATCTGGAAATTAGAGATTCTTAAAGAGAATTCCTTGCGAAATCGAGTGGTATATTCAGTTTTTTTTATTATTGGTACCATGCACCGATACTCTTTATTTAAAAAGTACTATTTAGGCCAATAAAATCTTAAAATTGTTATTGCCTATTGTCTACAGAATTTAACGTAGTATTTCATTATTGTAAAGTTTTCGAACTCGAATTTCAGAGAAAACGCCAATTTTCATTAGGCTGAAATTTTTTTCAAAATTAGTTCAATTGTTTCTAAATACATTACTGGAATTTGTAGAGGTGTTCCTCCATATAAGAGAAACACTTTTTTCTATGAAATTTTGAATCAATGATAAAGTTTTTAACGTGGGATTAACATAATGACTTTTTGTGAGCGCTTTACATATTATTCAAAATTACGTTTGACCATTTATAATATATGTGTGAAATCAATTTTTAAATTTTATTTTAATTATTGCTCCAATTTTCTTTATGGATTTATTATAGCAAATTTTTTAGTAACATTTTAAAACTTTACTTTTTCAATTTAAATCACTTTTAATTCACTAACAAATAGTAGCAGAGAGGTTTATTCTCGTCAAATAGCGAGAATTTGAAGAAAATCTGAGATGCGGATGGCTCATTTCAGGAATAATGTGTATTTAATATTTCTATGTTCATATATATTTGACATTAAAACGACAATTAAATGCAGTTGGATGCAGCAAAGTTTATTACCATTGTGTTCACAACGTATCCAGTAATTCACAAAAAAAAAAATTATCATTACTTGACGTGACTTATAAAAGTTGAACTCCTCTGAACAAAAGAAAAATATTTTATAATAATACAAAAAACCATATTCATTCATTAAAAAATATAATACTGGTACTTTTTGGTAACTTTTTTGGGAAATTTTGGTAGACAAAATGCTATTGTGAATAACACTTAATAAGAAGAATTTGTGTCTAAAAAGAAAGGGAGACGAAAACAGTGTTTCCAAATTTATTAAAAAAGAACCGATGGGGTAGTTTCTGTAATTTTGTCGATCAAAGTTGTCGAGTCATATTGTCGATTTGACGTCAAAGTGACGCAATTTTCATTTCTTGTCGAATAATTTTGTTTACATTTGAACAATTTTGACGTCACAGTACTCGCCAATTTTATCACTTGATTTACAGAAACTAGCATCTGGTTCAGGTACCACGGAAACGCAGCTATTGCGAACTTATATAATCGAATGTGAAAATGTTTGTGCTAGGGTATGAGATTCGCGGTAAAACTGCGTGCAACAGCGGAGACAACCTTTACAATTCTGCATGGAGAACTATTTCACATTGCCATATTTCACAGTCATATTACCCAAACGCACTAAAATTGGGTGAAATTCATTATTTTCTGAACCACTAAATCGATATAAAAAATTTTAAAAGTATTGCATAGAGAATTATTGAGAGAAATTCTATTTGAATTTGAAGATTGCAGATTTAATGCTTATGTAGATAAAAATCAATAAAGTTGAGATTTTTTCTTGAAAAATCTTTTAAAATTTGTATAAAATCCAAGAGAAATCCCATTTTAAAAATTCTTGTTTTTGTGAAAAGCTTACTTTAGGATCAAAGGAAAATGTGCTCACTTGAGAAAATCTTGCTTGGTTTTAAAGATATTCAGCCCAATTCTAAATAAATTCTCCCAAAAATATTTGGGAGAAATTGTTGGGAGAAAAAAAGCTTTGTATTGAAATAACATTCAAAGCTTTTTTACTCCCAAGAATTTCCTGGGAGTATTTATTTAGAATTGGGCTGATTGACTTTACTTTACAGATTTAACTAACAAGGAACAATCAAATTTTTAATTTTGGCTTTAGTTTGGACTTTGCTCTAGATAACCATAAATCATTTTCTTTGTATTGTTACACTATAAATGCTAAATAAATAATTAAAAAATTGTCTAAAATGCTTAATATTTTCAGAGATTTTTTTCTAAAAACTTATAAAAATATTAACACTCATTGGTATACTAAAATTAGTTTTGATAATTATAGGAATAATAGTTTTTAAGATTTTATTGAAAAATTATTTTCAACAGTATTAAATTTTATAATAAAGGGGCTTAAAAATACTTTTTTTTAAAAACGTTACGTAATATTAAAAAACTGAGTATGCAATCAAAATCACCACCAGCCAGTTGTTAAAAATAATTAGTTTGTTTCCTACTTAATGTTTTTAAGAAAATCGCAATCGTCATTTTAAGCCATTTTATCCACCATTTAATACTAGAAAAACCATCCAGCTAGCTGAAAATTTGTTTCTATATATAAAGGGAAAACATAGAATATATGAAAATATTTTATATTTAAATATTATAGACATTTTTGAATTTTTGAATAGCAAAAATTACTAAAATATTGCCGAAATTTAAAGTTTTTTTAACACTTAATGTGAAACAGTAGAAGACATTTTGTAATACATAACTGTACCTTGATATTTTCATATTACGCGAC
The DNA here is from genome assembly GCA_951804985.1 of Dryomyza anilis. Classification (NCBI taxonomy): domain Eukaryota; kingdom Metazoa; phylum Arthropoda; class Insecta; order Diptera; family Dryomyzidae; genus Dryomyza; species Dryomyza anilis. Next base: position 45,995,839 of record OX638135.1, read on the forward strand.
ACGATTTAATAAAATGTCTTTATATATGTATATATATATTTTAAATTGAATCACAGTTCTGTATATTTAAAATTGTTTTTTAAATTTATTTAAAATAATAGATTTTAAATCTGCGAAAACACTTTTTATAAGTTTTAAAATTCACATTATAATGTTAAAAAATGTTCGGTTTTTTTCTATAACATTTTTATTAATTTTAGTTAAAATGGTCATATGGTGTTTTTTTTTTTATTTTAATTAATAATTTTTTAATTTATTTTCTGAACACAATCATTGAAACTCATTTTCGTGGAGATTCTGTTTTTTGCAACTCTCTGTTTGCTCTGCAAACCCAGTAACAACAAAAAAAAAACATGCGACAGAGTTGTTGTTGTTCTTTTGTGTGCAATTTTTTATGAGAGAGTGTGATGCACAGCACTAACCACAGTGACCGCAGGCTACTGCAGTACTCATTTTCATATGGTTGTTGTAATTTAGTTTTTACGTTTTTCTGGCGTTTTTTGTTTCAAAATTATTAAAACCAAGTATGGCACGCAATAAAATAGATTAATACGAATCGTTTGATACCAGTATAATTAAATTCAGTTCAGAAATACGGCCGGTTAGTGCAACAGAAAAAAAAACGTTTTGTTTTATTAATATAGATATCCTATCCTATTAATATAATAAATCTGTTTGTTCGTTTGTACGTTTGTTCCGCTTCTCCGTCTAAACGGCTGATCCGATTTTCTTGAAATTTTTACCACAGATGCGGTATGGTCTGGAAAGAATGATAGGCTATATATGGGCGGGATTGGACAAAGAGGCGTGGCACCTCCCATACAACCTAAACTTTCAATACGATATAACTCGGCACTTTCACCAGCTACGAACATGAAACAAAAAACTCAAATACAAAAAAAAAATTAAAAACAAAAAAGCAAAAGCACAAAACAAAACAAAAGCAAAAGCAAAACCAATCACATAAAACCACAATCCAAACTAAATGAAAAACATAAAAAGGAAAGAAAAAGAAAAACAAACTCACCACACTAAAACTAACCAAACTAAAACTCACCACACTAAAATTCACCCTTAAATTAACCACACTAAAACCCACCACACTATAATTCACCACACTAAAACTCATCACACTAAAACTCACCACACTATAATTCACCACACTAAAACTCACCACACTAAAACTCACCACTCTAAAACTCACCACACAAAAACTCACCACACTAAAACTCACCACACTAAAATTCACCACACTAAAACTCACCACACTAAAACTCACCACACTAAAACTCACCACACTAAAACTAACCAAACTAAAACTCACCACACTAAAACTCACCACACTAAAACTCACCACACTTAAACTCACCACACTAAAACTCACCACACTTAAACTCACCACACAAAAATTCACCACACTAAAACTCACCACACTAAAACTCACCACACAAAAATTCAACACACGAAAATTCACCACACTTAAACTCACCACACTAAAATTTCACCACACTAAAACTCACCACACTAAAACACACTACACTAAAATTTCACTACATTAAAATTCACCACTTTTAAACTCACCACATTAAAACTCACTACACTCAAATTTCGATACACTAAAACTCACCACACTAAAACTCACCGCACTAAAATTCACCACACTAAAACCCACCACACTATAATTAACCACACTAAAATTCACCACCCTTAAAATTCACTACACTAAAACTCACCACAATAAAATTCATCACATTAAAATTCATCACACTAAAACTCACCACAATAAAATTCACCACACTAAAACTTGCTACACTAAAACATGCCACATTAAAACACGCCACATTAAAATTCTCCACACTAAAACCCACCACACTATAATTGACCACACTAAAACTCACCACACTTAAAAACACCACAATTAAACTCACCACACTCAAATTCACCATACTAAAACTCACCACACTAAAACTCACCACACCTAAACTAACCACAATTAAACTCACCACTCCAAAATTCACCACATCTAAACTCACCACACCGAAACTTACAACATTAAAACCCACCACACTAAAACTTCTACTGGGAAAAACTCTACGGGGAAGAATTCTACGGGAAAGAATTCTACCGGGAACAATTCTACGTTGAGAATTCTACGGGAAAGCGTTCTATGTGGATTTTACGGGGAAGATTTCTACTGGGAATAATTCTGCGGAGAAGCGCAGTCTGAGAAAAAATTGTCTTTGAGAAAAGTTGTTTTGGCGGAGAATTATTTGGTTACGACATTTATAAAACCAATAAAAAAATTTCAACAGCTAAGCACGGGCCCCTCATATAAATAATAAAATGTTTTTTATATTAATAAAATCGCTCCATATCTTTGAATTCAGAAAATCTTGGCACGAGTCGTGCACGGGTCCAGCTAGTAAAAAATATAGTACAGTTGAAATACAGTTTCTCCGAAATTCTTAAACGCATTTTTTCTTCTATTTTCCAATACTAGTTTTATATACTAAGGAATGGTAATATTCTTACACGTTTTTAAAATATTTGGATATAAACTCGGAAATGTTTATTTTGATTTTAACATTTTTAATTATTTATACAGCATTTAGTATGTAGCGTTAAAGAAGAACATGATAAATAATTATCCAGAATATAGTATAATAAACTGACAATCAAAAATACTGTACATATGTACCTTAATAAAAATATTTATATACAAAAAGTACAAAAAACATATTTGTCCCTAACTAGATGACCACAACTGTACATGCATCGCTGAGCAAAGAATAAGTAATAGTAAGGGTATTCATATAACGTGTTAAGTCGTGTTAAATTGATAAATTGTTAAAGTTAGCACCTTTTTATATGAACGAACTTTTTCTTGTTAACTTAAAAATGCGGTCAAAATGTATAATTTGCATCTAAATATTTTAGTTTCCAGTGCTTAGTAAAACTCCTAAATGAATAACACACAATTAAGAATGATGAATTTTAAACCAGTCTTAACAAATTAGATTTGTCAAATATAAACACATCTCAGAGCTTGATAAGTTGATATTCCCTGCTAAGTCGATTTCCATAAAAAATTATAATAGATTTTAAAAATTTGTTAAGTATAGCCAGTTAGCAGGACTTAACAAGTTATATGATTACCCATAGTAAAAATTGGTAGAAATAAATCATCCTTAAAACTGCATATTTAAAGATATAAAATAAAATGTAAGGAGTTAAAAAATAAATAAATTAAAAGAATAAAATAAAATAAAAAAGTAATATTTAAAAATAATACAAGAAAATAAAAAAAATAGTTTTATTTTTATTTTTAAATAGTTTAAAGTTCGTAAATACCATGAATTTTTCATAAATATTATGAAAGCGTTCATCAATATCATGAACTTTTTCATTACGGTTTTATGAACGATTCATAAATTGCATGAATTTGGTCATTGGTTGAGTAATAATGAAAAATTCATAAAATTGCTGAACAAATTCATATATAGTATGAACTTTTTTTTCTGGATATTGAAGGACAAAATGATTGAAATTTGGAATACGGAAACACTTTTTCACTTTATATTATTATATTGCTATCCACTTAACACATTGAGGAAAAAAAAAATGGAAAAAAAATTGTCTTCTTTTAGTCATTTCCAACACCATCCATGCAGTTAAAATTCCGCTGTAATGTTTGGTTTGTGTAGTTGCTTAGATTGAGAGAAAGAATATTTAGTAATGTTTGACATTAGTGTTGCTAGTGTCCGCAATGCTGCTAGTACTGCCGTACACAGACAGTGTTGTCAATCCTATTTTAAGAAAATAAACCACATATTTCTTAAAAAAAAATTTTGCCTTATAAAACTTAATGAAATTTAAAACACAATATTAATATTTATTTTTTATTATATCAGATATAAAAGTATAGTTTAAAGTATTAAATAAAAAATATATGTGTAAGTCATTTTCCAATAAATAGTAGAGCCTACACCTCCCAAGAAAAACCTATAAACAATTAGCTAATACGGCAACACTGGCCTCAGATATTGTGCATATTATAAGGGCGGAAAAACAAACAACTCATTGGCCAAACCAAGCGACGAATCCATTTTATTTTTGTATTTTGTTAATGTATAAGGAGTTAAAGTATATATGAATAATACGAAGCCATGTATAATTCGAATACGTTTCGGCATTGTGTACAAAACTTGCACACTCTGAAAAGAGAGAAACAAAATGTCGGCATTAAGCCATAATCCGGTATGGAAAAGTATATATATATATACACATATATATATATATATATATATATATATATATATATATATATATATATATATATATATATATATATATATATACGGCATTAAGCCATAATCCGGTATGGTATATATATATATATATATATATATATCAGCATGAGCTGCAAAAAAAAAAAAAAAAAAAAAATATATATATATATATATATATATATATATATATATATATATCAGCATGAGTCGATATATAATAAAAAAAGAGCTAGACTAGAGATGGGCATGTGAGCTTTGACTCACACTCACTCAAGAGTTATCGATTCTTATTAAATAATAAAAATAAACATATATAGTTAGGTCACATGGGTAAATTCAGTCACATGGGACGGACTTTTATAGTCGGTCGGGCCAGACTATGGAATACCCTACACTTTGGTGGGGATATTAAAATGGGAAATTTAATTTCATACTTTAACTGTGCAAAGAATAAGTAATAGTAAGGGTATTCATATAACGTGTTAAGTCGTGCTAAATTGTTAAATTGTTAAAAGTACGTTCATATAAAAAGGTGCTAACTTTAACAATTTATGTTCGGTTTTTTTCTATAACATTTTTATTAATTTTAGTTAAAATGGTCATATGGTGTTTTTTTTTTTATTTTAATTAATAATTTTTTAATTTATTTTCTGAACACAATCATTGAAACTCATTTTCGTGGAGATTCTGTTTTTTGCAACTCTCTGTTTGCTCTGCAAACCCAGTAACAACAAAAAAAAAACCATGCGACAGAGTTGTTGTTGTTCTTTTGTGTGCAATTTTTTATGAGAGAGTGTGATGCACAGCACTAACCACAGTGACCGCAGGCTACTGCAGTACTCATTTTCATATGGTTGTTGTAATTTACTTTTTACGTTTTTCTGGCGTTTTTTGTTTCAAAATAATTAAAACCAAGTATGGCACGCAATAAAATAGATTAATACGAATCGTTTGATACCAGTATCATTAAATTCAGTTCAGAAATACGGCCGGTTAGTGCAACAGAAAAAAAAAACGTTTTGTTTTATTAATATAGATATCCTATCCTATTAATATAATAAATCTGTTTGTTCGTTTGTACGTTTGTTCCGCTTCTCCGTCTAAACGGCTGATCCGATTTTCTTGAAATTTTTACCACAGATGCGGTATGGGCTGGAAAGAATGATAGGCTATATATGGGCGGGATTGGACAAAGAGGCGTGGCACCTCCCATACAACCTAAACTTTCAATACGATATAACTCGGCACTTTCACCAGCTACGAACATGAAACAAAAAACTCAAATACAAAAAAAAATTAAAAACAAAAAAGCAAAAGCACAAAACAAAACAAAAGCAAAACCAATCACATAAAACCACAATCCAAACTAAATGAAAAACATAAAAAGGAAAGAAAAAGAAAAACAAATTCACCACACTAAAACTAACCAAACTAAAACTCACCACACTAAAATTCACTCTTAAATTAACCACACTAAAACCCACCACACTATAATTCACCACACTAAAACTCATCACACTAAAACTCACCACACTAAAATTCACCACACTAAAACTCACCACACTAAAAGTCACCACTCTCAAACTCACCACACAAAAATTCACCACACTAAAACCCACCACACTATAATTAACCACACTAAAATTCACCACCCTTAAAATTCACTACACTAAAACTCACCACAATAAAATTCATCACATTAAAATTCATCACACTAAAACTCACCACAATAAAATTCACCACACTAAAACTCGCTACACTAAAACATGCCACATTAAAACACGCCACATTAAAATTCTCCACACTAAAACCCACCACACTATAATTGACCACACTAAAACTCACCACACTTAAAAACACCACAATTAAACTCACCACACTCAAATTCACCATACTAAAACTCACCACACTAAAACTCACCACACCTAAACTAACCACAATTAAACTCACCACTCCAAAATTCACCACATCTAAACTCACCACACCGAAACTTACAACATTAAAACCCACCACACTAAAACTTCTACTGGGAAAAACTCTACGGGGAAGAATTCTACGGGAAAGAATTCTACCGGGAACAATTCTACGTTGAGAATTCTACGGGAAAGCGTTCTATGTGGATTTTACGGGGAAGATTTCTACTGGGAATAATTCTGCGGAGAAGCGCAGTCTGAGAAAAAATTGTCTTTGAGAAAAGTTGTTTTGGCGGAGAATTATTTGGTTACGACATTTATAAAACCAATAAAAAAATTTCAACAGCTAAGCACGGGCCCCTCATATAAATAATAAAATGTTTTTTATATTAATAAAATCGCTCCATATCTTTGAATTCAGAAAATCTTGGCACGAGTCGTGCACGGGTCCAGCTAGTAAAAAATATAGTACAGTTGAAATACAGTTTCTCCGAAATTCTTAAACGCATTTTTTCTTCTATTTTCCAATTCTAGTTTTATATACTAAGGAATGGTAATATTCTTACACGTTTTTAAAATATTTGGATATAAACTCGGAAATGTTTATTTTGATTTTAACATTTTTAATTATTTATACAGCATTTAGTATGTAGCGTTAAAGAAGAACATGATAAATAATTATCCAGAATATAGTATAATAAACTGACAATCAAAAATACTGTACATATGTACCTTAATAAAAATATTTATATACAAAAAGTACAAAAAACATGTTTGTCCCTAACTAGATGACCACAACTGTACATGCATCGCTGAGCAAAGAATAAGTAATAGTAAGGGTATTCATATAACGTGTTAAGTCGTGTTAAATTGATAAATTGTTAAAGTTAGCACCTTTTTATATGAACGAACTTTTTCTTGTTAACTTAAAAATGCGGTCAAAATGTATAATTTGCATCTAAATATTTTAGTTTCCAGTGCTTAGTAAAACTCCTAAATGAATAACACACAATTAAGAATGATGAATTTTAAACCAGTCTTAACAAATTAGATTTGTCAAATATAAACACATCTCAGAGCTTGATAAGTTGATATTCCCTGCTAAGTCGATTTCCATAAAAAATTATAATAGATTTTAAAAATTTGTTAAGTATAGCCAGTTAGCAGGACTTAACAAGTTATATGATTACCCATAGTAAAAATTGGTAGAAATAAATCATCCTTAAAACTGCATATTTAAAGATATAAAATAAAATGTAAGGAGTTAAAAAATAAATAAATTAAAAGAATAAAATAAAATAAAAAAGTAATATTAAAAAATAATACAAGAAAATAAAAAATATAGTTTTATTTTTATTTTTAAATAGTTTAAAGTTCGTAAATACCATGAATTTTTCATAAATATTATGAAAGCGTTCATCAATATCATGAACTTTTTCATTACGGTTTTATGAACGATTCATAAATTGCATGAATTTGGTCATTGGTTGAGTAATAATGAAAAATTCATAAAATTGCTGAACAAATTCATATATAGTATGAACTTTTTTTTTCTGGGTATTGAAGGACAAAATGATTGAAATTTGGAATACGGAAACACTTTTCCACTTTATATTATTATATTGCTATCCACTTAACACATTGAGGAAAAAAAAAATGGAAAAAAAATTGTCTTCTTTTAGTCATTTCCAACACCATCCATGCAGTTAAAATTCCGCTGTAATGTTTGGTTTGTGTAGTTGCTTAGATTGAGAGAAAGAATATTTAGTAATGTTTGACATTAGTGTTGCTAGTGTCCGCAATGCTGCTAGTACTGCCGTACACAGACAGTGTTGTCAATCCTATTTTAAGAAAATAAACCACATATTTCTTAAAAAAAAAATTTGCCTTATAAAACTTAATGAAATTTAAAACACAATATTAATATTTATTTTTTATTATATCAGATATAAAAGTATAGTTTAAAGTATTAAATAAAAAATATATGTGTAAGTCATTTTCCAATAAATAGTAGAGCCTACACCTCCCAAGAAAAACCTATAAACAATTAGCTAATACGGCAACACTGGCCTCAGATATTGTGCATATTATAAGGGCGGAAAAACAAACAACTCATTGGCCAAACCAAGCGACGAATCCATTTTATTTTTGTATTTTGTTAATGTATAAGGAGTTAAAGTATATATGAATAATACGAAGCCATGTATAATTTGAATACGTTTCGGCATTGTGTACAAAACTTGCACACTCTGAAAAGAGAGAAACAAAATGTCGGCATTAAGCCATAATCCGGTATGGAAAAGTATATATATACACATATATATATATATATATATATATATATATATATATACGGCATTAAGCCATAATCCGGTATGGTATATATATATATATATATATATATATATATATATCAGCATGAGCTGCAAAAAAAAAAAAAAAATATATATATATATATATATATATATATATATCAGCATGAGTCGATATATAATAAAAAAAGAGCTAGACTAGAGATGGGCATGTGAGCTTTGACTCACACTCACTCAAGAGTTAGACTAGAGATTGATAGAGTTAAATATCGATTCTTATTAAATAATAAAAATAAACATATATAGTTAGGTCACATGGGTAAATTCAGTCACATGGGACGGACTTTTATAGTCGGTCGGGCCAGACTATGGAATTTACCTCGATTTACCTCATATAAAATGTACATATAAAGATCAATTTTTATGTATACGTGCTTAGGTAAACTTTTTTGGTCAAATATATATTGATATCATGCTCAAATACATGATAATAATGTTTTCCGGCGAAAAAACTTGTGGTTCACAAAAAAAAAAAATCGAAATTCGGTACACCTACCCATTTGTCAATATGGGTATCAAATGAATGGAAATTCTTCTGCGATTGAATGTTTGTAGTTATTTTCAGGATTCGTATACCCTGGTGACCTATATATCACTTTGAATGGTAACCACACATATGTGTAGGGTATTTATAGTCGGCTTAGACCGACTATAATTTTGATAATCCTAACTTTCATAATAACACCTACTTTAAAATTTCCCATGTGATCTAACCTTCCCAACTGGTTTATTATGAATCGACTCATGCTGATATAAATATATATATATATATATATACACATATATATATATATATATATATATATATATATATATATATATATATATTTTTTTTTTTTTTTTTGCAGCTCATGCTGATATATATATATATATATATATATATATATATATATATATATATATATATATATATATTTAAGAGCTAGACTAGAGATGGGCATGTGAGCTTTGACTCACACTCACTCAAAGTTAGACTAGAGATTGATGGAGTTATATATCGATTATCATTAAATAATAAAAATAAACATCATTATTATATAGTTAGGTCACATGGGTAAGAGATGGGCATGTGAGTTTTGACTCACACTCACTCAAAGTTAGACTAGAGATTGATAGAGTTAAATATCGATTAGCATTATATAATAAAAATAAACGTAGATAACGACTTCAAGTTGGAACCCAACAGAAATGATGAATGACACAACAAAAAACCAAACCCCCAAAAATACGGAGAGAAAGCAGATTGAGATACTCGGATGAGATACTCAGAAGAAGAAACTCTCGGAAAGTGCCAAAAGGTTCTCCAGAAAATGAGACTGGCAATAAACAGACAGAGAAACATCAATATGGATGTCCAAAATGGTGTATCTGAGCTGGAAGAGCTACCGCAGAAACTGGAAAAACGCGGAAAAAGAAAAGGAGACAAGCAAAACCACTGCTGTGATCTCAAAAAACGCAAAGAAGAGAGGCGATATCACAACGCCGTCAATACCTCAGAAGAAACGGAGCGCATCCAGCCCGGCTGAGACAAACCCCGGAAAGAAACCGAGGAAAAGATCAACTGAGATAGGAAAAACGATGACAACAAAGCGTGAAGAAGACTCGAGAAACGAGAAGACACCCAGGAGATCAAAGAAGGACGCTGGAAGAAAGAAACTTCCAAGAATGCCAAAGGAACGCTCAGAGGCTGTCATCATTCGACCAATGGAGGGTCTCAGCTACGCTGAAGTTCTTAGAAACATAAGAAACAACGTGAAACCGGACGAAGCAGATGTCGCGATCCGTTCCATCCGGAAGACAAAAACGGCTGCAATTCTGCTCGAGATGGGAAAAGGTGGAAAGAAAGACGAGTTCTGCGATGCTATCAAGGACATTTTAAAAGAAGCTGCCGTTGTAAAGGACTTAAAACCTAGGGCCACAATAGAGATAAGAGACCTCGATGCCCTCTCTACAAAAGAAGAAGTTGTCGCCGCTATTAATGCTGCAACAAATATAGGTGAGGATGACATCACAGTCCACCTGACTGACACGAACAATCGATAGCAACGAAGAGCATTCGTCTCGCTACCAGTGACTGGCGCGAATGAACTACTGAAGACGGAGCGTATAAAAATTGCTTGGATAAATTGCAGAATCAAGTATCGAGAGGAAAGAAAACGGTGCTTCAGGTGCTTCGGGTCAGGCCATATGCAGTGGGAATGCGACGGACCAGACAGGAAGAGTATGGGACTATGCATCTGATATGGCGAGAAGGGCCATCAGCTGAAAGAGTGCAAAAATCCATCAAAATGCTGTATCTGCTCGCAAGACGCACAAAATTCGGTAGACCACTTGCCCGGACCAAGAAGCTGCAAGGCAAATAATCAAAAGGCGCGGTGAAAATACTGCAGCTAAATATGCATAGAGGAAAGGTGGCAGATGCTCTCTTGCCTCAAATAGTAATAGAACAGGAAGTGGATATTGCAATCATTAGCGAGCAATACACAAGGAAAACATGCGGGCTCTGGTTCCATGACGACACGGAAACTGCCGCAATATGGATACCGAACACTAGCCGAATACAACCCAATAGTAGCGGGAAAGGAAATGGCTTCGTCTGGGTACGGATAAACAACGCTACGCTGGTCAGCTGCTACCTTACTCCTAGCGATCGCATATATGTAAAAGAAGAGCTAGACTAGAGATGGGCATGTGAGCTTTGACTCACACTCACTCAAAGTTAGACTAGAGATTGATAGAGTTAAATATCGAATAGCATTAAATAATAAAAATAAACGTCATTATTATATAGTTAGGTCACATGGGTAAATTCGGTCACATGGGACGGACTTTTATAGTCGGTCGGGCCCGACTATGTAATACCCTACACTTTGGTGGGGATATTAAAGTGGGAAATTTAATTTCATACTTTAATTTTGAAGTATTTAATTATGCTGAACCTGGTGGGGGCGAGCTCAGGCTTCCACCAGGGTCGCAGGTGGCGGATAGCGATATAGCTGCTTTCTTATGCAGTCCCCGACCAAGAGCGGCAGGAGCGGAGAGCATGAACTGAAAAGCTCATTAATGCTCAAAGAAGTTCCTGTGACAGGGCGAGAAGACACCGCCCTACAAATAGATGCTCAGAACGACGCAGTGAGCAGAAATCAGTAGCTGGCAGTGTGACTGCGAAGACTAACGCACCACTATACGCGAGAGTAAAGACATGATGACGATCTACTGGAACTCGACACGGACTTATGATTTGCACAATGTATATGAAAAGTTTGATATGGGCCGACAGCTGTGGCATTCTGTTACCTCAATATACGGGAGTGAAATCTCGTAGAAATGGCTTTTAGGTCAATGTTACAGCTGCCTTCCGTCCCGTTAAACCCCTAGCAAGGGCTCGGAGAACGCTCGATGTCCGTAGCCATTCAGTTGGTGATGCAGGTTTAGATGAGATTATACCCTGATTAACGCCCGACCTGGCTCTGAACACAAGCACCCATATGGACTTGTGTCAACCCTCGCGAGGACCTCACTGCTTGCAAAGGGACCCTCGGGGTCAACATGTGGGCGACTGTATGACGGACGTATATAACGACTTCAAGTTGGGACCCAACAGAAATGATGAATGACACAACAAAAAACCAAACCCCCAAAAATACGGAGAGAAAGCAGATTGAGATACTTGGATGAGATACTCGGAAGAATAAACTCTCGGAAAGTGCCAAAAGGTTCTCCAGAAAATGAGACTGGCAATAAACAGACAGAGAAACATCAATATGGATGTCCAAAATGGTGTATCTGAGCTGGAAGAGCTACCGCAGAAACTGGAAAAACGCGGAAAAAGAAAAGGAGACAAGCAAAACCACTGCTGTGATCTCAAAAAACTCAAAGAAGAGAGGCGATATCACAACGCCGTCAATACTTCAGAAGAAACGGAGCGCATCAAGCCCGGCTGAGACAAACCCCGGAAAGAAACCGAGGAAAAGATCAACTGAGATAGGAAAAACGATGACAACAAAGCGTGAAGAAGACTCGAGAAACGAGAAGACACCCAGGAGATCAAAGAAGGACGCTGGAAGAAAGAAACTTCCAAGAATGCCAAAGGAACGCTCAGAGGCTGTCATCATTCGACCAATGGAGGGTCACAGCTACGCTGAAGTTCTTAGAAACATAAGAAACAACGTGAAACCGGACGAAGCAGATGTCGCGATCCGTTCCATCCGGAAGACAAAAACGGCTGCAATTCTGCTCGAGATGGGAAAAGGTGGAAAGAAAGACGAGTTCTGCGATGCTATCAAGGACATTTTAAAAGAAGCTGCCGTTGTAAAGGACTTAAAACCTAGGGCCACAATAGAGATAAGAGACCTCGACGCCCTCTCTACAAAAGAAGAAGTTGTCGCCGCTATTAATGCTGCAACAAATATAGGTGAGGATGACATCACAGTCCACCTGACTGACACGAACAATCGATAGCAACGAAGAGCATTCGTCTCGCTACCAGTGACTGGCGCGAATGAACTACTGAAGACGGAGCGTATAAAAATTGCTTGGACAAATTGCAGAATCAAGTATCGAGAAGAAAGAAAACGGTGCTTCAGGTGCTTCGGGTCAGGCCATATGCAGTGGGAATGCGACGGACCAGACAGGAAGAGTATGGGACTATGCATCCGATGTGGCGAGAAGGGCCATCAGCTGAAAGAGTGCAAAAATCCACCAAAATGCTGTATCTGCTCGCAAGACGCACAAAATTCGGTAGACCACTTGCCCGGATCGAGAAGCTGCAAGGCAAATAATCAAAAGGCGCGGTGAAAATACTGCAGCTAAATATGCATAGAGGAAAGGTGGCAGATGCTCTCTTGCCTCAAATAGTAAGAGAACAGGAAGTGGATATTGCAATCATTAGCGTGCAATACACAAGGAAAACATGCGGGCTCTGGTTCCATGACGACACGGAAACTGCCGCAATATGGATACCGAACACTAGCCGAATACAACCCAATAGTAGCGGGAAAGGAAATGGCTTCGTCTGGGTACAGATAAACAACGCTACGCTGGTCAGCTGCTACCTTACTCCTAGCGATCGCATCGACGAATTTCAGAGAAAGCTGGAAGGGATCGAAGATACGATAAGAGACATCGGCGGACATTTTAACTCTCGAGCAGCAGAATGGGGCATGCAAACTACAAACTCAAGAGGCAGAAAAATAGTACAAATGGCTGCCAGAACCGGGCTAATAGTCTCAAACGTGGGAAACGTGTCAACCTTCAGGCGGCCTGGGTGCGAGAGAATTGCCAATAAAATGAAAAACAGGAAAGTGCTCGAAATTTATACGGCCAGTGACCATCAGTATATTTCATACAACCTACAAGCACACGGCATGGCACCCGCAATTAAGACCAACACGAGTACGCGCAAATGGAACGTGAACAAACTGAACACATCTGCACTCGTGGCAGAGATAGACAGACGAATAGAAGAAGGGGAAATTGAAGGAGACGCCAAGATTATAACGAAACGAGTTATGACCATCATCCGACTGGGATGTAACAAGGCGATGCCTAAGGTGAAACGAATTAATAAAACGGCAGTACACTGGTGGATCGACACAATTGGTGATATCAGACGAAATTGCATCCGAAGTAGACGAAAATTTACCAGAGCAAGGCGCAGGGGCATGACTGAAACAGAGCGTATTGAATATAAGCATGCAAGGATAAGACTCCGCGGTGCCATATTCGAAATCAAAAGAGAACAGTGGGAGGAACTACGCGAAGATTTAAACAGAAACCCGTGGGGTCTAGGTTATAAAATCGTTATGAAGAAACTCGGAATTAAGAATCCGGTACACGAAATGGACGAAAAAACCATGGAAAACATCGTTAAGTCACTTTTCCCGACACACGAGATAAGGGAAGACAATGCAGATACAGAAGAAACCACAAACTTCACACTGTTCACACCAGACGAACTCAGAGCAGCCGCCCGTAGCCTCCAAAACAAAAAGGCACCCGGTCCCGATATAATACCTGCCGAGGCAATAAAGGAGAGAGTGAACCAACAACCTGAGTTACTACTCAATATGTACAAATGTTGTTTAAGAGAAGGTGTGTTTCCGGAGGCATGGAAAAAACAACTTGTTCTCATCAGCAAGGGCAAGGGAGACCCAGGAGCTCCATCTTCATACAGACCACTCTGTATGCTAGACACGGCTGGGAAACTATTAGAGCGACTAATGAAGCCTCGTCTCGAAGAAGCTATTCGTACTGGGGGAGGATTATCAAAGAGGCAGCGTGGATTCCGTCCATGGAAGTCCACTATTGGAGCACTGAATGACGTAGTCGATGTAGTCGAAGCTGCACAACAGGAGACGCAATTTACCAGACCAGTGGTTCTACTTGCTACCCTCGATGTCAAGAACGCTTTCAACAGCCTTAGATGGACAGATATATTGCAAGCTCTGGAAAATAATTTCGCGGTACCGCAATACCTCATGAGGATGATTAGGAGTTACCTAAAAGACAGAGAACTTTTATATAATACGAGCGGAGGCCCGATGAAGATGCAAGTCACGTCGGGGGCAGAACAGGGATCGATCCTATGGAACATTAGCTACGATGAAATTTTAAAAATCGAAATGCCGGAGGATACTTTCCTTGTGGGCTATGCGGATAACATCGCTGCGGTTATCAAAGCGAGAAACACGGACGAAGCACAACGCAGACTTAGACAAGTTATGATAAGGACCAAAGCATGGCTAGACACACATGGACTAAAGCTGGCCACACATAAAACAGAGCTGTTACTACTCACCAGACGACAGATCCCCGTCGAGATAGACATAAGAATTGGCGATGTGGTAATACCCACAAAAAAGTCGGTGAACTACCTGGGCATAAGACTGGACCCGAAACTTACGTACACGAGCCAGATCCACTATGCATCAAATAAAGCTGCGAAAACAACAGTACAACTCAGCCGATTAATGGCAAACATTGGAGGACCGCTTTCAGGCAAGCGCAAGCTGCTTATGGAAGCTAGTAACAGCATTCTCCTCTATGGATGCGTCATTTGGGCCGGAACACTTAACACGAAGCAAAGGGCTAAAACCCTCTTGGCAGTGCAACGAACCGCAGCTCTACGGGTAACCTCAGCGTACCGTACTGTATCGGCGTCTGCAGTACTAGTGATAGCAGGAATGATCCCAATAGACCTCCAGGCACAGGAGCGTATGAAAACATGGACATTGAAGCAGAACGATCGCCGCGGAACAGTATTGATAGAAGAAGAAAGGCAGCAGACATTTGCACACTGGCAAATGCGCTGGCACAGCGACAAACATGGAAGGTGGACGCAAAAACTCATACCAAACGTAGAGAAATGGATGAAGAGACGGAGCGGGGAAGTAAACTACTACCTAACCCAGATACTATCTGGACATGGCTACTTCAGGAAGTACCTCTACAAAATGGAGAAATGCAACTCACCATACTGTCTGTATGAAGAAACGGACACTGTAGATGATGCAGAACACACATTTTTCAAATGTACTCGCTGGTCGGAAAATCGTGAAGAGCTAGAGAAGGCTCTGGGCCCAGTAACAGTCGAAAAGCTGATAGACAAGATGACGACAGACGAAGAAAGCTGGAACGCCGTGGAAAAATATAGCGAATATGTTCTAAGAACAAAGAAATTCGATTTAGATGCAGCATTAAATTAAAAAAATGTAATTAATAGCGGGGGGCCAGGACGCAGGCCACGAAGTAGATGGCTGAAAAGCCAAAGTGGGATCCACCTCGAAGTAATGCGATAGCGGTGCCGGGGTGGAAGCATTTCACAAGAGAGATAAGGGGGGTTTTTAGTCGGTATGCCAGAACGGTGAGCCCGACATACCTCGCTGGGTGACGACCCAACGTCGGATGCAAAAATGCATTTTTGCCCTCCTTTCCCCAAAAAAAAAAAAAAAAAAAAATTTTGCTGAACCTCCCCACCCTCAGAATATTATTCACATATCAGAAA
This sequence comes from Dryomyza anilis, assembly GCA_951804985.1. NCBI lineage: Eukaryota > Metazoa > Arthropoda > Insecta > Diptera > Dryomyzidae > Dryomyza > Dryomyza anilis. The sequence continues at coordinate 46,012,418 of OX638135.1, forward strand.
TGTACGCCTTATATTCCTATAATTTAAAAATTGATATAAAATATAAAAAACGAATTAAATAAAATTAGAAAAATAAAATTGGGCGGACCTTGCCTATATTTAAAATTTTGAAAGGCTAATATTTCATAGATTTGATTTTAATAAGTTACGGTTCAAATTTCCACTATGAAAACCCGGGATGTAATGAAAAATAAAGGTGGGCGGATCACGCCCATTTTTTAACCACATATTTTTGTATGAATTATAACAATATGTTTTAAATTTTATAACTATATCTTGAATAATTTTACAGTTATTAGTTCCTAAATATTTATATAAATGTGACTTGTATGGGAGGTGGGCGTGTCCGTTGACGGATTTGCCTCGTTTTCAAACTCAGTTCCTACTTTTGGCTAAAATATATTCATACGAAATTTCATCGCATTCTGATCAGTATTCCTCAAGTTTTTCTGTATTCGGACAGCAAAACAGCAAGACGGACAGACAGACAGACGGACATGGCTAAACGGACTCGGGTAGTGATGCTGATCAAGAATATATATACTTTTCCATACCGGACACGCCTCCTAAGGGGCGTTACAATATATGGACAAAGTTAATTTACCCTGTACCTAATAGGTGTAGGGTATAAAAATTGCCTTACATATTTTTTAATTGATGTTAATATATTTTCAGTGCACAACTCACATTCGACTCAGACAAATTACGCAGACAATTTTGCAGATTTTGTGGAATACTCATTGGAAACCATGAACTTGAAGAAATTAATCACAAAATTAAATTAATTTGTTTTCGATTGTCTTAAGTTAAATTATTAAATATTTTAACTCCATGGATAAATGAGAAGTCAACAAATATGTTCAATGCATACATGTGTCTATGTGAAATGTGGGTTTTCATAGTGGAATCCCGGGTTTTCATAGTGGAAATTTGAACCGTAACTTATTAAAATCAAATCTATGAAATATTAGCCTTTCAAAATTTTAAATATAAGCGTGGTCCGCCCATTTTTATTTTTCTAATTTTATTTTATTCGTTTTTTATACTTTTATATCAATTTTTAAATTATGGGGATATAAGACGTAAATTTCTGATATGTGAATAATATTCTGAGGGTGGGAAGATTCAGCATAATTAAATACTTCAAAATTAAGGTATGAAATTAAATTTTCCACTTTAATATCCCCACTAAAGTGTAGGGTATTCCATAGTCGGGTCCGATCGACTATAAAAGTCCGTCCCATGTGACCGAATTTACCCATGTGACCTAACTATATAATAATGATGTTTATTTTTATTATTTAAGATATGTAAAGCAAAATGTTTAAAAATAATCTCAGCATCGCTCAATGCACGTTGAGCGAACTTTGTGCATTTTTGTGAGTTTTTCATATTTCAAGGACTCATATCTCTGAAACCACTGCAGTTAGGAAAGTCATTAAACCGTCCTACCTAATTTCATTAATTTCTGAGATAGTGCTGCTAAAATATTAAAATTTTCAGTTCATTTGATGTGGAATAACCCATAATGACTATGAAAAAGTACATTCTCACAATGAATATTTAATTAAAATTGGTTTATCGTCACAATGAATTATACTTCAATGAATACATTTGTTGAATTATAGTGTAAAAATCATTAAAGAGATGAACAATATCCATAATCACAATGAATATTTCATTAACTATATTGCATGTAACAGTTCATATGCACAAAATAAATTATAATTAAGAAGATTTTATTCCATTATTTTCATTTTATTAAATATACCTTTAATCAAATATACAAATAAAACAAATATTGATAGCTCTCGAGATGAAGAATAGGGTCATCCATTGAAAAATAACACTTTGTGAAAAAATTTTGAATATGACGACCAATTTTTTCTTGCATATTTTTTGCGCAATATTTTTTTGAATTGGAACAAGATAAGAATATATCAAGAGCAGGTGGTGTTTATGTGTTTACAATTCAATATAACGAAATTAGAAGCATTTATCTAATATAATTGAATATATTTATTTCGTACTGCAGTGAATGTGTTTATTCATTCGTAGAATGTACGCGTTCATTGTGATAACGTACAATGGATTAACTAGAACAAAATTTCTGGACTTGACAACACGGACAATGTAATATACAACTTGCCACAGAAAAAATGCACTATGCACTAGACATCTGCACAAATGGTTTTGAAGTTTCCTCTGCAAATATGCACTACTGCACTCTACAGTTTTGAATTCATTTCGCAAATAAAAAGCGACAGTATTGTAGTGAAGTCTCTCTGAGCGACTTCACTTCAGTATTTCTTTCATTGTTGTCAAGCACTGTCAAAACATCAAACCATTTAAAAAATTCAATGTTTTGAAAAACAAACCAAACGACAATACTGTCGCTGAACATTCAACAAATACAGTGGGTGCAGCAAGTGAGCACAACTAGTAACGAGTGAGAAGACTAACATTGGAAACAATAACAAATCTGCCGCTTGTTCGACGAAGGTTATGCTTTGTTGCTATTTATGTATTAATAAAAAGTAAAAGAAACATAATTTTTTCAAAAAAAAAATTGTTAAAAAAAAAGTTGTGTACGACAAAAACAACGCTTTGGTCAAAACGCAATATATTAAAAAAAAAATCTAATTAAATAATAAAAAAAATATTTTTCGATAAATAAAAAACTTAATATAAAATATTATATGATTTTCTTATTCCTTTTTTTTTTGTCCATATTTCAATATTTGAGTACAAATATAACACGCACAGCTTAAAATGGTGAGAGAGCTCGGCCGAAGTTCTATACAGCTACAGTCCTGTACTATTATTATTATATTATTATTTCAATATTAATGAAAATTCCTTAGAGTAAGAATGATAAAATAAAAAATGCACTAAGCACTCGGTGTCATAAGCAGTTCATTTCAGTATTTGAATTTATATTGCACATCATCATTCACTTCAATTTTGTTTTGTTTTGACTGTACTTGGTTCTTTGTTGTAGTGAGCAAGCAATTCATTTGATTTTCAAGCATAGAGTTGACGACAGTAAATGTTTTAAAACGAAGTGAATGTCTTGAAGTGGGTTTCAAATGCATTTGTGCAGATGTCCAATATGCACCATTCGCAAGGCCTTTAAGCACGAACGTAATTGTACGAAAACACATAATTTGAATGTTAATACCAATAATTATTTCTTTGCTTCGTCAAGTTTCGTTCACTTGTGCTTACTTAAGTTAGCGATTCTAATCGCACACAACGTACGGAAATTTAAAAGTTGTTAACAATATTTAATTTAATTAATTTTTCTTGAAAATTGAACTGAATTATGATCGGAATATTCCTGTTTGCTTATGTTTACATTTAATAATAATAGTTTGGCGCTACAGTCCTGTATAGAACTTCGGCCGAGCTCTCTCACCATTTGAGCTGTGCGAGTTATATTTGTACTCAAATTGGTGGGACCTACGGTTTATTGCCGAATCCGAACGGCGGGTGAGAGCTTTTCATATGCAATGTTTTACTCTCGTAGGTTTGTCATTTACTGCCGAGAGGTAGCGTCGCATAGAAAAATGTTTTCTATTAAAAAGATGTTGGTAGTCGCTGGGGATCGAACCGCGGACCTTTCGGCTCGTAGTCGAATGCACCAGCGACTTTTCGCTTGTAGTCCAACGCACTAACCAGACGTGCTACCGACGCTACATTGGCTTTTGTTATATTTTTGCTTATGTAATAAATAATAGACATCTGCACAAATGGTTTTGAAGTATCCTCTGCAAATATGCACTACTGCACTCTACAGTTTTGAAATCATTTCACAAATGACAATCGATAGTATTATAGTGAAGTCTCTTTGAGCGATTTCACTTCACTTCAGAATTTGTTTTATTGGTGTCAAGCACTGTCAAAACATCAAGCCATTCAAAACAGTGAGAAGCCGATTAACGAGTGAGAAGACGAACATTGAAAACAACAACAAATCTGATGCTCGTTCGACGGCAGTAATGTTGTTATTGGTATTTATGTGTTAATAAAAAATACAACAAACAATATTTAAAAAAAAAAAATGTTAAAAAAAATTTTGTACGACAAAAACAACGCTTTGGTCGAAAAGCAATATATCAAAAAAAAAAAAAATTTTTTTTTTTTTTTTTTGGGAAAGGAGCGCAAAAATGCATTTTTGCATCCGACGTTGGGTCGTCACCCAGCGTGGTATGTCGGGCTCACCGTTCTGGCATACCGACTAAAAACCCCCCTTATCTCTCTTGGGAAATGCTTCCACCCCGGCACCGCTATCGCATTACTTCGAGGTGGATCCCACTTTGGCTTTTCAGCCATCTACTTCATGGCCTGCGTCCTGGCCCCCCGCTTTTAATTACATTTCTTTAATTTAATGCTGCATCTAAATCGAATTTCTTTGTTCTTAGAACATATTCGCTATATTTTTCCACGGCGTTCCAGCTTTCTTCGTCTGTCGTCATCTTGTCTATCAGATTTTCGACTGTTACTAAGCCCAGAGCCTTCTCCAGCTCTTCATGATTTTCCGACCAGCGAATACATTTGAAAAATGTGTGTTCTGCATCATCTACAGTGTCTGTTTCTTCATACAGACAGTATGGTGAGTTGCATTTCTCCATTTTGTAGAGGTACTTCCTGAAGTAGCCATGTCCAGATAGTATCTGGGTTAGATAGTAGTTTACTTCCCCGCTCCGTCTCTTCATCCATTTCTATACGTTTGGTATGAGTTTTTGCGTCCACCTTCCATGTTTATCGCTGTGCCAGCGCGTTTGCTAGTGTGCAAATGTCTGCTGCCTTTCTTCTTCTATCAATGATGATCCGCGGCGATCGTTCTGCTTCAATGTCCATATTTTCATACGCTGCTGTGCCTGGAGGTCTATTGGGATCATTCCTGCTATCACTAGTACTGCAGACGCCGATACAGTACGGTACGCTGAGGTTACCCGTAGAGCTTCGGTTCGTTGCACTGCCAAGAGGGTTTTAGCCCTTTGCTTCGTGTTAAGTGTTCCGGCCCAAATGACGCATCCATAGAGGAGATTGCAGCTTTAGTGCATGTGTGTCTAGCCATGCTTTGGTCATAATCATAACTTGCCTAAGTCTGCGTTGTGCTTCGTCCGTGTTTCTCGCTTTGATGACCGCAGCGATGTCATCCGCATAGCCCACAAGGAAAGTATCCTCCGGCATTTCGATTTTTAAAATTTCATCGTAGCTAATGTTCCATAGATCTGGTCCTAGGATCGATCCCTGTGCTGCCCCCGACGTGACTTGCATCTTCATCGGGCCTCCGTTCGTATTATATAAAAGTTTTCTGTCTTTTAGGTAACTCCTAATCATCCTCATGAGGTATTGCGGTACCGCGAAATCTTTTTACAGAGCTTGCAATATATCTGTCCATCTAAGGCTGTTGAAAGCGTTCTTGACATCGAGGGTAGCAAGAAGAACCATTGGTCTGGTAAATTGCGTCTCCTGTTGTGCAGCTTCGACTACATCGACTACGTCTTTCAGTGCTCCAATAGTGGACTTCCCTGGACGGAATCCATGCTGCCTCTTTGATAATCCTCCCCCAGTACGAACAGCTTCTTCGAGACGAGGCTTTATTAATCGCTCTAATAGTTTCCCTGCCGTGTCTAGCATACAGAGTGGTCTGTATGAAGATGGAGCTCCTGGGTCTCCCTTGCCCTTGCTGATGAGAACAAGTTGTTGTTTTTTCCATGCCTCCGGAAACACACCTTCTCTTAAACAACAATTGTACATATTGAGTAGTAACTCAGGTCGTTGGTTCACTATCTCCTTTATTGCCTCGGCAGGTATTCCGTCGGGACCGGGTGCCTTTTTGTTTTGGAGGCTACGGGCGGCTGCTCTGAGTTCGTCTGGTGTGAACAGTGTGAAGTTTGTGGTTTCTTCTATATCTGCATTCTCTTCCCTTATCTTGTGTGTCGGGAAAAGTGACTTACCGATGTTTTCCATGGTTTTTTCGTGCATTTCGTGTACCGGATTCTTAATTCCGAGTTTCTTCATAACGATTTTATAACCTAGACCCCATGGGTTTCTGTTTAAATCTTCGCGTAGTTCCTCCCACTGTTCTCTTTTGCTTTCGAATATGGCACCGCGGAGTCTTTTCTTTGCATGCTTATATTCAATACGCTCTGTTTCAGTCATGCCCCTGCGCATTGCTCTGGTAAATTTTCGTCTACTTCGGATGCAATTTCGTCTGAGATCATCAATTGTGTCGTTCCACCAGTGTACTGCCGTTTTATTAATTCGTTTCACTTTAGGCATCGCCTTGTTACATCCCAGTCGGATGATGGTCATAACTCGTTTCGTTATAGTCTTGGCGTCTCCTTCAATTTCCCCTTCTTCTATTCGTCTGTCTATCTCTGCTACGAGTGCAGATGTGTTCAGTTTGTTCACATTCCATTTGCGCGTACTCGTGTTGGTCTTAATTGCGGGTGCCATGCCGTCTGCTTGTAGGTTGTATGAAATATACTGATGGTCGCTGGCCGTATAAATTTCGAGCACTTTCCAGTTTTTGATTTTATTGGCAATTCTCTCGGACACCAGGGTTATGTCCGGTATAGTGCCCTCGCACCCAGGTCGCCTGAAGGTTGACACGTTTCCCACGTTTGAGACTATTAGCCCGGTTCTGGCAGCCATTTGTACTATTTTTCTGCCTCTTGAGTTTGTAGTTTGCATGCCCCATTCTGCTGCTCGAGAGTTAAAATTGCCTGCTACTATCAGGTGTCCGCCGATGTCTCTTATCGTATCTTCGATCCCTTCCAGCTTTCTCTGAAATTCGTCGATGCGATCGCTAGAAGTAAGGTAGCAGCTGACCAGCGTAGCGTTGTTTATCCGTACCCAGACGAAGCCATTTCCTTTCCCGCTACTATTGGGTTGTATTCGGATAGTGTTCGGTATCCATATTGCGGCAGTTTCCGTGTCGTCATGGAACCAGAGCCCGCATGTTTTCCTTGTGTATTGCTCGCTAATGATTGCAATATCCACTTCGTGTTCTATTACTATTTGAGGCAAGAGAGCATCTGCCACCTTTCCTCTATGCATATTTAGCTGCAGTATTTTCACCGCGCCTTTTGATTATTTGCCTTGCAGCTTCTCGATCCGGGCAAGTGGTCTACCGAATTTTGTGCGTCTTGCGAGCAGATACAGCATTTTGGTGGATTTTTGCACTCTTTCAGCAGATGGCCCTTCTCGCCACATCGGATGCATAGTCCCATACTCTTCCTGTCTGGTCCGTCGCATTCCCACTGCATATGGCCTGACCCGAAGCACCTGAAGCACCGTTTTCTTTCCTCTCGATACTTGATTCTGCAATTTGTCCAAGCAATTTTTATACGCTCCGTCTTCAGTAGTTCATTCGCGCCAGTCACTGGTAGCGAGACGAATGCTCTTCGTTGCTATCGATTGTTCGTGTCAGTCAGGTGGACTGTGATGTCACCCTCACCTATATTTGTTGCAGCATTAATAGCGGCGACAACTTCTTCTTTTGTAGAGAGGGCGTCGAGGTCTCTTATCTCTATTGTGGCCCTAGGTTTTAAGTCCTTTACAACGGCAGCTTCTTTTAAAATGTCCTTGATAGCATCGCAGAACTCGTCTTTCTTTCCACCTTTTCCCATCTCGAGCAGAATTGCAGCCGTTTTTGTCTTCCGGATGGAACGGATCGCGACATCTGCTTCGTCCGGTTTCACGTTGTTTCTTATGTTTCTAAGAACTTCAGCGTAGCTGTGACCCTCCATTGGTCGAATGATGACAGCCTCTGAGCGTTCCTTTGGCATTCTTGGAAGTTTCTTTCTTCCAGCGTCCTTCTTTGATCTCCTGGGTGTCTTTTCGTTTCTCGAGTCTTCTTCACGCTTTGTTGTCATCGTTTTTCCTATCTCAGTTGATCTTTTCCTCGGTTTCTTTCCGGGGTATGTCTCAGCCGGGCTTGATGCGCTCCGTTTCTTCTGAGGTATTGACGGCGTTGTGATATCGCCTCTCTTCTTTGCGTTTTTTGAGATCACAGCAGTGGTTTTTCTTGTTTCCTTTTCTTTTTCTGCGTTTTTCCAGTATCTGCGGTAGCTCTTCCAGCTCAGATACACCATTTTGGACATCCATATTGATGTTTCTCTGTCTGTTTATTGCCAGTCTCATTTTCTGGAGAACCTTTTGGCACTTTCCGAGAGTTTCTTCTTCCGAGTATCTCATCTTGAGTATGAACTCTTGGCGGGGTGAGCTATATCGGGGTGCAGCTTCATGCTCTCCTCTCTCTAATTCTTTTGGCGTCTCTTGTGGTGTTTCAAAGTTTGTTTCCACGAAATTTCTTCGAATGGTCACAGATGATAGTGGAGTGGTCACCGGTGATCGCAAGATTTTGGAGCTATTCATGAACGCAGCTTCAATCTGCTTTCTCTCCGTATTTTTGGGGGTTTGGTTTTTTGTTGTGTCATTCATCATTTCTGTTGGGTCCCAACTTGAAGTCGTTATCTACGTCCGTCATACAGTCGCCCACATGTTGACCCCGAGGGTCCCTTTGCAAGCAGTGAGGTCCTCGCGAGGGTTGACACAAGTCCTTATGGGTGCTTGTGTTCAGAGCCAGGTCGGGCGTTAATCAGGGTATAATCTCATCTAAACCTGCATCACCCACTGAATGGCTACGGACATCGAGCGTTCTCCGAGCCCTTGCTAGGGGTTTAACGGGACGGAAGGCAGCTGTAACATTGACCTGAAAGCCATTTCTACGAGATTTCACTCCCGTATATTGAGGTAACAGAATGCCACAGCTGTCGGCCCATATCAAACTATTCATATACATTGTGCAAATCATAAGTCCGTGTCGAGTTCCAGTAGATTGTCATCATGGGTTTACTCTCGGGTATAGTGGTGCGTTAGTCTTCGCAGCCACACTCCCAGCTACTGATTTCTGCTCACTGCGTCGTTCTGAGCTCCTATTTGTAAGGCGGTGTCTTCTTGCCCTGTCACAGGAACTTCTTTGAGCGTTAATGATCTTTTCAGTACATGCCCTCCGCTCCTGCCGCTCTTGGTCGGGGGCTGCATAAGAAAGCAGCTAGATCGCTATCCGCCACCTGCGACCCCGGTGGTAGCCTGAGCTCGGCCCCACCTATTTTAATAAATAAAATTTTTGAGTTGAACAAGATATGAATATATCAACAGCAGGTGGTGTTTATGTGTTTACAATTCAATACAACGAAATTAGAAGCATTTATCTAATATAATTGAATATATTTATTTCGTACTGCAGTGAATGTGTTTATTCATTCGTAGAATGTACGCGTTCATTGTGATAACGTACAATGGATTAACTAGAACAAAATTTCTGGACTTGACAACACGGACAATGTAATATACAACTTGCCACAGAAAAAATGCACTATGCACTAGACATCTGCACACATGGTTTTGAAGTTTCCTCTGCAAATATGCACTACTGCACTCTACAGTTTTGAATTCATTTCGCAAATAAAAAGCGACAGTATTATAGTGAAGTCTCTCTGAGCGACTTCACTTCAGTATTTCTTTCATTGTTGTCAAGCACTGTCAAAACATCAAACCATTTAAAAAATTCAATGTTTTGAAAAACAAACCAAACGACAATACTGTCGCTGAACATTCAACAAATACAGTGGGTGCAGCAAGTGAGCACAACTAGTAACGAGTGAGAAGACTAACATTGGAAACAATAACAAATCTGCCGCTTGTTCGACGAAGGTTATGCTTTGTTGCTATTTATGTATTAATAAAAAGTAAAAGAAACATAATTTTTTCAAAAAAAAAATTGTTAAAAAAAAAGTTGTGTACGACAAAAACAACGCTTTGGTCAAAACGCAATATATTAAAAAAAAAATCTAATTAAATAATAAAAAAAATATTTTTCGATAAATAAAAAACTTAATATAAAATATTATATGATTTTCTTATTCCTTTTTTTTTTGTCCATATTTCAATATTTGAGTACAAATATAACACGCACAGCTTAAAATGGTGAGAGAGCTCGGCCGAAGTTCTATACAGCTACAGTCCTGTACTATTATTATTATATTATTATTTCAATATTAATGAAAATTCCTTAGAGTAAGAATGATAAAATAAAAAATGCACTAAGCACTCGGTGTCATAAGCAGTTCATTTCAGTATTTGAATTTATATTGCACATCATCATTCACTTCAATTTTGTTTTGTTTTGACTGTACTTGGTTCTTTGTTGTAGTGAGCAAGCAATTCATTTGATTTTCAAGCATAGAGTTGACGACAGTAAATGTTTTAAAACGAAGTGAATGTCTTGAAGTGGGTTTCAAATGCATTTGTGCAGATGTCTAATATGCACCATTCGCAAGGCCTTTAAGCACGAACGTAATTGTACGAAAACACATAATTTGAATGTTAATACCAATAATTATTTCTTTGCTTCGTCAAGTTTCGTTCACTTGTGCTTACTTAAGTTAGCGGTTCTAATCGCACACAACGTACGGAAATTTAAAAGTTGTTAACAATATTTAATTTAATTAATTTTTCTTGAAAATTGAACTGAATTATGATCGGAATATTCCTGTTTGCTTATGTTTACATTTAATAATAATAGTTTGGCGCTACAGTCCTGTATAGAACTTCGGCCGAGCTCTCTCACCATTTGAGCTGTGCGAGTTATATTTGTACTCAAATTGGTGGGACCTACGGTTTATTGCCGAATCCGAACGGCGGGTGAGAGCTTTTCATATGCAATGTTTTACTCTCGTAGGTTTGTCATTTACTGCCGAGAGGTAGCGTCGCATAGAAAAATGTTTTCTATTAAAAAGATGTTGGTAGTCGCTGGGGATCGAACCGCGGACCTTTCGGCTCGTAGTCGAATGCACCAGCGACTTTTCGCTTGTAGTCCAACGCACTAACCAGACGTGCTACCGACGCTACATTGGCTTTTGTTATATTTTTGCTTATGTAATAAATAATAGACATCTGCACAAATGGTTTTGAAGTATCCTCTGCAAATATGCACTACTGCACTCTACAGTTTTGAAATCATTTCACAAATGACAATCGATAGTATTATAGTGAAGTCTCTTTGAGCGATTTCACTTCACTTCAGAATTTGTTTTATTGGTGTCAAGCACTGTCAAAACATCAAGCCATTCAAAACAGTGAGAAGCCGATTAACGAGTGAGAAGACGAACATTGAAAACAACAACAAATCTGATGCTCGTTCGACGGCAGTAATGTTGTTATTGGTATTTATGTGTTAATAAAAAATACAACAAACAATATTTAAAAAAAAAAAAATGTTAAAAAAAATTTTGTACGACAAAAACAACGCTTTGGTCGAAAAGCAATATATCAAAAAAAAAAAAAAATTTTTTTTTTTTTTTTGGGAACGGAGCGCAAAAATGCATTTTTGCATCCGACGTTGGGTCGTCACCCAGCGTGATATGTCGGGCTCACCGTTCTGGCATACCGACTAAAAACCCCCCTTATCTCTCTTGGGAAATGCTTCCACCCCGGCACCGCTATCGCATTACTTCGAGGTGGATCCCACTTTGGCTTTTCAGCCATCTACTTCATGGCCTGCGTCCTGGCCCCCCGCTTTTAATTACATTTCTTTAATTTAATGCTGCATCTAAATCGAATTTCTTTGTTCTTAGAACATATTCGCTATATTTTTCCACGGCGTTCCAGCTTTCTTCGTCTGTCGTCATCTTGTCTATCAGATTTTCGACTGTTACTAAGCCCAGAGCCTTCTCCAGCTCTTCATGATTTTCCGACCAGCGAATACATTTGAAAAATGTGTGTTCTGCATCATCTACAGTGTCTGTTTCTTCATACAGACAGTATGGTGAGTTGCATTTCTCCATTTTGTAGAGGTACTTCCTGAAGTAGCATGTCCAGATAGTATCTGGGTTAGATAGTAGTTTACTTCCCCGCTCCGTCTCTTCATCCATTTCTATACGTTTGGTATGAGTTTTTGCGTCCACCTTCCATGTTTATCGCTGTGCCAGCGCGTTTGCTAGTGTGCAAATATCTGCTGCCTTTCTTCTTCTATCAATGATGATCCGCGGCGATCGTTCTGCTTCAATGTCCATATTTTCATACGCTGCTGTGCCTGGAGGTCTATTGGGATCATTCCTGCTATCACTAGTACTGCAGACGCCGATACAGTACGGTACGCTGAGGTTACCCGTAGAGCTTCGGTTCGTTGCACTGCCAAGAGGGTTTTAGCCCTTTGCTTCGTGTTAAGTGTTCCGGCCCAAATGACGCATCCATAGAGGAGATTGCAGCTTTAGTGCATGTGTGTCTAGCCATGCTTTGGTCATAATCATAACTTGTCTAAGTCTGCGTTGTGCTTCGTCCGTGTTTCTCGCTTTGATGACCGCAGCGATGTCATCCGCATAGCCCACAAGGAAAGTATCCTCCGGCATTTCGATTTTTAAAATTTCATCGTAGCTAATGTTCCATAGATCTGGTCCTAGGATCGATCCCTGTGCTGCCCCCGACGTGACTTGCATCTTCATCGGGCCTCCGTTCGTATTATATAAAAGTTTTCTGTCTTTTAGGTAACTCCTAATCATCCTCATGAGGTATTGCGGTACCGCGAAATCTTTTTACAGAGCTTGCAATATATCTGTCCATCTAAGGCTGTTGAAAGCGTTCTTGACATCGAGGGTAGCAAGAAGAACCATTGGTCTGGTAAATTGCGTCTCCTGTTGTGCAGCTTCGACTACATCGACTACGTCTTTCAGTGCTCCAATAGTGGACTTCCCTGGACGGAATCCATGCTGCCTCTTTGATAATCCTCCCCCAGTACGAACAGCTTCTTCGAGACGAGGCTTTATTAATCGCTCTAATAGTTTCCCTGCCGTGTCTAGCATACAGAGTGGTCTGTATGAAGATGGAGCTCCTGGGTCTCCCTTGCCCTTGCTGATGAGAACAAGTTGTTGTTTTTTCCATGCCTCCGGAAACACACCTTCTCTTAAACAACAATTGTACATATTGAGTAGTAACTCAGGTCGTTGGTTCACTATCTCCTTTATTGCCTCGGCAGGTATTCCGTCGGGACCGGGTGCCTTTTTGTTTTGGAGGCTACGGGCGGCTGCTCTGAGTTCGTCTGGTGTGAACAGTGTGAAGTTTGTGGTTTCTTCTATATCTGCATTGTCTTCCCTTATCTTGTGTGTCGGGAAAAGTGACTTAACGATGTTTTCCATGGTTTTTTCGTCCATTTCGTGTACCGGATTCTTAATTCCGAGTTTCTTCATAACGATTTTATAACCTAGACCCCATGGGTTTCTGTTTAAATCTTCGCGTAGTTCCTCCCACTGTTCTCTTTTGCTTTCGAATATGGCACCGCGGAGTCTTTTCTTTGCATGCTTATATTCAATACGCTCTGTTTCAGCCATGCCCCTGCGCATTGCTCTGGTAAATTTTCGTCTACTTCGGATGCAATTTCGTCTGAGATCATCAATTGTGTCGTTCCACCAGTGTACTGCCGTTTTATTAATTCGTTTCACCTTAGGCATCGCCTTGTTACATCCCAGTCGGATGATGGTCATAACTCGTTTCGTTATAGTCTTGGCGTCTCCTTCAATTTCCCCTTCTTCTATTCGTCTGTCTATCTCTGCTACGAGTGCAGATGTGTTCAGTTTGTTCACATTCCATTTGCGCGTAATCGTGTTGGTCTTAATTGCGGGTGCCATGCCGTCTGCTTGTAGGTTGTATGAAATATACTGATGGTCGCTGGCCGTATAAATTTCGAGCACTTTCCAGTTTTTGATTTTATTGGCAATTCTCTCGGACACCAGGGTTATGTCCGGTATAGTGCCCTCGCACCCAGGTCGCCTGAAGGTTGACACGTTTCCCACGTTTGAGACTATTAGCCCGGTTCTGGCAGCCATTTGTACTATTTTTCTGCCTATTGAGTTTGTAGTTTGCATGCCCCATTCTGCTGCTCGAGAGTTAAAATCGCCTGCTACTATCAGGTGTCCGCCGATGTTTCTTATCGTATCTTCGATCCCTTCCAGCTTTCTCTGAAATTCGTCGATGCGATCGCTAGAAGTAAGGTAGCAGCTGACCAGCGTAGCGTTGTTTATCCGTACCCAGACGAAGCCATTTCCTTTCCCGCTACTATTGGGTTGTATTCGGATAGTGTTCGGTATCCATATTGCGGCAGTTTCCGTGTCGTCATGGAACCAGAGCCCGCATGTTTTCCTTGTGTATTGCTCGCTAATGATTGCAATATCCACTTCGTGTTCTATTACTATTTGAGGCAAGAGAGCATCTGCCACCTTTCCTCTATGCATATTTAGCTGCAGTATTTTCACCGCGCCTTTTGATTATTTGCCTTGCAGCTTCTCGATCCGGGCAAGTGGTCTACCGAATTTTGTGCGTCTTGCGAGCAGATACAGCATTTTGGTGGATTTTTGCACTCTTTCAGCAGATGGCCCTTCTCGCCACATCGGATGCATAGTCCCATACTCTTCCTGTCTGGTCCGTCGCATTCCCACTGCATATGGCCTGACCCGAAGCACCTGAAGCACCGTTTTCTTTCCTCTCGATACTTGATTCTGCAATTTGTCCAAGCAATTTTTATACGCTCCGTCTTCAGTAGTTCATTCGCGCCAGTCACTGGTAGCGAGCACGGGCCCCTCATATAAATAATAAAAATGTTTTTTATATTAAGAAAATCGCTCCATATCTTTGAATTCACAAAATCTTGGCACGAGTCGTGCACGGGCCCAGCTAGTAAATAATAAATAATAAATAATAAATAATAAATAATAAATAATAAATAATAAATAATAAATAATAAATAATAAATAATAAATAATAAATAATAAATAATAAATAATAAATAATAAATAATAAATAATAAATAATAAATAATAAATAATAAATAATAAATAATAAATAATAAATAATAAATAATAAATAATAAATAATAAATAATAAATAATAAATAATAAATAATAAATAATAAATAATAAATAATAAATAATAAATAATAAATAATAAATAATAAATAATAAATAATAAATAATAAATAATAAATAATAAATAATAAATAATAAATAATAAATAATAAATAATAAATAATAAATAATAAATAATAAATAATAAATAATAAATAATAAATAATAAATAATAAATAATAAATAATAAATAATAAATAATAAATAATAAATAATAAATAATAAATAATAAATAATAAATAATAAATAATAAATAATAAATAATAAATAATAAATAATAAATAATAAATAATAAATAATAAATAATAAATAATAAATAATAAATAATAAATAATAAATAATAAATAATAAATAATAAATAATAAATAATAAATAATAAATAATAAATAATAAATAATAAATAATAAATAATAAATAATAAATAATAAATAATAAATAATAAATAATAAATAATAAATAATAAATAATAAATAATAAATAATAAATAATAAATAATAAATAATAAATAATAAATAATAAATAATAAATAATAAATAATAAATAATAAATAATAAATAATAAATAATAAATAATAAATAATAAATAATAAATAATAAATAATAAATAATAAATAATAAATAATAAATAATAAATAATAAATAATAAATAATAAATAATAAATAATAAATAATAAATAATAAATAATAAATAATAAATAATAAATAATAAATAATAAATAATAAATAATAAATAATAAATAATAAATAATAAATAATAAATAATAAATAATAAATAATAAATAATAAATAATAAATAATAAATAATAAATAATAAATAATAAATAATAAATAATAAATAATAAATAATAAATAATAAATAATAAATAATAAATAATAAATAATAAATAATAAATAATAAATAATAAATAATAAATAATAAATAATAAATAATAAATAATAAATAATAAATAATAAATAATAAATAATAAATAATAAATAATAAATAATAAATAATAAATAATAAATAATAAATAATAAATAATAAATAATAAATAATAAATAATAAATAATAAATAATAAATAATAAATAATAAATAATAAATAATAAATAATAAATAATAAATAATAAATAATAAATAATAAATAATAAATAATAAATAATAAATAATAAATAATAAATAATAAATAATAAATAATAAATAATAAATAATAAATAATAAATAATAAATAATAAATAATAAATAATAAATAATAAATAATAAATAATAAATAATAAATAATAAATAATAAATAATAAATAATAAATAATAAATAATAAATAATAAATAATAAATAATAAATAATAAATAATAAATAATAAATAATAAATAATAAATAATAAATAATAAATAATAAATAATAAATAATAAATAATAAATAATAAATAATAAATAATAAATAATAAATAATAAATAATAAATAATAAATAATAAATAATAAATAATAAATAATAAATAATAAATAATAAATAATAAATAATAAATAATAAATAATAAATAATAAATAATAAATAATAAATAATAAATAATAAATAATAAATAATAAATAATAAATAATAAATAATAAATAATAAATAATAAATAATAAATAATAAATAATAAATAATAAATAATAAATAATAAATAATAAATAATAAATAATAAATAATAAATAATAAATAATAAATAATAAATAATAAATAATAAATAATAAATAATAAATAATAAATAATAAATAATAAATAATAAATAATAAATAATAAATAATAAATAATAAATAATAAATAATAAATAATAAATAATAAATAATAAATAATAAATAATAAATAATAAATAATAAATAATAAATAATAAATAATAAATAATAAATAATAAATAATAAATAATAAATAATAAATAATAAATAATAAATAATAAATAATAAATAATAAATAATAAATAATAAATAATAAATAATAAATAATAAATAATAAATAATAAATAATAAATAATAAATAATAAATAATAAATAATAAATAATAAATAATAAATAATAAATAATAAATAATAAATAATAAATAATAAATAATAAATAATAAATAATAAATAATAAATAATAAATAATAAATAATAAATAATAAATAATAAATAATAAATAATAAATAATAAATAATAAATAATAAATAATAAATAATAAATAATAAATAATAAATAATAAATAATAAATAATAAATAATAAATAATAAATAATAAATAATAAATAATAAATAATCCTATTAATATAATAAATCTGTTTGTTCGTTTGTACGTTTGTACGTTTGTACGTCTGTACGTTTGTACGTTTGTACGTTTGTTCCGCTTCTTCGTCTAAACGGCTGATCCGATTTTCTTGAAATTTTTACCACAGATGCGGTATGGTCTGGAAGGAATGATAGGCTATATATGGGCGGGATTGGACAAAGAGGCGTGGCACCTCCCATACAACCTTAACTTTCAATACGATATAACTCGGCACTACCACCAGCTACGAACATGAAACAAAAAACTCAAATACAAAAAAAAAATTTAAAAACAAAAAAGCAAAAGCACAACACAAAACAAAACAAAAGCAAAAATAGAAAAACAAACCAATCACATAAAACCACAATCCAAACTAAATGAAAAACAAAAAAAGGAAAGAAAAAGAAAAACAAACTCACCACACTAAAATTCACCCTTAAATTAACCACACTAAAACCCACCACACTATAATTCACCACACTAAAACTCACCACACTTAAACTCACCACACTAAAATTCACCACACTAAAACTCACCACACTAAAACTCACCACACAAAAACTCACCACACTAAAACTCACCACACTAAAACTCACCACACTTAAACTCACCACACAAAAACTCACCACACTAAAACTCACCACACTTAAACTCACCACACTAAAACTCACCACACTAAAACTCACCACACAAAAACTCACCACACTAAAACTCACCACACCAAAATTCACCACACTTAAACTCACCACACAAAAATTCAACACACTAAAACTCACCACACCAAAACTCACCACACTAAAACTCACCACAATAAAATTAATCACATTAAAATTCACCACACTAAAACTCGGTACACTAAAACACGCCACACTAAAACACGCCACATTAAAATTCACCACACTAAAACCCACCACACTATAATTGACCACACTAAAACTCACCACACTTAAAAACACCACACTTAAACTCACCACACTCAAATTCACCACACTAAAACTCACCACATCAAAACTAACCACAATTATGTAACAGCTAAAAAAATGTCAACAGCTAAGTAAGCTAAATAATAAATAATAAATAATAAATAATAAATAATAAATAATAAATAATAAATAATAAATAATAAATAATAAATAATAAATAATAAATAATAAATAATAAATAATAAATAATAAATAATAAATAATAAATAATAAATAATAAATAATAAATAATAAATAATAATAATAATAATAGTTTGGCGCTACAGTCCTGTATAGAACTTCGGCCGAGCTCTCTCACCATTTTGAGTTGTGCGTGTTATATTTCTACTCAAAGTGGTGGGACCTACAGTTTATCGCCGAATCCGAACGGCGGGTGAGAGCTTTTTCATAGGCAATGGTTTTACTCTCGTAGGTTTGCCATTTACTGACGAGAGGTAGCGCGGTATAGAAAAATGTTTCTATGAAAAGATGTTGTTAGTCCCAGTCCAGGCTTGAACCGGGGACCTTTCAGCTCGCAGTCCAACGCACTAACCACTGAGCTACCGAGGCTACATAATAATAATAAATAATAAATAATAAATAATAAATAATAAATAATAAATAATAAATAATAAATAATAAATAATAAATAATAAATAATAAATAATAAATAATAAATAATAAATAATAAATAATAAATAATAAATAATAAATAATAAATAATAAATAATAAATAATAAATAATAAATAATAAATAATAAATAATAAATAATAAATAATAAATAATAAATAATAAATAATAAATAATAAATAATAAATAATAAATAATAAATAATAAATAATAAATAATAAATAATAAATAATAAATAATAAATAATAAATAATAAATAATAAATAATAAATAATAAATAATAAATAATAAATAATAAATAATAAATAATAAATAATAAATAATAAATAATAAATAATAAATAATAAATAATAAATAATAAATAATAAATAATAAATAATAAATAATAAATAATAAATAATAAATAATAAATAATAAATAATAAATAATAAATAATAAATAATAAATAATAAATAATAAATAATAAATAATAAATAATAAATAATAAATAATAAATAATAAATAATAAATAATAAATAATAAATAATAAATAATAAATAATAAATAATAAATAATAAATAATAAATAATAAATAATAAATAATAAATAATAAATAATAAATAATAAATAATAAATAATAAATAATAAATAATAAATAATAAATAATAAATAATAAATAATAAATAATAAATAATAAATAATAAATAATAAATAATAAATAATAAATAATAAATAATAAATAATAAATAATAAATAATAAATAATAAATAATAAATAATAAATAATAAATAATAAATAATAAATAATAAATAATAAATAATAAATAATAAATAATAAATAATAAATAATAAATAATAAATAATAAATAATAAATAATAAATAATAAATAATAAATAATAAATAATAAATAATAAATAATAAATAATAAATAATAAATAATAAATAATAAATAATAAATAATAAATAATAAATAATAAATAATAAATAATAAATAATAAATAATAAATAATAAATAATAAATAATAAATAATAAATAATAAATAATAAATAATAAATAATAAATAATAAATAATAAATAATAAATAATAAATAATAAATAATAAATAATAAATAATAAATAATAAATAATAAAAATAATAAATAATAAATAATAAATAATAAATAATAAATAATAAATAATAAATAATAAATAATAAATAATAAATAATAAATAATAAATAATAAATAATAAATAATAAATAATAAATAATAAATAATAAATAATAAATAATAAATAATAAATAATAAATAATAAATAATAAATAATAAATAATAAATAATAAATAATAAATAATAAATAATAAATAATAAATAATAAATAATAAATAATAAATAATAAATAATAAATAATAAATAATAAATAATAAATAATAAATAATAAATAATAAATAATAAATAATAAATAATAAATAATAAATAATAAATAATAAATAATAAATAATAAATAATAAATAATAAATAATAAATAATAAATAATAAATAATAAATAATAAATAATAAATAATAAATAATAAATAATAAATAATAAATAATAAATAATAAATAATAAATAATAAATAATAAATAATAAATAATAAATAATAAATAATAAATAATAAATAATAAATAATAAATAATAAATAATAAATAATAAATAATAAATAATAAATAATAAATAATAAATAATAAATAATAAATAATAAATAATAAATAATAAATAATAAATAATAAATAATAAATAATAAATAATAAATAATAAATAATAAATAATAAATAATAAATAATAAATAATAAATAATAAATAATAAATAATAAATAATAAATAATAAATAATAAATAATAAATAATAAATAATAAATAATAAATAATAAATAATAAATAATAAATAATAAATAATAAATAATAAATAATAAATAATAAATAATAAATAATAAATAATAAATAATAAATAATAAATAATAAATAATAAATAATAAATAATAAATAATAAATAATAAATAATAAATAATAAATAATAAATAATAAATAATAAATAATAAATAATAAATAATAAATAATAAATAATAAATAATAAATAATAAATAATAAATAATAAATAATAAATAATAAATAATAAATAATAAATAATAAATAATAAATAATAAATAATAAATAATAAATAATAAATAATAAATAATAAATAATAAATAATAAATAATAAATAATAAATAATAAATAATAAATAATAAATAATAAATAATAAATAATAAATAATAAATAATAAATAATAAATAATAAATAATAAATAATAAATAATAAATAATAAATAATAAATAATAAATAATAAATAATAAATAATAAATAATAAATAATAAATAATAAATAATAAATAATAAATAATAAATAATAAATAATAAATAATAAATAATAAATAATAAATAATAAATAATAAATAATAAATAATAAATAATAAATAATAAATAATAAATAATAAATAATAAATAATAAATAATAAATAATAAATAATAAATAATAAATAATAAATAATAAATAATAAATAATAAATAATAAATAATAAATAATAAATAATAAATAATAAATAATAAATAATAAATAATAAATAATAAATAATAAATAATAAATAATAAATAATAAATAATAAATAATAAATAATAAATAATAAATAATAAATAATAAATAATAAATAATAAATAATAAATAATAAATAATAAATAATAAATAATAAATAATAAATAATAAATAATAAATAATAAATAATAAATAATAAATAATAAATAATAAATAATAAATAATAAATAATAAATAATAAATAATAAATAATAAATAATAAATAATAAATAATAAATAATAAATAATAAATAATAAATAATAAATAATAAATAATAAATAATAAATAATAAATAATAAATAATAAATAATAAATAATAAATAATAAATAATAAATAATAAATAATAAATAATAAATAATAAATAATAAATAATAAATAATAAATAATAAATAATAAATAATAAATAATAAATAATAAATAATAAATAATAAATAATAAATAATAAATAATAAATAATAAATAATAAATAATAAATAATAAATAATAAATAATAAATAATAAATAATAAATAATAAATAATAAATAATAAATAATAAATAATAAATAATAAATAATAAATAATAAATAATAAATAATAAATAATAAATAATAAATAATAAATAATAAATAATAAATAATAAATAATAAATAATAAATAATAAATAATAAATAATAAATAATAAATAATAAATAATAAATAATAAATAATAAATAATAAATAATAAATAATAAATAATAAATAATAAATAATAAATAATAAATAATAAATAATAAATAATAAATAATAAATAATAAATAATAAATAATAAATAATAAATAATAAATAATAAATAATAAATAATAAATAATAAATAATAAATAATAAATAATAAATAATAAATAATAAATAATAAATAATAAATAATAAATAATAAATAATAAATAATAAATAATAAATAATAAATAATAAATAATAAATAATAAATAATAAATAATAAATAATAAATAATAAATAATAAATAATAAATAATAAATAATAAATAATAAATAATAAATAATAAATAATAAATAATAAATAATAAATAATAAATAATAAATAATAAATAATAAATAATAAATAATAAATAATAAATAATAAATAATAAATAATAAATAATAAATAATAAATAATAAATAATAAATAATAAATAATAAATAATAAATAATAAATAATAAATAATAAATAATAAATAATAAATAATAAATAATAAATAATAAATAATAAATAATAAATAATAAATAATAAATAATAAATAATAAATAATAAATAATAAATAATAAATAATAAATAATAAATAATAAATAATAAATAATAAATAATAAATAATAAATAATAAATAATAAATAATAAATAATAAATAATAAATAATAAATAATAAATAATAAATAATAAATAATAAATAATAAATAATAAATAATAAATAATAAATAATAAATAATAAATAATAAATAATAAATAATAAATAATAAATAATAAATAATAAATAATAAATAATAAATAATAAATAATAAATAATAAATAATAAATAATAAATAATAAATAATAAATAATAAATAATAAATAATAAATAATAAATAATAAATAATAAATAATAAATAATAAATAATAAATAATAAATAATAAATAATAAATAATAAATAATAAATAATAAATAATAAATAATAAATAATAAATAATAAATAATAAATAATAAATAATAAATAATAAATAATAAATAATAAATAATAAATAATAAATAATAAATAATAAATAATAAATAATAAATAATAAATAATAAATAATAAATAATAAATAATAAATAATAAATAATAAATAATAAATAATAAATAATAAATAATAAATAATAAATAATAAATAATAAATAATAAATAATAAATAATAAATAATAAATAATAAATAATAAATAATAAATAATAAATAATAAATAATAAATAATAAATAATAAATAATAAATAATAAATAATAAATAATAAATAATAAATAATAAATAATAAATAATAAATAATAAATAATAAATAATAAATAATAAATAATAAATAATAAATAATAAATAATAAATAATAAATAATAAATAATAAATAATAAATAAAATAATAAATAATAAATAATAAATAATAAATAATAAATAATAAATAATAAATAATAAATAATAAATAATAAATAATAAATAATAAATAATAAATAATAAATAATAAATAATAAATAATAAATAATAAATAATAAATAATAAATAATAAATAATAAATAATAAATAATAAATAATAAATAATAAATAATAAATAATAAATAATAAATAATAAATAATAAATAATAAATAATAAATAATAAATAATAAATAATAAATAATAAATAATAAATAATAAATAATAAATAATAAATAATAAATAATAAATAATAAATAATAAATAATAAATAATAAATAATAAATAATAAATAATAAATAATAAATAATAAATAATAAATAATAAATAATAAATAATAAATAATAAATAATAAATAATAAATAATAAATAATAAATAATAAATAATAAATAATAAATAATAAATAATAAATAATAAATAATAAATAATAAATAATAAATAATAAATAATAAATAATAAATAATAAATAATAAATAATAAATAATAAATAATAAATAATAAATAATAAATAATAAATAATAAATAATAAATAATAAATAATAAATAATAAATAATAAATAATAAATAATAAATAATAAATAATAAATAATAAATAATAAATAATAAATAATAAATAATAAATAATAAATAATAAATAATAAATAATAAATAATAAATAATAAATAATAAATAATAAATAATAAATAATAAATAATAAATAATAAATAATAAATAATAAATAATAAATAATAAATAATAAATAATAAATAATAAATAATAAATAATAAATAATAAATAATAAATAATAAATAATAAATAATAAATAATAAATAATAAATAATAAATAATAAATAATAAATAATAAATAATAAATAATAAATAATAAATAATAAATAATAAATAATAAATAATAAATAATAAATAATAAATAATAAATAATAAATAATAAATAATAAATAATAAATAATAAATAATAAATAATAAATAATAAATAATAAATAATAAATAATAAATAATAAATAATAAATAATAAATAATAAATAATAAATAATAAATAATAAATAATAAATAATAAATAATAAATAATAAATAATAAATAATAAATAATAAATAATAAATAATAAATAATAAATAATAAATAATAAATAATAAATAATAAATAATAAATAATAAATAATAAATAATAAATAATAAATAATAAATAATAAATAATAAATAATAAATAATAAATAATAAATAATAAATAATAAATAATAAATAATAAATAATAAATAATAAATAATAAATAATAAATAATAAATAATAAATAATAAATAATAAATAATAAATAATAAATAATAAATAATAAATAATAAATAATAAATAATAAATAATAAATAATAAATAATAAATAATAAATAATAAATAATAAATAATAAATAATAAATAATAAATAATAAATAATAAATAATAAATAATAAATAATAAATAATAAATAATAAATAATAAATAATAAATAATAAATAATAAATAATAAATAATAAATAATAAATAATAAATAATAAATAATAAATAATAAATAATAAATAATAAATAATAAATAATAAATAATAAATAATAAATAATAAATAATAAATAATAAATAATAAATAATAAATAATAAATAATAAATAATAAATAATAAATAATAAATAATAAATAATAAATAATAAATAATAAATAATAAATAATAAATAATAAATAATAAATAATAAATAATAAATAATAAATAATAAATAATAAATAATAAATAATAAATAATAAATAATAAATAATAAATAATAAATAATAAATAATAAATAATAAATAATAAATAATAAATAATAAATAATAAATAATAAATAATAAAAGTTACTGTGAGCATGCAGCGGGTGTAACCGAAAAAGGTGCTGACAATGCGTCTAGCACTTGCACGCGTATCCGGAGCATACCGGCGAGCGTGGGAACATTGGCGCGCTGAAAGGAATGCAGCGTAAGCAGTAATTAAGTTAAGCTTTATTTTTAATGATAAAAATGTAATAAGGGCAGTTCAGTTTAGGACGTGGTCGCGAGTAGTCTTATTTTAATGAAATTAATAAACTTCTCTTTGATTGGTGAGAATAAAAGTTGAGTCAGTTGGCGGCCCGACGAGTATTTTTTTAAGTGCTGTCAGGACGACAGTTATAACTGGCGCCCGAGCAGGGACCTGATAAAAAAGCGGGTACCTTAATGAGGTCCTGTGGCATAAAGTGGTTACAAATTAATTAAGTGAAAAACTAGTGTGTGTTCTTTTTTGTGAAAAAAAATGGCTGAAAAAGTTGGTTTAAATAATTCTGTAAAGCTTCCCTCCACCAGTGGTAAGGGGTTTTATGGAAAATCTCAGGAAAATCAAAGAAAATTATAATACAAAAATTTTAATATTACTAAAGTAACAGTTTAGTAATAAAAAAAAATAATAAAGAAATTTTAATCAATAAAAAAGTGATAAAAGTGATAACAATGAATTATGCCATCGCCACAGGTCTCAGATGCAATTTTTTTTATACAATGACAGTGTGCAGTAAACTGTGACAGGATATGAAGAAAATAAATTCAGTCCAACTCTGCACCACTGTCAAAGAAAGAAAATTAATAAAAAAAATAAAATAAATTGCAAATAACATATTATATCTTTATCCTGCGAGTCCTACGGGGTTGCTCAAAGGATATAACAACAATTTTAAAATGGAAAAATAAAAGTAAAATAAAAAATTACGAATAACACTCTAAGTCTTCATCTTGCGAGTCCTACGGGGTAGCTCAAAGGATATAACCTAATAAAAAATACATAATTGAATAAAAAATAGTAAAAGTATGAGATGCATTAATTTATGCTCAATATTAAACTAAAGCCAAAATTGGGCCAAAGTCAGTCCATAGTGCTTTGAGGATTCATCTGGTGACTGATTGCCTAAAAAGCAATCTTCCTATTTAGGAGATCACAAAAGGTTATCTGATAAGCCGTGAAGTTAACTTCGCCTGAGTAGGTCGTCCACAAGCATAAACGTGGACTTCTAAAATGGATAGTGCGGCGCTTCCTTGACTGACTACAAATTATTTATATGAACTAAGAATAACTTTTAATTTTCCAGATCAACACGCCGCTATGACAAGATAGAAATGTTGATGCTGTGAGTGCCACAACGAACAAGAAAGAAATAAACAACTAAATCCACTAACAAATAAGGATATAGGGTAAGTGAAAACTCTTTCCTTTAAAAGAAAAAAACCCGTCAGAACTATAAAGTAAAATTGAAAATGGTAGAAATGCGAAAATTGCTGACAGACCTGACAGGAGTCGTTAATGCTATCCTGCAGCAGTAAAGAGGGATAGAAGGGCGTTTGTTAGCAATAGAGGGAAATTCGGAGCTTACTGAAGAAGTAAGAAAATTAGGCGAGCGTTTCAATAGTATGGAAGAAAGAGAGGGCGCTGGGGTAGGAAGTCAATTTTATACGGAAGAACCTAGTTATGCTTTGCAAAAACCTAGAACCGAAAAGGAGTTACGAGAAATTGGTAAACTCCCTGATGGCGTGAAGGAGCTAAGACCTTTCGAAGGAAGTCCTACTCAGTATTTGTCTTGGGTCCACAGTGTGGAAGCCATACTACAAGATTATGAGATCGTCCGTGACAAACCGATATACCGGGCGATCCTAAGGCACATAAGACAAAAAATCAGGGATGCCGCTGACACTGCTTTAGTTTAATAGAAGATTGGGGAACTATTAAACGTATTTTATCTTTACATTACGCTGATAAAAGTGACATCAGGACGTTGGAGCACCAGCTGAGTCAGTTGACTCAAAAAAACTCGAATATCGACGAATTCCATGCTGCTGTTAACCATCAGTTTTCACTAATCATCAATAGAGTGAAAACTGAGAATTATGCACAGGAAACTGTCGCGGTTTTAGTGGAAATGTACAGAAATCGTGCGTTGGACGTTTTTATTCGCGGACTCAACGGGGAAATGTCACGCATGTTGATTATACAAAAACCAAGGACTCTGCCCGAAGCTTACTCAGCTTGTCTGGAGTTGCAGAACTTAGGCCTCCGCAATAATATCATACATTCACGTGTCCCAAATAAAGTAACGGTTCCGGCGAATCAAGTGTCAAGGGTAGACTATCATCAGGCAGCCCCTTTCCCTTTAAAAAAAAACATTTAACGATAATTTAAATCAGGACCTACCTCTCATCATCTCAATGGCAACTTTAATGAGAAACCGTGGCAATCGACCACACCTCCGCGTCCTAACAATCCTAAGCCAGCTGAGAAGATGGATGTGGACCGCTCTATGCAAACCAGACAGGTGAATTACATGAACCATCCTGGAAATGGGTTCAAGCGTAGTACTTCTTGGGGAAATTACCTAAGGAAACAACAGAGTCTATACAACTTAGAAGTTGAAAATTTCGAAGAGGAAGTGAGAGGCGACGACAACAACACCAGCAACTATGTAGAAAGCGAGGAAAATTTTATGGAAAGCGTCTCTTCAGCCTTCCATATATAGAGTATTTCACAAAAAATGATAGATACTTATGATAGATAAATATGAATCCCTTTTCGAACCAATAAAAGCTGGAGAATCTGTTAGAACCAATGTACTCGCCGAAATAAAAACTACAACTCAGGAACCAATTTATACTAAAAGTTACCCATACCCTGTGTGTATGAGGGAAGAGGTTGAAAAACAAATCAATAAATTACTATCCGAAGGCATCATTCGACCTTCCAAAAGCCCTTATAACTCACCAATATGGATTGTCCCTAAAAAGCCAAAACCAAGTGGCGAAAAGCAATATCGTATGGTAGTCGATTTCAAGCGAATAAATTTGGTCACAACAGGCGACACGTACCCTATTCCGGTTATAACTTCAATCCTTACAAGTTTAGGTGACGCAAAGTTCTTTACAACTATTGATTTCTGGGTTCCACCAGATCTCGATGAAAGCTTCGGATATTCCTAAGACGTCTTTTTCAACGCTCAACGGGAAGAATAAGTTTTTGAGACTTCCTTTTGGTCTCAGAAATGCGCCGGCAATTTTCCAAAGGATGATTGACGATGTGTTGAGGGAATTCGTTGGTCGAATCTGTTATGTTTATATCGATGACATCATTGTTTTCGGCAAAGATGAACAAGAACATCTCCAGATACGGTATTTTCTCGGTTGTTAGAATGTAATTTAAAAGTCAACCTGGAAAAAACTAAATTTATGAAGACCGAGGTTGAGTTCCTGGGATATGTCGTATGTCCTGAAGGTATTAAAGCCGACCAAAAAAAGGTAACAGCCATTCAACAAATCCTTCGTCCCGATAACTTAAAAGACTTAAAAAGGTTTTTAGGAATGACCTCTAACTATCGCAAATTCATTCGCGACTACGCAAATGTCGCGATGCCACTCACAAACTTGACGAGAGGACAAAATGCTCAGATAAAAGCAAATCAGTCAAAAAAATTCCCCATCGAATTAAAAGGTGACGAAGTGAAAGCCTTTGAGACTTTGAAAATAATGTTAGCTTCATCCGAAGTTCTAATTTTTCCAAATTTTAAAGAACCATTTAATTTAACAACTGACGCGTCAAATTACGCAATAGGAGCAGTATTGTCTCAGGGAAAACCTGATCAAGACAGACTTATCGCATACATCTCCCGTT
Organism: Dryomyza anilis; assembly: GCA_951804985.1. Lineage (NCBI taxonomy): Eukaryota > Metazoa > Arthropoda > Insecta > Diptera > Dryomyzidae > Dryomyza > Dryomyza anilis. Next base: position 46,041,657 of record OX638135.1, read on the forward strand.
TCCTTAATTCAACGGAGGGAAATTATGCGACGGATGAAAAGGAAATGCTTGCTATAGTTTGGGCCCTCGACAACTTAAGGTCATATATTTATGGCTCGAGCAAAATACGCATTTCACTGATCATCAACCCCAGAAGAACACAGATTCCACATCATCGAAACAGAGCATAGGAGAGCGCATTGAAATGCAAAGGAAAACAAAGCTCAAATTCTCGAGCGATATTATTTCCCACAAATGAATGCTTTGACTAGAGAATATGCTTCAAACTGTGACATTTGTAAGGCGAACAAATATGACAGGCGACCTGTACAACTTGAACTTCAACCGACACCCGTACCAACCTATACCACAGAGATACACCATCTCGACATTATGGAAATTCAAAATGAAAAATTCATTACCTGTATTGACAAATTTTAAATTCGCAAAATTCTTCCACATTAAAGATCGATCCGTTTTACACCTCAGGGAAAATCTCATTAAGGTTTTACATTTTTTTTCAGTTCCCAAGATTATGGTTACCGATAATGAACGCAGTTTCATAAGTCCTATAATTCTGAATTTCATAAAGATGTTAGGCATCGAAGTATATCTAACACCTTCTCAGCGCAGCGAAGTAAATGGGCAAGTTAAAAGACATCATTCTACCGTGTTAGAGATTTACCGTTGCCTTCAAAATGAAAGTGTAAGACTTAATATGAAGAAAGTTTATGTAGCGGTAGACAGATATAACAACACGATACACTCCGTCACAAATAAAAAACCGAGTGATATTTTTTTTAACAGGACAGAGAGAATAAATTACCAAAACTTAACAAATTTTCGTGCCAAGGTAAATTCCGACCTCAGAGGTTTAATTGAAAAGAAATTATTGCTCCAAAACGAAAAAGCGAATAGGTCACGCCCTTCGCCAAAAAGTTTTAGGCCAGGCGAGACGATATTTGTTGCAATAAAAGGCATTAAGGGAAATCATAAGGCTCTTTTCAGACGAGAGATAGTCAAGAAAAACAATAAAGTTACTGTTCTGACGGTTAGCGGAAAGAGGGTTCACAAATCCCACATCAAAAATATAAACGCAAAGAAACATTTACATAGCAATTAACTCCTCAATATATTAAAACTGAAAAAAGGGATGTCTAACTTTAAAAGAAGTAGAAAATTCATTAAAATGTTTCACATACATTTAATTTTTTAAATATATAAAAAAAAGTATGGTATTAAATCAATTAGATCATTAACCATTCGATTTTTATTAATTTATAATTAATCATAATAATACAATATAAAATAAATAATATAAATTGTTTAAGATATTTTAGATTCTCGCATCATTCAAAAATAACAAATACTTAAACTTATTATAAATTTAATAATTAGTGAACATTCTTTTAGATTGTTTCACATTATTCAACAGTAACAGTAGTAGAAAAGAATGTATTTATATAAACTTTCAGACTAATCCTGATAGCTGCTGCAGACGCGTTGCATGTTTTCAGTTACAATACACCCGTGGTTACCGTTCGAGACGGGACAGCCTGGATAACTAACGGATATTTCAAGCTCGTCCATACCATCGATCTACAAGATTACGCAGATGCCGTTGCTGATACGGAGAAGGCTATTCAACAGGATGTTAAAGAAGAAGGGTTACGTCTGATCCTTGAATTCCATCTGGCCCAGACCAAAGAGAGGCTCGACGAGTTACGAAGACATAGACGCAGAGCACCACGGTCAATTAATTGGATTGGATCTGCCTGGAAGTGGTTGGCAGGTTCACCCGATGCCACCGATTGGGATAAAATTTTGCAAAGTCAAGCAGCCATCGTTGAAAATAATAATGATCAGTTTAAAATCAACAGCCGTGTTTTAGCAACATCAAGCAAACTCATCAGCAGGGTCAACGAAATGGTGGACCGCCTTAACAACATGATTGAAAACCAGTTGGGAAGGTTATATCACATGGGAAATTTTAAAGTAGGTGTAATTATGATAGTTGGGATTATCAAAATTATAGTCGGTCTAAGCCGACTATAAATACCCTACACATATGTGTGGTTACCATTCAAAGTGATATATAGGTCACCAGGGTATACGAATCCTGAAAATAACTACAAACATTCAATCGCTGAAGAATTTCCATTCATTTGATACCCGTATTTACAAATGGGTAGGTGTACCGAATTTCGATTTTTTTTTTGTGAACCACAAGTCTTTTCACCGGAAAACATTATTATCATGTATTTGAGCATGATATCAATATATATTTGACCAAAAAAGTTTACCTAAGCACGTATACATAAAAATTGATCTTTATATGTACATTTTATATGAGGTATTTGAACATAAGTGGTCGGATCATAGGTCACAATGGACCGATCTCGATTCGCACATACAGCGTAGGTATATTAGTAATCTAAGTTATAAGTTTCATTTATCTAGCTCTTCAATTTTAAAAAGTAGTAGGGATTCCAACAGACAGACAGACAGACAGACGGAATAGACATTCTCACTGCATTCATCAATAACTTTTCAGGTGTTACCAGCGGTACTGACTAATTTCTCTAGCCAAGGTACCAAGGTCAACATAGACTACGTCCATGAGATCAGTCTCAAAAACATCGCTCGGATGGGACAATTGGCTAATCGACGCAATCTGTCAACTTTCACAGATTTGGAACGCTGATCCTGATATTCTTTGCTATCGTTTTATTTTGGCGAAAGGTTACGAAGAAGGCGCACATACCACAACTATAACTTCATGCAGCTCACCTACCACCGATCATCGAGGCCAGCAGCACATTCCATAACTAGATCTGCGGGACGCGTCAACGCACTTATGGGGGACGGACGTGTCGTGTCGTCTTTTGTCTTTTTTAACGTGTTCCGTCCGTCGTTTAGTATAAATGTGTTTCAAAACTGTGTTTAATGTGCCCGCCCAACATAAGAAAAATAACGAAATAAAACAAAATTAAATTAAAACACAAACTAATAATAGATTTCATAAAAAACTAAAAAGAAACACCAAATAAATAAAACAATAATAAAACAATAATAATTCAACAACAACAACCACATAATAGAACCGGTTTCGCGCTGCCTGCTGAGTTGCCGCACTCGCTGTTTTTGCAATTGCCGACGCAAAGGGCTTTTCTATGCTCTTTGCTGCAATTGCACAGGTTTGTTGACGTATCCCCTCCCTCCCCCATCCTACTCCACGCTACTAGCGCGCACGGTTGAGGCTGCAGTGAGTGCGTAATCTATGCTGTGGTGAAGGCATAACACTCACCACGGCTTGACTTACGCTCTCATTTGTTTGTTTCAACTGCTGCGCCTTGGTAGTATGTATGTTTGTTTTGAAGTTGCCCAGTAGAAAAAATGTCGCAAAAATTTCGCATAGATTTTTGCAACATTCGTGGGCTAAGGGCGAACTTTTTCTCGGTATATGCGTATGTGTCCATCCATAGGCCACAAATAATGGCACTAGGTGAGACCCAGGTTAATGAGGGTGCAGATCCACTGGATTTTCATATACCTGGTTTTCACCTATTGCCATTATTCTCTGCCCATAGGGGCCTTGCTCTTTTTATCCGAAGTGACGTTGCGTATCAACTGCAGCAACAACATAGTGTGTCGGATAGCGAATTTAATACTATTTGGGTTAAATTCAAAATCCAAACACACATCATGCACTTGTGCTTTCTTTATAGGAGTCCGAATTTAGATAGGGTTTCCACCTGTAATAAGCTGGATGCCTTATCTGATTCGATCTCAAATATATTGGAGCAATTTCCAGGCAGTGAAATTGTTGTTGCGGGCGATTTTAATGTGCACAACGCCACTTGGTTGAGCCACTCGGGTCTATCAACACAGGAGGGTTGTTATGTTGAGCTTTTTGCCGAGTGCAACCAACTCACTCAAATAGTGAAGGAGCCGACGTATATTCCACGCGTCGGCGGGCAAAGCCCAAAAGTCCTAGACCTTTTTCTGACTTCACATCATGAAAAATATGATGTAAAAGTCCTTGCACCTCTTGGTAATTCCGATCACTGTACTGTTTCCGCTGAGTTTTCGTATTCTAGTTTACGCGCCTTTTCGATTAATGCCCCGAAGAGGAATGTATGGCTTTACGAAAAAGCAAATTGGGTTGCGTTAAATGATTTTTTTCGCAACTTTAATTGGAAATTGTGTTTCGCTGACAGAGACATAAATGCTGCGGCTTTAATGGTACAAAATATTATTTTATTAGGTATGCGGTCCTTCATACCTTCTAAAAAAATTAGCATTAAACCTAAGGACCACTCTTGGTTTAATGAGACTTGCAGGATTGCAGTCAGGTCGAAAGAGGAAGCCTTTCAGACTTGGCGTTCTAACAAGAATGCTGATACTGAAAGACTTCGTATACAGGCTAGGAATCGCTGTAATGCCGTGATCTCGCGCGAAAAGTTTCTTCACGAACAAAACGCGCGTCCTACTCTATCACAGGGGTAGTAAAAATGTCTGGTCATTTGTAAAAAGGGTGAAGAATCAGACGACATCGTCTACTCCAACTCTTAGTATGAATGGCCAGACCTTCACTGACCCGGTTGATAAAGCTAATCTCTTGGCAGAATTATTTGCAAATAATTCAACGCTCCCAGATAGTCATCAACCACTGCCTGTCGTCGATTTTGTTTCTTCTGCAATGCCGGAGATACATTTTCGAACTCGGGCAGTTAAAAAGGTTTTAGAAAACCTCAACATTAACAAAGCCTCTGGGCCAGATGGCATATCTGCCCATGTGTTGAAGAAGTGCGCGTCAACGTTGGCTTGTCCGTTGCGTAACCTTTTCAACATCTCCTACACGACAGGAGTTTTTCCATCTTGTTGGAAGGTTGCCAATGTCCAGCCAGTTCCGAAAAAGGGCGAGGCCACGAACCCTGCCAATTACCGACCCATTGCAATATGCTCTGCACTCTCCAAGGTAATGGAGAGCGTAATTAACTTCCACTTTGTGAACTATCTTGAGCACAACGAATTACTCAGTGACCGACAATACGGTTTCCGTAGGACCAGATCCACAGGTGACTTGATGGCGGTCCTCTCCGAAAAGTGGAATAATTGTGTTCACCTTTTCGGGGAGAGCAAGGCTGTTGCTCTTGATATCTCCAAGGCTTTTGATCGAGTGTGGCATAAAGCCCTCGTTTCAAAACTAATTGCATATGGTGTTGGTGAATCTTTTACTCGATGGATATCGAGTTTTCTCCAGGGTCGTTCAATACGAGTTGCGATGGATGGTGTTCTTTCGGAACAACATTTCATCAATTCTGGAGTTCCGCAGGGTTCCGTCCTATCCCCGTCCCTATTTCTGGTATTTATCAATGACCTTCTGTCATTGACCCAGAACCCAATCCATTCCTTTGCAGATGATAGCAACATTTGTCATTCATACTCGTTCAAAAAGCGCCCAACCTCTTTGGAGATTGAGAGTAAAAGACGCACTATGAATGACACACTCAATAATGACCTTAAAACAATCTCCGAGTGGGGTCTTGCAAATAGAGTTGATTTTAATGCACGCAAGACCCAATGTTGTCTGTTATCTCACAAAAGAATGGATTCAACCCTACCTCCCCTTAACATGGGTGCGGTGGATATTGCAGAGTCAGCTGCTCTTGACGTTCTGGGCATATCAATTCAATGTGATCTCCGTTGGAATGATCACATATTTGACGTGTCGAAAGAGGCGGCCAAGTGCCTCGGTTTTTTAAAACGGTGTAAGACATACTTCACTCCTGCTGACTTGCGCACTGTCTACACCACCTATATTCGGCCTAAGGTGGAATACAATTCGCACATATGGGCAGGGGCTTCAAAATCTTCTTTGGAGTTCCTGGATCGAATCCAACAGCGTGCAATATATTTAATAGGGGATGAAAATATTTCATCCTCTATTGGTTCTCTTGAGCACCGAAGGACCGTAGGGTGTGTAAGCCTGTTCTATAGGTATTACAATGGTAAGTGTTCGAGGGAAATACATGGCCTGATTCCACCAGGTCGTGTGTCCTCTCGTTCTACTCGGGCATCGAACCAAGCCCACCCCTTCGTAGTTCACTCGGCTCTCAATAGAACCACGCATTACCGAGAGAATTCGTTCTTCAGTCGCACGGTACGTTTGTGGAACAATCTCCCTGCGTCTGTTTTTCCCGACATCTTTGATATTGGCAAGTTCAAAACAAACATTCACCGACACTACTCCATCTTTCCACCCTCCATTTAACCTATCATCCCATCTTACGATCAACACTGTGCATTGCATGAATAGGGGGCATCCCCTGAGCGTTGGTTAATTTGTAAAAAAAAAAAAAAAAAAATTGCTGACAATGCGTCTAGCACATGCACGCGTATCCGGAGCATACCGGCGAGCGTGGGAACATTGGCGCGCTGAAAGGAATGCAGCGTAAGCAGTAATTAAGTTAAGCTTTATTTTTAATGATAAAAATGTAATAAGGACAGTTCAGTTTAGGACGTGCTCGCGACCAGTCTTATTTTAATGGAATTAATAATTAATAAACTTGTGTATGTACAATAAAATTTCTCTTTGATTGGTGAGGTTAAAAGTTGGGCCAGTTGGCGGCCCAACGAGTATTTTTTTAAGTGCTGTCAGGACGACAGTTATAACTTAAATAATAAATAATAAATAATCCTATCCTATTAATATAATAAATCTGTTTGTTCGTTTGTACGTTTGTACGTTTGTTCCGCTTCTCCGTCTACACGGCTGATCCGATTTTCTTGAAATTTTTACCACAGATGCGGTATGGTCTGGAAGGAATGATAGGCTATATATGGGCGGGATTGGACAAAGAGGCGTGGCACCTCCCATACAACCTAAACTTTCAATACGATATAACTCGGCACTTTCACCAGCTACGAACATGAAACAAAAAACTCAAATACAAAAAAAAAATTTAAAACAAAAAAGCACAAAACAAAACAAAAGCAAAAATACAAAAACAAAAGCAATCACGTTTGTTCCGCTTCTCCGTCTACACGGCTGATCCGATTTTCTTAAAATTTTTACCACAGATGCGGTATGGTCTGGAAGGAATGATAGGCTATATATGGGCGGGATTGGACAAAGAGGCGTGGCACCTCCCATACAACCTAAACTTTCAATACGATATAACTCGGCACTTTCACCAGCTACGAACATGAAACAAAAAACTCAAATACAAAAAAAAAATTTAAAACAAAAAAGCACAAAACAAAACAAAAGCAAAAATACAAAAACAAAAGCAATCACGTTTGTTCCGCTTCTCCGTCTACACGGCTGATCCGATTTTCTTGAAATTTTTACCACAGATGCGGTATGGTCTGGAAAGAATGATAGGCTATATATGGGCGGGATTGGACAAAGAGGCATGGCACCTCCCATACAACCTAAACTTTCAATACGATATAACTCGGCACTTTCACCAGCTACGAACATGAAACAAAAAACTCAAATACAAAAAAAAAATTTAAAACAAAAAAGCACAAAACAAAACAAAAGCAAAAATACAAAAACAAAAACAAAAGCAATCACGTTTGTTCCGCTTCTCCGTCTACACGGCTGATCCGATTTTCTTAAAATTTTTACCACAGATGCGGTATGGTCTGGAAGGAATGATAGGCTATATATGGGCGGGATTGGACAAAGAGGCGTGGCACCTCCCATACAACCTAAACTTTCAATACGATATTACTCGGCACTTTCACCAGCTACGAACATGAAACAAAAAACTCAAATACAAAAAAAAAAATTAAAACAAAAAAGCACAAAACAAAACAAAAGCAAAAATACAAAAACAAAAGCAATCACGTTTGTTCCGCTTCTCCGTCTACACGGCTGATCCGATTTTCTTGAAATTTTTACCACAGATGCGGTATGGTCTGGAAGGAATGATAGGCTATATATGGACGGGATTGGACAAAGAGGCGTGGCACCTCCCATGCAACCTAAACACGATATAACTCGGCACTTTCACCAGCTACGAACATGAAACAAAAAACTCAAATACAAAAAAAAAAAATTAAAAACAAAAAAGCAAAAGCACAACACAAAACAAAAGCAAAAATACAAAAACAAAACCAATCACATAAAACCACAATCCAAACTAAATGAAAAACAAAAAAGGGAAAGAAAAAGAAAAACAAACTCACCACACTAAAACTAACCAAACTAAAACTCACCACACTAAAACTCACCACACTAAAATTCACCACACTAAAACTCACCACACTAAAACTTACCACACTAAAACTCACCACACAAAAACTCACCACACTAAAACTCACCACACTAAAACTCACCACACAAAAACTCACCACACTAAAATCCCACCTCACTAAAACTCACCACTCACCACACTAAAACTCACCACACTTAAACTCACCACACAAAAATTCAACACACTAAACTCACCACACCAAAACTCAGCACACTAAAACTCACCACACTAAAACTCACCACACTAAAACTCACCACACTAAAACTTACCACACAAAAACTCACCACACTAAAACTCACCACACTTAAACTCACCACACTAAAACTCATCACACTTAAACTCACTATACTAAAACTCACCACACTTAAACTTACCACACAAAAATTCAACACACTAAAATTTACCACACTAAAACTCACCACACTAAAATTTCACTACACTAAAACTCACCACACAAAAACTCACCAGACTAAAACTCACTACACTCAAATGTCGCCACACTAAAACTCACCGCACTAAAATTCACAACACTAAAACTCACCACACTTAAACTCACCATACCAAAACTCACCGCACTAAAACTGACCACACTACAACTCACCACACTTAAACTCACCACACTAAAACTCACCACACTAAAACTCACCACACAAAAATTCAACACACTAAAATTCACCACACTTAAACTCACCACACTAAAATTTCACCACACTAAAACTCACCACACCTAAACTCCCTACACTAAAATTTCATCACACTAAAATTCACCACTTTTAAACTCACCACATTAAAACTCGATACACTCAAATTTCGATACACTAAAACTCACCACACTAAAACTCACCGCACTAAAATTCACCACACTAAAACCCACCACACTATAATTAATCACACTAAAACTCACCACCCTAAAATTCACTACACTAAAACTCCACCGGGAAAGAATTCTACCGGGAACAATTCTACCGGGATGAATTCTACCTGGAAAATTCTACGGGAAAGCGTTCTATGTGGGTTTTACGGGGAAGATTTCTACTGGGAATAATTCTGCGGAGAAGCGCAGTCTGAGAAAAAATTGTCTTTGAGAAAAGTTGTTTTGGCGGAGAATTATTTGGTTACCACATTTATAAAACCAATAAAAAAATTTCTACAGCTAAGCACGGGCCCTTCATATAAATAATAAAATGTTTTTTATATTAATAAAATCGCTCCATATCTTTGAATTCAGAAAATCATGGCACGAGTCGTGCACGGGTCCAGCTAGTTAATATAATAAATCTGAATGTTGGTTGGTTCTCCGTCTAAACGGCTCATCCGATTTTCATAAAATTTTTATCACAGATGCAGTATGATCTGGAAGGAATGATAGGCTATATATGGGCGGGATTGGACAAAGGGGCGTGGTACCTCCCATACAACCTAAACTTTCAAAACGATATAACTTGGCACTTATATCAGCTACGAACATGAAACAAAAAACTCAAATACAAAAAAAAAAATTAAAAACAAAAAAGCACAAAACAAAACAAAAGCAAAAATACGAAAACAAGAGCAATCACGTTCGTTCCGCTTCTCCGTCTAAACGGCTCCTCCGATTTTCTTAAAATTTTTACCACAGATGCGGTATTGTCTGGAAGGAAAGATAGGCTATATACGGGCGGGATTATACAAAGGGGCGTGGTACCTCCCATACAACCTAAACTTTCAAAACGATATAACTTGGCACTTATATCAGCTACGAATATGAAACAAAAAACTCAAATAAAAAAAAAATTGAAAACAAAAAAGCAAAAGCACAAAACAAAACAGAAGAAAAAATACAAAAACAAAAGCAATCACGTTTGTTCCGCTTCTCAGTCTAAACGGCTGATCCGATTTTCTTGAAATTTTGACCACAGATGTGGTATGGTTTGGAAGGAATGACAGGCTATATATGGGTGGGATTGGACAAAGTGGCGTGGCACCTCCCATATAAGCTAAACTTTCAATACAATATAACTCTGCACTTTCACCAGCTACGAACATGAAACAAAAAACTCAAATAAAAATAAAAAATAAAAGCAAAGAAGCCAATAAGCACAAAACAACACAAAAGCAAAAATACAAAAAAAAACCAATCACATAAAACTACAATCTAAACTAATGGAAAAACAAAAAAAAAGGAAAAAAAAGAAACACAAACTCACCACTCTAAAACTCACCACACTAAAACTCAACACACTAAAATTCACCACTCTAAAACTCACCACACTAAAAGTCACCACACTAAAACTCAACACACTAAAATTCACCACACCTAAACTCACCACACTAAAATTTCACCACACTAAAACTCACCACACTAAAATTCACCACACTAAAACCTAAAACACTATAATTCACCACACTAAAACTCACCACAGTAAAATTTCTCCACTTTTAAACTCACCACTCTAAAACTCACCACACTAAAACTCACCACACTAAAATTCACCACACTAAAACTCACCACACTATAATTCGCAACACTAAAACTCACTACACTAAAACTCACTACACTAAAATTCACTACACTAAAACTCACCACACTAAAATTCACCACACTAAAATTAACCACACTTAAACTCACCACACTAAAATTTGACCACACTAAAACTCACCACACTAAAACTCACTACCTAAAATTTCACCACATTAAAACTCACCACACTAAAACTCACCGCACTAAAATTCACCACTAAAACCCACCACACTATAATTCACCACACTAAAACTCACCACTCTAAAATTCACTACACTAAAACTCACCACAATTAAATTCATCACATTAAAATTTATCACACTAAAACTCATCACAATAAAATTCACCCTAAAACTCACCACCCTAAAACTCGCCACACTAAAACACGCCACATTAAAATTTATCATAAAATTCACCACACTAAAACCCACCACACTAAAATTAACCACACTTAAACTCACCACACTAAAATTTGACCACAATATAACTCACCACACTAAAACTCACTACCTAAAATTTCACCACATTAAAACTCACCACACTAAAACTCACCGCACTAAAATTCACCACTAAAACCCACCACACTATAATTCACCACACTAATACTCACCACTCTAAAATTCACTACACTTAAACTCACCACAATAAAATTCATCACATTAAAATTTATCACACTAAAACTCATCACAATAAAATTCACCCTAAAACTCACCACCCTAAAACTCACCACACTAAAACTCACTACCTAAAATTTCACCACATTAAAACTCACCACACTAAAGCTCACCGCACTAAAATTCATCACTAAAACCCACCACACTATAATTCACCACACTAAAACTCACCACTCTAAAATTCACTACACTTAAACTCACCACAATAAAATTCATCACATTAAAATTTATCACACTAAAACTCATCACAATAAAATTCACCCTAAAACTCACCACCCTAAAACTCGCCACACTAAGACCCACCACACTAAAATTCACCACACCTAAACTCACCACACCGAAACTCACCACATTAAAACCCACCACACTAAAACTTCTACTGGGAAAAACCCTACTGGGAAGAATTCTACGGGAAAGAATTCTACCGGGAACAATTCTACCGGGAAGAATTCTACCGGGATGAATTCTACGTTGAGAATTCTACAAGAAAGCGTTCTATGTGGAAGAATTTTACGGGGAAGATTTCTACTCGGAATAATTCTACGGGGAAGCGCAGTCTGAGAAAGAATTGTCTTTGAGAAAAGTTGTTTTGGCGGAGAATTGTTATTTGGTTACCACATTTATAAAACCAATAAAAAAAACTTTAACAGCTAAACACGGGCATCTTATATAAATAATAAAAATGTTTTTTATATCTTTTATATCTTTTTCATATCTTTGAATTCACAAAATCTTGGCACGAGTCGTGCACGGGCCCAGCTAGTAAATAATAAATAATAAATAATAAATACTAAATAATAAATAATAAATAATAAATAATAAATAATAAATAATAAATAATAAATAATAAATAATAAATAATAAATAATAAATAATAAATAATAAATAATAAATAATAAATAATAAATAATAAATAATAAATAATAAATAATAAATAATAAATAATAAATAATAAATAATAAATAATAAATAATAAATAATAAATAATAAATAATAAATAATAAATAATAAATAATAAATAATAAATAATAAATAATAAATAATAAATAATAAATAATAAATAATAAATAATAAATAATAAATAATAAATAATAAATAATAAATAATAAATAATAAATAATAAATAATAAATAATAAATAATAAATAATAAATAATAAATAATAAATAATAAATAATAAATAATAAATAATAAATAATAAATAATAAATAATAAATAATAAATAATAAATAATAAATAATAAATAATAAATAATAAATAATAAATAATAAATAATAAATAATAAATAATAAATAATAAATAATAAATAATAAATAATAAATAATAAATAATAAATAATAAATAATAAATAATAAATAATAAATAATAAATAATAAATAATAAATAATAAATAATAAATAATAAATAATAAATAATAAATAATAAATAATAAATAATAAATAATAAATAATAAATAATAAATAATAAATAATAAATAATAAATAATAAATAATAAATAATAAATAATAAATAATAAATAATAAATAATAAATAATAAATAATAAATAATAAATAATAAATAATAAATAATAAATAATAAATAATAAATAATAAATAATAAATAATAAATAATAAATAATAAATAATAAATAATAAATAATAAATAATAAATAATAAATAATAAATAATAAATAATAAATAATAAATAATAAATAATAAATAATAAATAATAAATAATAAATAATAAATAATAAATAATAAATAATAAATAATAAATAATAAATAATAAATAATAAATAATAAATAATAAATAATAAATAATAAATAATAAATAATAAATAATAAATAATAAATAATAAATAATAAATAATAAATAATAAATAATAAATAATAAATAATAAATAATAAATAATAAATAATAAATAATAAATAATAAATAATAAATAATAAATAATAAATAATAAATAATAAATAATAAATAATAAATAATAAATAATAAATAATAAATAATAAATAATAAATAATAAATAATAAATAATAAATAATAAATAATAAATAATAAATAATAAATAATAAATAATAAATAATAAATAATAAATAATAAATAATAAATAATAAATAATAAATAATAAATAATAAATAATAAATAATAAATAATAAATAATAAATAATAAATAATAAATAATAAATAATAAATAATAAATAATAAATAATAAATAATAAATAATAAATAATAAATAATAAATAATAAATAATAAATAATAAATAATAAATAATAAATAATAAATAATAAATAATAAATAATAAATAATAAATAATAAATAATAAATAATAAATAATAAATAATAAATAATAAATAATAAATAATAAATAATAAATAATAAATAATAAATAATAAATAATAAATAATAAATAATAAATAATAAATAATAAATAATAAATAATAAATAATAAATAATAAATAATAAATAATAAATAATAAATAATAAATAATAAATAATAAATAATAAATAATAAATAATAAATAATAAATAATAAATAATAAATAATAAATAATAAATAATAAATAATAAATAATAAATAATAAATAATAAATAATAAATAATAAATAATAAATAATAAATAATAAATAATAAATAATAAATAATAAATAATAAATAATAAATAATAAATAATAAATAATAAATAATAAATAATAAATAATAAATAATAAATAATAAATAATAAATAATAAATAATAAATAATAAATAATAAATAATAAATAATAAATAATAAATAATAAATAATAAATAATAAATAATAAATAATAAATAATAAATAATAAATAATAAATAATAAATAATAAATAATAAATAATAAATAATAAATAATAAATAATAAATAATAAATAATAAATAATAAATAATAAATAATAAATAATAAATAATAAATAATAAATAATAAATAATAAATAATAAATAATAAATAATAAATAATAAATAATAAATAATAAATAATAAATAATAAATAATAAATAATAAATAATAAATAATAAATAATAAATAATAAATAATAAATAATAAATAATAAATAATAAATAATAAATAATAAATAATAAATAATAAATAATAAATAATAAATAATAAATAATAAATAATAAATAATAAATAATAAATAATAAATAATAAATAATAAATAATAAATAATAAATAATAAATAATAAATAATAAATAATAAATAATAAATAATAAATAATAAATAATAAATAATAAATAATAAATAATAAATAATAAATAATAAATAATAAATAATAAATAATAAATAATAAATAATAAATAATAAATAATAAATAATAAATAATAAATAATAAATAATAAATAATAAATAATAAATAATAAATAATAAATAATAAATAATAAATAATAAATAATAAATAATAAATAATAAATAATAAATAATAAATAATAAATAATAAATAATAAATAATAAATAATAAATAATAAATAATAAATAATAAATAATAAATAATAAATAATAAATAATAAATAATAAATAATAAATAATAAATAATAAATAATAAATAATAAATAATAAATAATAAATAATAAATAATAAATAATAAATAATAAATAATAAATAATAAATAATAAATAATAAATAATAAATAATAAATAATAAATAATAAATAATAAATAATAAATAATAAATAATAAATAATAAATAATAAATAATAAATAATAAATAATAAATAATAAATAATAAATAATAAATAATAAATAATAAATAATAAATAATAAATAATAAATAATAAATAATAAATAATAAATAATAAATAATAAATAATAAATAATAAATAATAAATAATAAATAATAAATAATAAATAATAAATAATAAATAATAAATAATAAATAATAAATAATAAATAATAAATAATAAATAATAAATAATAAATAATAAATAATAAATAATAAATAATAAATAATAAATAATAAATAATAAATAATAAATAATAAATAATAAATAATAAATAATAAATAATAAATAATAAATAATAAATAATAAATAATAAATAATAAATAATAAATAATAAATAATAAATAATAAATAATAAATAATAAATAATAAATAATAAATAATAAATAATAAATAATAAATAATAAATAATAAATAATAAATAATAAATAATAAATAATAAATAATAAATAATAAATAATAAATAATAAATAATAAATAATAAATAATAAATAATAAATAATAAATAATAAATAATAAATAATAAATAATAAATAATAAATAATAAATAATAAATAATAAATAATAAATAATAAATAATAAATAATAAATAATAAATAATAAATAATAAATAATAAATAATAAATAATAAATAATAAATAATAAATAATAAATAATAAATAATAAATAATAAATAATAAATAATAAATAATAAATAATAAATAATAAATAATAAATAATAAATAATAAATAATAAATAATAAATAATAAATAATAAATAATAAATAATAAATAATAAATAATAAATAATAAATAATAAATAATAAATAATAAATAATAAATAATAAATAATAAATAATAAATAATAAATAATAAATAATAAATAATAAATAATAAATAATAAATAATAAATAATAAATAATAAATAATAAATAATAAATAATAAATAATAAATAATAAATAATAAATAATAAATAATAAATAATAAATAATAAATAATAAATAATAAATAATAAATAATAAATAATAAATAATAAATAATAAATAATAAATAATAAATAATAAATAATAAATAATAAATAATAAATAATAAATAATAAATAATAAATAATAAATAATAAATAATAAATAATAAATAATAAATAATAAATAATAAATAATAAATAATAAATAATAAATAATAAATAATAAATAATAAATAATAAATAATAAATAATAAATAATAAATAATAAATAATAAATAATAAATAATAAATAATAAATAATAAATAATAAATAATAAATAATAAATAATAAATAATAAATAATAAATAATAAATAATAAATAATAAATAATAAATAATAAATAATAAATAATAAATAATAAATAATAAATAATAAATAATAAATAATAAATAATAAATAATAAATAATAAATAATAAATAATAAATAATAAATAATAAATAATAAATAATAAATAATAAATAATAAATAATAAATAATAAATAATAAATAATAAATAATAAATAATAAATAATAAATAATAAATAATAAATAATAAATAATAAATAATAAATAATAAATAATAAATAATAAATAATAAATAATAAATAATAAATAATAAATAATAAATAATAAATAATAAATAATAAATAATAAATAATAAATAATAAATAATAAATAATAAATAATAAATAATAAATAATAAATAATAAATAATAAATAATAAATAATAAATAATAAATAATAAATAATAAATAATAAATAATAAATAATAAATAATAAATAATAAATAATAAATAATAAATAATAAATAATAAATAATAAATAATAAATAATAAATAATAAATAATAAATAATAAATAATAAATAATAAATAATAAATAATAAATAATAAATAATAAATAATAAATAATAAATAATAAATAATAAATAATAAATAATAAATAATAAATAATAAATAATAAATAATAAATAATAAATAATAAATAATAAATAATAAATAATAAATAATAAATAATAAATAATAAATAATAAATAATAAATAATAAATAATAAATAATAAATAATAAATAATAAATAATAAATAATAAATAATAAATAATAAATAATAAATAATAAATAATAAATAATAAATAATAAATAATAAATAATAAATAATAAATAATAAATAATAAATAATAAATAATAAATAATAAATAATAAATAATAAATAATAAATAATAAATAATAAATAATAAATAATAAATAATAAATAATAAATAATAAATAATAAATAATAAATAATAAATAATAAATAATAAATAATAAATAATAAATAATAAATAATAAATAATAAATAATAAATAATAAATAATAAATAATAAATAATAAATAATAAATAATAAATAATAAATAATAAATAATAAATAATAAATAATAAATAATAAATAATAAATAATAAATAATAAATAATAAATAATAAATAATAAATAATAAATAATAAATAATAAATAATAAATAATAAATAATAAATAATAAATAATAAATAATAAATAATAAATAATAAATAATAAATAATAAATAATAAATAATAAATAATAAATAATAAATAATAAATAATAAATAATAAATAATAAATAATAAATAATAAATAATAAATAATAAATAATAAATAATAAATAATAAATAATAAATAATAAATAATAAATAATAAATAATAAATAATAAATAATAAATAATAAATAATAAATAATAAATAATAAATAATAAATAATAAATAATAAATAATAAATAATAAATAATAAATAATAAATAATAAATAATAAATAATAAATAATAAATAATAAATAATAAATAATAAATAATAAATAATAAATAATAAATAATAAATAATAAATAATAAATAATAAATAATAAATAATAAATAATAAATAATAAATAATAAATAATAAATAATAAATAATAAATAATAAATAATAAATAATAAATAATAAATAATAAATAATAAATAATAAATAATAAATAATAAATAATAAATAATAAATAATAAATAATAAATAATAAATAATAAATAATAAATAATAAATAATAAATAATAAATAATAAATAATAAATAATAAATAATAAATAATAAATAATAAATAATAAATAATAAATAATAAATAATAAATAATAAATAATAAATAATAAATAATAAATAATAAATAATAAATAATAAATAATAAATAATAAATAATAAATAATAAATAATAAATAATAAATAATAAATAATAAATAATAAATAATAAATAATAAATAATAAATAATAAATAATAAATAATAAATAATAAATAATAAATAATAAATAATAAATAATAAATAATAAATAATAAATAATAAATAATAAATAATAAATAATAAATAATAAATAATAAATAATAAATAATAAATAATAAATAATAAATAATAAATAATAAATAATAAATAATAAATAATAAATAATAAATAATAAATAATAAATAATAAATAATAAATAATAAATAATAAATAATAAATAATAAATAATAAATAATAAATAATAAATAATAAATAATAAATAATAAATAATAAATAATAAATAATAAATAATAAATAATAAATAATAAATAATAAATAATAAATAATAAATAATAAATAATAAATAATAAATAATAAATAATAAATAATAAATAATAAATAATAAATAATAAATAATAAATAATAAATAATAAATAATAAATAATAAATAATAAATAATAAATAATAAATAATAAATAATAAATAATAAATAATAAATAATAAATAATAAATAATAAATAATAAATAATAAATAATAAATAATAAATAATAAATAATAAATAATAAATAATAAATAATAAATAATAAATAATAAATAATAAATAATAAATAATAAATAATAAATAATAAATAATAAATAATAAATAATAAATAATAAATAATAAATAATAAATAATAAATAATAAATAATAAATAATAAATAATAAATAATAAATAATAAATAATAAATAATAAATAATAAATAATAAATAATAAATAATAAATAATAAATAATAAATAATAAATAATAAATAATAAATAATAAATAATAAATAATAAATAATAAATAATAAATAATAAATAATAAATAATAAATAATAAATAATAAATAATAAATAATAAATAATAAATAATAAATAATAAATAATAAATAATAAATAATAAATAATAAATAATAAATAATAAATAATAAATAATAAATAATAAATAATAAATAATAAATAATAAATAATAAATAATAAATAATAAATAATAAATAATAAATAATAAATAATAAATAATAAATAATAAATAATAAATAATAAATAATAAATAATAAATAATAAATAATAAATAATAAATAATAAATAATAAATAATAAATAATAAATAATAAATAATAAATAATAAATAATAAATAATAAATAATAAATAATAAATAATAAATAATAAATAATAAATAATAAATAATAAATAATAAATAATAAATAATAAATAATAAATAATAAATAATAAATAATAAATAATAAATAATAAATAATAAATAATAAATAATAAATAATAAATAATAAATAATAAATAATAAATAATAAATAATAAATAATAAATAATAAATAATAAATAATAAATAATAAATAATAAATAATAAATAATAAATAATAAATAATAAATAATAAATAATAAATAATAAATAATAAATAATAAATAATAAATAATAAATAATAAATAATAAATAATAAATAATAAATAATAAATAATAAATAATAAATAATAAATAATAAATAATAAATAATAAATAATAAATAATAAATAATAAATAATAAATAATTAATAATAAATAATAATATCCACAGCACCCATATTGAGAGGAGGGAGGGGTGAATCCATTCTTTTGTGAGATAACAGACAACATTGGGTCTTGCTTGCATTAAAATCTACTCTGTTTGCAACACCTCACTCGGAGATTGATTTAAGGTCATTATTAAGTGTGTCATTCATATTGCGCCGTTTACTCCCAATCTTCAAAGAGTTTGGGCGCTTGTTGAACGAGTATGAATGACAAATGTTGCTATCATCTGCAAAGGAATGGATTGGGTTCTGGACCTGCGAAACTCCAGAATTGATGAAATGTTGTTCCGAAAGAACACCATCCATCGCAACTCGTATTGAACGACCCTGGAGAAAACTCGATATCCATCGAGTAAAAGATTCACCAACACCATATGCAATTAGTTTTGAAACGAGGGCTTTATGCCACACTCGATCAAAAGCCTTGGAGATATCAAGAGCAACAGCCTTGCTCTCCCCGAAAAGGTGAACACAATTATTCCACTTTTCGGAGAGGACCGCCATCAAGTCACCTGTGGATCTGGTCCTACGGAAACCGTATTGTCGGTCACTGAGCAATTCGTTGTGCTCAAGATAGTTCACAAAGTGGAAGTTAATTACGCTCTCCATTACCTTGGAGAGTGCAGAGCATATTGCAATGGGTCGGTAATTGGCAGGGTTCGTGGCCTCGCCCTTTTTCGGAACTGGCTGGACATTGGCAACCTTCCAACTAGATGGAAAAACTCCAGTCGGGTACGAGATCTTGAAAAGGTTACGCAACGGACAAGCCAGCGTTGACGCGCACTTCTTCAACAGATGGGCAGATATGCCATTTGGCCCAGAGGCTTTGTTAATGTTGAGGTTTGCTAAAACCTTATTAACTGCCCGAGTTCGAAACGACAGGCAGTGGTTGATTACTATCTGGGAGCGTTGAATTATTTGCAAATAATTCTGCCAAGAGATTAGCTTTATCAATCGGGTCAGTGAAGGTCTGGTCATTCATACTAAGAGTTGGAGTAGACGATGTCGTCTGATTCTTCACCCTCTTTACAAATGTCCAGTAATTTTTACTACCCCTGTGATAGAGTAGGACCCTTTTGCGCGCGTTTTGTTCGTGAAGAAACTTTTCGCGCGAGATCACGGCATTACAGCGATTCCTAGCCTGTCTTTCAGTATCAGCATTCTTGTTAGAACGCCAAGTCTGAAAGACTTCCTCTTTCGACCTGACTGCAATCCTGCAAGTCTCATTAAACCAAGAGTGGTCCTTGGGTTTAATGCTAATCTTTTTAGAAGGTATGAAGGACCGCATACCTAATAAAATAATATTTTGTACCATTAAAGCCGCGGTATTTATGTCTCTGTCTGCGTAACACAATTTCCAATTAAAGTTGCGAAAAAAATCATTTAACGCAGCCCAATTTGGATTGTCGTAAAGCCATACGGTCCTCTTCGGGGCTTTAATCGAAGAGGCGCGAAAACTAAAATACGAAAACTCAGCGGAAACAGTACAGTGATCGGAGTTACCAGGCGGTGCAAGGACTTTTACATCATATTTTTCATTATGTGAAGTCAGAAATAGGTCTAGGACTTTTTGGCTTTGCCCACCGACGCGTGGGAGATACGTCGGTTCCTTCACCAATTGAGAGAGTTGATTGCACTCTGCAAACAGCTCAACATAACAACCCTCCTGTGTTGGGGGACCCGAGTGGCTCAACCAAGTGGCGTTGTGCACATTAAAATCGCCGGCAACAACAATTTCACTGCCTGGGAATTGCTCCAATATATTTGAGATCGAATCAGATAAGACATCCAGCTTTTTACAGGTGGAAACCCTATCTAGATTCGGACTCCAATAAAGAAAGCACAAGTGCATAATGTCTGTTAGGATTTTGAATTTAACCCAAATTGTATTAAATTCGCTATCCGACACACTATGTTGTTGCTGCAGTTGATACACAACGTCACTCCGAATAAATAAAGCGAGACCCATATGGGCAGAAAATAATGGCACTAAGTGATACCCAGGTATCTGAAAATCCAGTGGATCTACATCCTCACTAACCTGGCTTTCAACCAGTGCCATTATTTGTGGCCTATTAACGTACACATACGCATATATAGAGAAGAAATTCGTTCACAGCCCACGAATGTTGCAAAAATCTATGCGAAATTTTTGCGACATTTTTTCTACTGGGCAACTTCAAAACAAACATACATACTACCAGCGCGCTGCAGTAGACACAAACAAATGAGAGCGCAAGCCAAGCCGTGGTGAGTGTTATGCCTTCACCACGGCGTAGATCGCGCACTCACTACAGTATCAACTGAGTATGCTAGTAGCATGGAGTAAGATGGGGGAGGGAGGGAATACGACAACAAACCTGTGCAATTGCAGCAAAGAGCATAGAAAAGCCCTTTGCGTAGGCAATTGTAAATAACAGCGAGTGCAGCAACTCAGCAGGCAGTGCGAAACCGGTTCTGTTTATTTGTTGTTGTTATTGTACAGAGTTAGTTGTTTTATTTTAAGTTATTGCTGTTTGTATATTTATTTTAATTTGTATTTTATAAAAGTTGAGATTGAACGTATAATTATTGTTTTTTAATTCTGGTATTGTTGGACGGCCACATTGAGCACAATTTTGACACACAAATTAGACTAAAAAACGACGGACGGAACACGTTAAAAAGACAAGAGGCGGCACGTCCGTCCCCCATAAGTGCGTTGACGCTAGTAGTATAGATAGGGGACCCCCTCGCATCTGGCCCCCAACTTCCAATTGGATCCAATTGGATTCTAATTGGATCCAATTGGAAGTTGGAGTATCTAGTTGGATTCTACTGGGCTTCTAACTGTGATATCCAATTCAATTGTAGACCTAAAGAGCGCCGCAGGCAAAAAAGAGCGCCGCAGGCAGTAGTATAGATATGGGACCCCCTCGCATCTGGCCCCCAACTTCCAATTGGATCCAATTGGATTCTAATTGGATCCAATTGGAAGTTGGAGTATCTAGTTGGATTCTACTGGGCTTCTAACTGTGATATCCAATTCAATTGTAGACCTAAAGAGCGCCGCAGGCAAAAAAGAGCGCCGCAGGCAGTAGTATAGATAGGGGACCCCCTCGCATCTGGCCCCCAACTTCCAATTGGATCCAATTGGATTCTAATTGGATCCAATTGGAAGTTGGAGTATCTAGTTGGATTCTACTGGGCTTCTAACTGTGATATCCAATTCAATTGTAGACCTAAAGAGCGCCGCAGGCAAAAAAGAGCGCTGCAGGCAGTAGTATAGATAGGGGACCCCTGATTCTTCTGTCATAGGCCCTTTGGCAAAAAGAGCGCCAAGCTACGTTTAATCGCAGTTTATGCAAATACTTGCTGGAATTCCTATTGGAATACTTGTTAGAATACTTGCTGGAATTCCTATTAGAATAATTTTGGGATTACTAGTTGGAATTCATGTTGGTATTTTTATATACTTGCTGGAATTCCTATTAGAATAATTTTGGGATTACTAGTTGGAATTCATGTTGGTATTTTTATATACTTGCTGGAATTCCTATTAGAATAATTTTGGGATTACTAGTTGGAATTCATGTTGGTATTTTTATTTTGCTGTTGTTGGTATCATGTAATGTATGGGATCAGTTTTATAGACTAGTATCATACAGTTTTCGATTGAAGAATACATGCTTCAGGTTCAGGTATAAGCATTGGGTGGGATCAGTGTTTTGGCGAGAGTCTACAAATGATCGGAGAGGGATCAGTGTTTTTGCGAGAGTCTGCAAATGATCGGAGAGGGATCAGTGTTTTTGCGAGAGCCTGCAAATGCTCGGAGAGGGATCAGTGTTTTTGCGAGAGTCTGCAAATGATCGGAGAGGGATCAGTGTTTTTGCGAGAGCCTGCAAATGCTCGGAGAGGGATCAGTATTTTTGCGAGAGTCTGCAAGAGATGCAGAGAAAAAAATTCATGTATACGTAGCGCAGGTACTGGAAGATTGTGGGATATTTTTTATGTTGACCTTTTTAATTATATCAGAGGGTGGGATCGTTTTTTTTATATTACCATTTTTAGTTAGAACAAAGGTTCATGCAACCGTAATAAAAAAATGGGATAGTTTTTTATATTGACCTTTTTTTAGTTAGAACAAAGGTAAAAGCAACCGTCATAAAATTTCTAGTTTATGACGTCATTAAAAAAGATAATAAAAAGGTTTTCTATTGATTTTTCTATTGATCGTTTTCAAGAACAAACATGATCCTTGAACCTGTCATAAAATGTCCGAAACTGAACTGTCAATTTAATGTGAACGTGTCTGTCGCAGTGTGGGATCGTTTTTATATTGACCTTTTTTAGTTATTACAATAGAACAAAGGTAAATGCAACCGTCATAAAATTTCTAGTTTATGACGTTATTAAAAAAGATAATAAAAAGGTTTTCTATTGATTTTTCTATTGATCGTTTTCAAGAACAAACGTGATCCTTGAACCTGTCATAAAATGTCCGAAACTGAACTGTCAATTTAATGTGAACGTGTCTGTCGCAGTGTGGGATCGTTTTTATATTGACCTTTTTTAGTTATTACAATAGAACAAAGGTAAATGCAACCGTCATAAAATTTCTAGTTTATGACGCCATTAAAAAAGATAATAAAAAGGTTTTCTATTGATTTTTCTATTGATCGTTTTCAAGAACAAACGTGATCCTTGAACCTGTCATAAAATGTCCGAAACTGAACTGTCAATTTAATGTGAACGTGTCTGTCGCAGTGTGGGATCGTTTTTATATTGACCTTTTTTAGTTATTACAATAGAACAAAGGTAAATGCAACCATCATAAAATTGTTATTGAATGGTTTTTGTTTTTTTTAATTTAGGGTTGAGATCATTTTCGATAAAATACATAATCCTTGGAAATTCTGAAATGTCCGAGTTCGATTAGATTTTCTTTCTTTTGGAATCAGTTACAAATCGCTCCTCCGCGTAACGTGTGCCTTGAGTAAATTGTTTGTAAAATTTTATATAAAGTTTAAATAAAGTGTTAAAAAAATTATTGTTTAAATCGAATTAAAAAAATAAAATATAGTTCATCAACTTTTTTTTGTTAAATTTAAAACAAAACCAAAAAAACAATACAAACATGTTCCTGTGTAATAAGTGTAAAGAAATCTTCAATATATTTTTAAAAGCGAAGCATGAATCCGAATGCAATGGCGAGAAATTGGCATTCAGGGACTATGACGCTCGCAGGGCAGCAGCAGCACCAAGCATACATCATGCAGTAGTATCTATCAGACAACAAGCTGCACCAAGCATGCATCATGCAGCCGCACCAACAAGACTCCAAGCAGCACCAAGCAGGCTACAAAATTCAAGCATTATAAGTATCTCTGATGATGAAGATGAAATTAGATGCAACCAACCATCATCATCTAATATAAATAAGAGAAATGCTGCTCCACTTGCTAACCAACCCAAAAGGAGAAGAAGTTCTTCAAACAGACCATCGATGCGAGTGGATCCTGATGTCATCGATATCGATGATAGTATTATAACTATCGAATCAACACATCAATGCACACCATCACCAATAGTCAGCCCTATCCTACCAGAACAATTCCTTTCTGAAGATTATCAACCTGCTCAGGATATTTGGAACGATAGGGAGTTAATTGAAAATACTTCGACTCCAATAGATCGCTCTATATATGAGCCTGCTCAAAATATTCTGGACACTGAGGAGTATTCACAGGAGTATTTACTTACTACACACCAATGCACACCATCACCAATAGTCAGCACTATCCTACCAGAACAATTCCTTTCTGAAGTTTGTCAACCTGCTCAGGATATTTGGAACGATAGGGAGTATATGGAAAATACTTCGTCCTCAATAGAACGACCTCTATATGAGCCTGCTCAAAATATTCTGGATGATGAAGAGTATTCACAGTCGGCATTAGCAGAACGAGGAATACAAGCATGGAAGTACAGCGATAGCGATTCGAATTCACAAGATGTAGCCTATAATTTTGCTAGCGGAACTTTTTCTATTGTCGAGACGACAAATGAACCAGTTATAAAGTCTAATATTGAATTAACCTCCGAAGATTTGGAGGAAGCTTGTTTGGAAGAAATAGTAAAAAGAGCGGAAGAGGATTATTATAAAAAAAAGAGCTGGGGTTGGTATGACAACGACCAAATATTTTTAGATTTAGTTATATAAAAATATATATTTATATACATTAAAACAATCAAATGTATTTTTATGTCTATTTGTCTCATGTACATACTCATGTAAATACGTTCAATAGAAAATAAACAAATTCTTTGTTATATTTTAAAAGAAGATTTTTATTACTTTCAAAATATATGCATCTCTTTTAACATACATAATTTAATGTTTCAATGCTTGTTTTTTTGTCTCTTTCACATAATTTTTCAAAACAGTTTTAATTCGTATATATAACACCTTCAGTTTGTAAAATTTAGTTAGTCTAAAAAAAGAATCAATTGGAAACAATCATGGTAAGAAAAACATTTTGTGCTTTATTATTAATATAGTTTTTAATAGTTATTAAAATTTCTTTAGGCTTTACTTCACCAATTAAACAACTGTCAGATTGGGCAGGGATATACAAAGATAGATGATCTCAAAATTGGATTTGAGTATAATATTACAGGATGTAAATTGAAGGAAACCCAATATGGTGATAAAATGGTATTAACACTAATGGACGAAGATAGCTCTCCTCTGTGGATATTTTTACCAAAACGAATTGGAGAGGTTTTTCAAACAAAAAACCCATATAAAAAATTAAAGGATAATGGCATTAATAGTGTTATTTTTAAAGGAAGAGATAAAGCCAAATATAATATGGCGGTTTTTGAATTCAATAGTATAAATATTGTAGATGAAAATAAATAAAATATTTTGTAAAGAATATATATAAATAAATAAAAAAAAACATTACATCAATATATTTATAATTTTTTATTTTTTAAACTTTTTCTTATACATTTTTAAAATAATAATATCATTATATTTGAAATTAGTTTTGTTAAAAAGGTGTTGAAAATAATTCATACTTTTATGTTGGCATTTGTATAAGGAAAATAATACACAATAATATCCACAAGTATTGGAAAAATTTCCTTGTATTTGATATTTATTATAAATCATTTTTTTGCTATTTCTATTGATAAAGTTTATAAATTCTCGCTTAAGAGGAGGTTGTCCAGAGGAGTCAAAATATTCGGCATTATTTTTGGTATCAAAGTAAAATGCAATCCAGTGAGAGCCAGATGCATAAGAAGGGTCAGTATTTGCTATTAGAACTGCTGGTTTAGTTACGGTTTTTGGTAATTGATCCGATGAGAATACTCCTTTAAAATATCGTTTGGTAAAAGAATTTTTACTCAGATCATTTCTTATGTGCAACGTATTCATATTTATAATGTTATTCGAACGTTTCGATTTCTATCAATGTCTAGCATTGAATCATATTCACTGTATACAATGCAAGTTATAGCTTCGTCCAATGGTTTGGAAAATCTTCCTTCAATTCGAATGGTTCCTTGATTTAATAAGTTTGCACACATGTGTGTATTTGATTGATCAGCAGTCAGATCAAATGCCAAAATGAAGAATCCGTTATCAAACAAGTCTTTCGTTATATGGTTTCCTTTATCAAAATATTTAATGCCATTTCCCTTGAATAGCAAATTGTAGCCTCTTGAGCTTATTCCATTGGTATCATTTTGATAATCAAATTCTAATGGTTGAGAAGGTACTTGTACGCCATTTATCGATAAATTAAATCTTTGTAAATTAAAATGTTTAAATTCAAATGGATTGAGTTTTCTATCTCCTGTATATGCTTTATTTAGCACCATGCAAAATGACAAATAGTTTGGTAACTGGCCAATCACCACATTATCAATTGATAATGAATGATTACCTGGATAAAGTGTGAATGACTTTACTTCTACTCTGCTATAGGGATATATAGCGTTTTTGTTTTGTAATACTTTATGATGAGCGAGAAGTATTCCTGGATTAATTGTAACATGATTCATAAATAATTGTGCCTCCAAAATTTTAACTGATGATTCGCCAGTTGTTTCCATTACATAAAATGCTGATTTCTCTAAATTAAATGTAATTCTCAGATCAACATTGTTTAGCAATAACTTGGTTTGATTGAAAATATCTCCATGCACTTTTCCATATAGTTCAACTTTATTACTTTTTTGGAAAATAAGTTTTCGTGTGTCTAATGCAGTATTACTGGCCGACTCAGCAGCAGTATCTGGATACCAACCTGATGTTGTTAAATGTGTTTTACTGGCATCCGTTCCATAGTTTAATAGAGTTTGTATATATGAACGATAATGATAATTATTATCGCTCTGTGAAATCAATACATTGTTTAAATATACTGAAGAGCTTCTGAATATTGAGTGAAGAATATTATTAACTACTCCCACAGAACCATCAGTTAAATCGTTATTATGTATATCTTTTAATTGTACCACAAGTCGTAAATAAACACTAGATAAATCTCTATACGTTTCACCATTTCCCAAACATACAAATTCAATTGTTCCAGCATTATCTAAAGAAGCGATCGGATTGTATGCAACTTCTTCTGTGCGTAAAACACTATTTTGAATTGGAAGAGGTTCGAATAAATCAAGCTCGCTTTTCATGCACTCCATTTGTCGGTTTTATTTATCGTATTTTTTTAAGAGAAAATATCCTTGGATAAGTTTTTTTTTGTTTTACGTATATATTTACGTATTTTTTTGAAACGTTTGCTGTTGGTTGTTTTCCTAGAATGACGAGTTCGTTTAGGGTTCTTCCGTTTTATATTATTTTTTCCCGATCCTTTTTGAAATTTTTTAGAAATTTTATTGACAGCCTTATTTGTGAGGTTGGCTATAGCATCTCTACCTTGTTCTTCCAAAATATTTCTCAGCGGTTTTTTTCCAAAATCATTAATAATAGTTTTTCCAGATTCAATTGCCTGATTTTTTATAGCATTGAATCCCGAAAGAAATAAAGGTTTTAAATTTCTATACAACCCAGCAAAGAATGATCCAATTCCTCTGCCTTGTTGTATTAATCTCGGTGCTATATATAGAGTTCCAATATGACTTATTCCGGATCCCGATTGATTAAGATAGTACTGCGTGTAAAGTTGCTCCATGCTTGTTGTTTTTAAATATGAGTTAATTATTACTGTTCATCCTCATTTATAGTCTTTTATTCCTTTTTCGAAAGTGAAGAGTTAAATATATTGGTATGCTGCTAGGTTTAAAATAAACTTTATGTCCTTTTAAATCACTTATTAAAACAGAGATATCTTTAATAGTCAATATTTCAAGAGGATAATATTCTACAAATGGGAATCTGATTAGTTGTCTAAGTCCATTGTATGCTAGTATTTTTATACATCTTAAATTAGTGTCACCAACACACCTTGGTTTAATTATATCAGTGTACACTAATAAAATGTCTGGTACTACAACCTCGGGTACGCTCGTTATATTATCTATATATCTATGATTTACAAATATTTCAGTAAGTCCAACTTCCCAATCCTCAGTTATTTGCGTAGGAATATTTATTATGTTGGTAAATGCAGATTGTACATTTTTAGTGTACACACTCATAGAGTTATTACTCAAAAGAGACACAAAAAATTCGCTTAAGTTGTTCATTACAGCGTTTATTGACGTATAATAAAGCAATTTACTCAATGTTGTATTTTATATTCTATAATGATATCCAGTCAACATCATTTTCTCCATATTGAATCGATTTGATAGAACTTTTAATTTTATATGGTTGACTGAAAACTCGATATTTTTTCTCTTTTTTCTTTAATGTCGCTTTACTTAGTTTCATAGATAGCTCCCGTTTTTTTCTAGGATTGTCCATAGTACTATTTAAATTTGGTGTCATATCTAACAATTTTCTTTTTACTTGCTTAGGAGTCGATGTAGTCGGAACAGCAGTTTTGTTTATTTTATATTTTATAGGTATTGCGGAGATTTGACTTGTTTTAGGATTAACCATTTTACTTGAAGATATATTTTCTTCATTATAAAGTTTTTTTTGATCGTCAATGTGTGGCATTGATATTGATTTTATTTTTTCTGTAATTCGTGGAGTGAACTCATTAGTAAAGTCACTTGTCTGAGTTCCAATGTCTTTTTTGTCGTTTTTATGTTCACCTTGATTATTTTCTTCTAATTGTTTAGGAATCTTTAAATTGCGTTTTAAATAGAAATATTTATTCAATTCTTGTTGAATACTTAGCCATTTATTAAAATCGGTTGTATTTTTATTTGAGAATATTGGTAAAAGTTTTCTATTCAAAAATATTGATGCTGAAGAGTCATTTAAGATCATATTATATGTATTTGGATGTACAAGTAATACTTTATTTAATTTTAATTTAGACATTTTCAATTAATTTTCCAATTATTCCGGATAGTAACGAAGATATAAGCACTGGTAAGAATCCTCCTTTCTGAATAAGAACTTTTCGTTTCGAGCTCAGTGATCGCTTTGAGCATGCCAGACATCTAAGCTCTTTTTTATACTTTTCTAAATACTGTTTATCCTTAGTTTTTAATTTATTATTTCCTCTAAGTGTATTATTAGAAATTTCTGCAATTGCCTTAATAAGATCAGGAGTTGAGTTTTTTAATATAGCTTTCCTTAATTTGATATCAGCATTTTTGATCGTGTATAAAATATGCTTGTTTTCCTTCAATCGCTTTAGATTCTTTTTGTAAACCATTTTCGCTTGTATCGCAGTAACAATAACAAAACTCTCTGTCAAATATATTTGTTCGATATCTTAAAAGATCATTTACGCTTTGAGTAAGATCAATTAGTAAATAGCCATGTGGTTCATCAGTGACCTCTTTATATATCCTCATCAACTCTTTTGAATTTTCAGGACAAATTTGTCTGGCCAAGTGCTGAAATTGAAGTTTATCTCGAGGATTTTTAAATACTACAATATATTTTGTATTTAATGAAATGTCTCGAGTATGAGAGGATTTATGAAAAATATTTTGAGTTACAACAATTATAGACAAATTTCGATGATGCGATCCTTTTGTGAAAAGTTCACAGATTTCTTTATTGAATGCCCCCATCATTAGATCGTCCAAAATAATAAGGACTGGTTCATTTAATTCGTTTTCGAAATTATCAGGTATTCCTTTAATATATTCTATATTGTTTAATGATGGTTTTGCATGCTCTTCACCATAGCACCAAATAACTCTATTAATACGCTTGCTAATCAACATATCTCTGTTTTCTAACAAATTTTTCAAAAATGTTGTTTTTCCTGAACCTGATGGTCCGCTAATTAACATTGTAAATGGATGAATAAATTGATAAAACATTTTATATGGTTGAACTATATAATACGAATGAAAGATATTTTGATTTTATTTTTTATATATACTCATTTATTTAATTAAATTAATGTGTGTACTAAACCTAATTCTTAAATATAACTTCATAAGTTTTTCAATCTTTACACAGGTAAACTTGAAATCTGAACATTCGCAAGTATCTGGTCCGCATGTTGTTTCATTTTTAGACCAACAACAGCATACATAGTGTTTACCATTGATTGAATGCACCTGTTCCATATGCTGATATTGTTTTAAAGATTCGATGTGATCTAAAATTTCCAATTTATGATCCTCAAATAATACATTTTCAAACTCCTTTAAAAAACTTTTAACAGTCAATAGATCCATCCTGACTGTAAATTATTTTACGTGTATCTTCGATGAAATTCAAAACTGGACTAAAATCAATCGACCTAGCATTCAGAACTCAAGTTATATATATATATAAACATAAAAAAATAATTTTATTTTGTATATCTTTACTATATAATAATTTCATTATATTATGTAATAATTTCACAATATTATGTTATAATTTCACAATATTATACCAGAATTTCACAATATTCATTAGAACTAAAGTAGTTTTTTTCCAAGTGTACGAATATTTTAAAAACATTATTTAGAGCGCATTTGTATCGAAAATCTGGATGTTTCTGGCAATTTGTAAAGTAGTCTGGTAAATTACCTAAACTCATATTAAGATTAATATTAATTACTTTTGAAGATACAAATCGTTCTAAGAAATCTTTTTTATGTTGTCCTACAACAAAGATAGTATTATATTTCTTAAGAGATCCCAAAATATCTGATACGTTTAAATAATCGATGAATCCATCGGTCCAATCCAGTCCGTTAACATGTCTTTTACAGAACATATGTCTCCGTTTCGAAGCACTATCTAGTTCATTGTATGAATACGGAGATTTAAAAAGATAGTAGTTAGGTATTACTGAGCCTCCACTCATATACGCCAACTCTTTAATGAATACTTGGTTACCATTTCCGGTTACGTATTGAAAATCAACTATGACAGACTTCTCTTTCTCAACTGCGTTCATTTTAAATTTGATGATATTTACTAACTGAACTATTTAAACATTTTGAACTGGTTATATAGCTAGCATTTCACCAGAAATAATTTAGTGTACCTTGGTTTGTTTCAAAAGATGGATCAACAGCAGGAGAATAAAAGTTTAATTCGTAATGTAAGAAAGAGACAGGAACATGAAATTATATTTGGATTGGAAAACTATATCAGTGCTAATATAAAAATTAAGTGTGGATTTTCAACAACGCGGAACTTTAAACCAATGATATGGATTCAATGTAACAAGAAAAATTTCATTGGTTTAGAAAGAGATGAATGGATACATCTTATGGCATACAAAGAATACATTCAATTAAAACTGGACCATCATAAGTTTCTTTCTCCAGACACAATATTGGATCATCCCACATTTCATAATTTGAATTGTGAATTTAAGTATCGAAAAGGTGATAGAAGGTGTACATTGTTTTTAAAACAGAATGGACATATTGCTGAAATAGACAATGATGCCTGGACGAATATAATACGTATTGGAATTTTTGTATCATCATTTCTTTGTTGGAATTCAATATTACAACAGCAAATTTATAATTTTTACCATAATAAGTTTATTCCAAAATGTTTTGAACTAAAAAAATATGATGTACAATTAAATGAATTGACTGGAATTTATGATAGAGATATTAAAATAGAGTTAACTAGATTATGTTATGAAATTTCCAAAAAAATGCAAAAACAAATAAAAAATGATGTAAAACAATATAAATTAATAACAAAATCCAAAGAGACAACTGTATAAATATAAAATAAATTCTATTTTTTAAAACAATATAAATATATATATATATATATTAAAATGTCTAAGCAAGCAGTAGTAAATGAAATTCATAGATCAGCTAGAAAAAATTTCCCTAGAAGAAGATTTATACAAAAAGGTTTAAACGATACATGGCAAATTGATTTGGTAGAAATGATTCCGTATCAATCCCTAAATAATGGTTACAAATACTTACTTACTGTTATAGATACTTTTTCTAAGTTTGCATATGGCATTCCAGTAAAAACAAAAAAATCGCAAGACGTCACTTCAGCAATGTCAATCATATTAAACAATTCAAAAGTTTCACCGAAAAATATTCAATCTGATCAGGGAAAAGAGTTTTTTAATAAAGAATTCAAAAGTCTAATGAATCAATATAATATTAATCATTATCATACGTATACTCATATGAAAGCGTCTATATGTGAAAGGTTTAATAGAACACTAAAAAGTAAAATGTGGAAAATGTTTAGTATGGAAGGCAACTATAAATGGATTAATTCTATAGAAAAATTGTTAAATGAATACAACACCACTTGGCATAGAACTATAAAAATGAAACCAATTGAAATAACTAAAAGAAATGAAAAAATGTTGTTTAAATCAGTTTATAATTTTCCTAAAGTATTTCCTAAGCCTAAATTTTATATAGACGATCACGTTAGAATAAGTAAATATAAGGGTATATTTTTTAAGGGATATGAACCAAATTGGTCTACAGAAATATTTACTATTCACATGGTCAAAATAACAAAACCAGTGACTTATATTTTAAAAGATTATAAGGGAAATATAATTCAAGGTTCATTTTATGAATATGAACTTCAAAGAGTTGGAGATAAAGATTCATATCTCATTGAAAAAATTTTGAAATGGAAAGGGAATAAAGTATTTGTTAAATGGCTAGGATTTGATGACACTCATAATACCTGGATTAATAAAAATCAGTTGCTTAAATAAAAAAAAATGATAATGGTCTATCATTAGAAATATTAATCATTTTGTAATTGCCTATTACGAAGGCATCATATAGAATACTGATATTAATAAACAAAATGGATTGGTTTAGAAAAGGATATAAACTCTTGCTTTACTGCAACTATTGTGGTGGTAATGAGCACAAAGTCGACCAATGTAGGAAAAAGAAATATGATGATCTTCGTAAGGAGAAAGAGAATAAAAAACCGAAGAATACATAAAAAACAAATTATTTCTTTTTTTCATTTGAATCCACCACCTGTGAAATAAATATATAAAAAAAACAACACTTTTTTGTTTTATTTTATTTTGGTTTTTTATTAAATGTATATTGTCATCAATAAAATAGTACAAATATAATTTACAAAAACGGATATGGACGTATATTTAATTAAAAATATTTCTTATTTATATAGTTATACAATTATAAACATTTATATATATATACAGGTTATTTACATAGAATTTAAAGTATCGGATATTTTGTAGTGACCCCATGCTAATGTAGATATTCCATCAGGTAATATATACCGTTTATCGTCTTTGTAATTAAGGCTGATTTTATTAGATATTTCTGTATAAAGCTGATGAGATCTACTTCTAATAACCCTCTGTTGCCCATAGAATGTTTTTTTGGTTCTAATACACTCTACATAGTCGCTATAGTCAATATTTCTTACTATTGAATTTTTAACACCTTTTAACTTTTTAACAGTTTCGTCTTCAACTATGTACGCATATGCCTTTGCTTTCAATCCTGCGAAGTCAGTCATTATCCGACCAGCATTTTCATCTTTCATTAGACCCAAAACTTTTTTATTTTGAGGCTTAATATTGAACTGATTATTTTCATTGTAGTCTGATGTATCGAAATGCAATGGATTTGATTTTATTATATCGTAAATATCATCAGAAGATGATAGCACAAAACTATCTGTATCCATATATATGGCTTCGATGTTTTTACTTTTATTCTTCAAAAAATTATAATAAAAATCATACATCAGCCACTTTGAAAGTTCTAAAACCACTACGCCTACATAAATTGGTTTGTCGTAACAGATCTCTAATTTTGTCAACTCAATTCCGACTAATTCATCACTAAAAATTTCAATACTATGAAAATTTGACTTAGCTATAAGCTGTCTATACCCCTCAGAATTTTGTCGATTTTGATAATGCGTTAGTAATTTAACATCCCTTCGCTTTTCAACATTTTCCATAGTTTTTCCATACACCGCGTTATTCATTAATTTATAGAAATTTTTCTCAAATTCATTACTAGCGGTCTTTCTTTTTTTTGTATTTAAGTTGATGTACGGTTCCAACCACGAACTTTGTTTAAATGTTAAAACACGATGAATTTTCTTCAAAATTAATCCATGTTGTAAACATAATTGCAAGTTTTTTAGATGAATTATATATTTTTCTTTATCGTGAAGGTCGGCAATTAGTTTATTGTTTTTTCCTCCGATGGGAATTTTATTTTCCGGACAAAACGGTAAGCAATTATGACTATCATGAATGTAATTGGGATATACTAGATCTACTTCTAGTATATATCCATTAGAATCATTACAAGATAGTGTATAAAAATCTATTTCTGCAATTTCTGTGTCTGTCAAAAATTTAAAATCAGAGAGTGGGAGTTTTTGCGACATTGCCCATCCATATAAATTATTCGCATCTACATAGGCCAAATAATTTTCTTTTTTACTGGTGTTAAATTCAGCTGTCAAATATTTATTATTAGCTTTTGAAATTCTGTGAGTGCATTGAGTTAAACCGCCACACACTCCTACTTTTAGAAAATTGTGAATTTCAACATCGCTAATTAATTCTAATTCTACCTTTGTTAGCTTTAGAATTGCGTCCCAAGACAGAGAAGGAGCTGTGACATAATTGCACGGATCTAAATTATAATTTTTTTTACATATGTTTCTAAAGTTTTCAAAAACATCTGCTAAGATCAGTACATCACTTTCCAAATATAATAGCATATATTCTCGTAACGTCTTACAGTTAAATGTACTCCACACTTTTTGAGCGAATGCATAGTCTTCATTAGTACACGCCCTGTCGTCTAATGAATTATAAAATTTGTCTATTGTAGGCAAAGTGATGTCATCTAAAACGTCAAAACTACTCAAATAGTCATAAGGAAATACCCCCTTCCTCCTCAAAAGATCAAATTTATCTACATTAGCATGCTCATGTTTTAACAATTTAAAATTTTCTTTATTCATATATGAGGCTAATTTTTCTAAACTAGAATTTAGAAACCTATTTGAATCTATAAAATTAATATTAAATCTAAGATTTTTCCCATCCATAATTTTTTTTGTTATTGCAATATACAATTCTTTATTACATGGGATAGCTTTTAAATTACCACCCAATTTTTTAATAAATAAATGTATATCATAACGTGATAAATTATGAAAAATAACAGGAAAAAAAGGATATCTAAAATTAAAGGTTTTCTTACATTTTTCATGAATTGGTCCCACGTATTCACCAGTAAAAAAATTGTAAAATGTCCGTCGTTCAGTATCTTGTATTTGCTTCTCGCACGCACAACATTCAGCCAGATCCTGATACATTTCATCAAGGGGCGAAAGATTGCACTGCTCCTGAGCTGGTTTTATCCAATATTTTTGATGGAGAATATTCAGTTTACTTTCTAATCCATCGATGAATTTTTCGACGCAATCCTTTCCTAGAAAAAAAAAATGGAATAGTTAAATGACAGTTCTTTTTAATTTTTATATTATATTTTAATTACCTTCATATGTAAAACGTTCATTTAATTCTGAATTAAATGTATGACATACGTAAAAGGAAACCGCACAGGCTTGATGTTGTTGTACTTTTGTTGTAGATGGGTTCTCAGTGCTTGGCATAGTGTTGTGATAAGGTACCAACACTGCTTCCATATCCGCATATACTACTACCGGAGGAGACATTTGTTTTTCAAACCGCTGAAATTTCACAACAGTTCCATATTCAGGAAATCTTGCTGACACTTTTCCACATTCTTTTTGGTTGTGTTTTTTGGAATCAGTGAAATAATAGCTCAAGCAAAAATCACAAAATTGTCCGGCTTTATGACTTCGTGTAAATTGTTTTTTAATGAGTCGTTCCATTTCTCTTATGAGACAATAATGAAAAATAGTTGACTCATTATTTTGAATCATCAACAAATTTATATGGAAACTTCGCACAGCTTTAGTGGCTCTAGATGGTCCAATTATTTCAGATTTACGTTCCTTAATCCCAGATTTATCTTTGATTTC
The DNA here is from genome assembly GCA_951804985.1 of Dryomyza anilis. Classification (NCBI taxonomy): domain Eukaryota; kingdom Metazoa; phylum Arthropoda; class Insecta; order Diptera; family Dryomyzidae; genus Dryomyza; species Dryomyza anilis. The sequence continues at coordinate 46,079,182 of OX638135.1, forward strand.
ATACACATTTATACTAAATTGTGTATTGTTTTTTTCAAATATTTGAATATCCTTTGTCATTGTTGGAAAATTCATATCTGAAAAATCAATGATAAAACCTCTATATCGAATTTTATCGGAGCTTATATCATTGATTTTATAATACTGTGGATTAATTAAATTACACATTCTTTCTGGCCGGTCAACTTTGCTAGCTATTGCGGCGAGTACAGCCCATTTAAAGCAGTACACATCATCATTTTTTACATTTGTTGTTGCTGCTTTTGCATTTATGTCAGCTGGTAAAGAAATATACGATCCTACTGGTATGTGTTGCAATTTCAGAATTTTGGATTCTAAGAATTTAAATTCTGCTATAGCCCATCCGCTGTCCTTCTCCTGAAATTCACTGGTCTGTTTAATTAATTGATCCAAAAATGCATTTAACACTGAATCAATTTCGTCTATATTATATATGCATACAAACGGAATTGAGAAATGTTTTAATGTCATAACCATTTCTTCATTATTGGTTTTGACATATTCTCCATATAGAACCACATTCATTTTTATTGATTCAAACTCAATAATATTAGTTTGCACAATATTTTTTAAAAAGCCTTTCAAATCATTATAAAATTTTTCAACGCAAATTTCATTTTTTAAATTGCTGACAATTTTATAATGACGGCATACCCTGTTATTTCGGGGTGATATTAGAAAAACATTTTCACTAATAAATGTTGCAGCTTTCTCCTTATGAGCATTCGTCCTTAAATGCATTTTAAAACGATTCACCGGAATGCTAATGTGACAAATAGAGCAATATTTGTCCTCAAATATTATTCTTCTCCTTTTGGGTTGGTTAGCAAGTGGAGCAGCATTTCTCTTATTTATATTAGATGATGATGGTTGGTTGCATCTAATTTCATCTTCATCATCAGAGATACTTATAATGCTTGAATTTTGTAGCCTGCTTGGTGCTGCTTGGAGTCTTGTTGGTGCGGCTGCATGATGCATGCTTGGTGCAGCTTGTTGTCTGATAGATACTACTGCATGATGTATGCTTGGTGCTGCATGGTGGCTGCTAGGTGCTGCTGCTGCCCTGCGAGCGTCATAGTCCCTGAATGCCAATTTCTCGCCATTGCATTCGGATTCATGCTTCGCTTTTAAAAATATATTGAAGATTTCTTTACACTTATTACACAGGAACATGTTTGTATTGTTTTTTTGGTTTTGTTTTAAATTTAACAAAAAAAAGTTGATGAACTATATTTTATTTTTTTAATTCGATTTAAACAATAATTTTTTTAACACTTTATTTAAACTTTATATAAAATTTTACAAACAATTTACTCAAGGCACACGTTACGCGGAGGAGCGATTTGTAACTGATTCCAAAAGAAAGAAAATCTAATCGAACTCGGACATTTCAGAATTTCCAAGGATTATGTATTTTATCGAAAATGATCTCAACCCTAAATTAAAAAAAACAAAAACCATTCAATAACAATTTTATGATGGTTGCATTTACCTTTGTTCTATTGTAATAACTAAAAAAGGTCAATATAAAAACGATCCCACACTGCGACAGACACGTTCACATTAAATTGACAGTTCAGTTTCGGACATTTTATGACAGGTTCAAGGATCACGTTTGTTCTTGAAAACGATCAATAGAAAAATCAATAGAAAACCTTTTTATTATCTTTTTTAATGGCGTCATAAACTAGAAATTTTATGACGGTTGCATTTACCTTTGTTCTATTGTAATAACTAAAAAAGGTCAATATAAAAACGATCCCACACTGCGACAGACACGTTCACATTAAATTGACAGTTCAGTTTCGGACATTTTATGACAGGTTCAAGGATCACGTTTGTTCTTGAAAACGATCAATAGAAAAATCAATAGAAAACCTTTTTATTATCTTTTTTAATAACGTCATAAACTAGAAATTTTATGACGGTTGCATTTACCTTTGTTCTATTGTAATAACTAAAAAAGGTCAATATAAAAACGATCCCACACTGCGACAGACACGTTCACATTAAATTGACAGTTCAGTTTCGGACATTTTATGACAGGTTCAAGGATCACGTTTGTTCTTGAAAACGATCAATAGAAAAATCAATAGAAAACCTTTTTATTATCTTTTTTAATGACGTCATAAACTAGAAATTTTATGACGGTTGCTTTTACCTTTGTTCTAACTAAAAAAAGGTCAATATAAAAAACTATCCCATTTTTTTATTACGGTTGCATGAACCTTTGTTCTAACTAAAAATGGTAATATAAAAAAAACGATCCCACCCTCTGATATAATTAAAAAGGTCAACATAAAAAATATCCCACAATCTTCCAGTACCTGCGCTACGTATACATGAATTTTTTTCTCTGCATCTCTTGCAGACTCTCGCAAAAATACTGATCCCTCTCCGAGCATTTGCAGGCTCTCGCAAAAACACTGATCCCTCTCCGATCATTTGCAGACTCTCGCAAAAACACTGATCCCTCTCCGAGCATTTGCAGGCTCTCGCAAAAACACTGATCCCTCTCCGATCATTTGCAGACTCTCGCAAAAACACTGATCCCTCTCCGATCATTTGTAGACTCTCGCCAAAACACTGATCCCACCCAATGCTTATACCTGAACCTGAAGCATGTATTCTTCAATCGAAAACTGTATGATACTAGTCTATAAAACTGATCCCATACATTACATGATACCAACAACAGCAAAATAAAAATACCAACATGAATTCCAACTAGTAATCCCAAAATTATTCTAATAGGAATTCCAGCAAGTATATAAAAATACCAACATGAATTCCAACTAGTAATCCCAAAATTATTCTAATAGGAATTCCAGCAAGTATATAAAAATACCAACATGAATTCCAACTAGTAATCCCAAAATTATTCTAATAGGAATTCCAGCAAGTATTCTAACAAGTATTCCAATAGGAATTCCAGCAAGTATTTGCATAAACTGCGATTAAACGTAGCTTGGCGCTCTTTTTGCCAAAGGGCCTATGACAGAAGAATCAGGGGTCCCCTATCTATACTACTGCCTGCAGCGCTCTGCGGCGCTCTTTAGGTCTACAATTGAATTGGATATCACAGTTAGAAGCCCAGTAGAATCCAACTAGATACTCCAACTTCCAATTGGATCCAATTAGAATCCAATTGGATCCAATTGGAAGTTGGGGGCCAGATGCGAGGGGGTCCCCTATCTATACTACTGCCTGCGGCGCTCTTTTTTGCCTGCGGCGCTCTTTAGGTCTACAATTGAATTGGATATCACAGTTAGAAGCCCAGTAGAATCCAACTAGATACTCCAACTTCCAATTGGATCCAATTAGAATCCAATTGGATCCAATTGGAAGTTGGGGGCCAGATGCGAGGGGGTCCCCTATCTATACTACTGCCTGCGGCGCTCTTTTTTGCCTGCGGCGCTCTTTAGGTCTACAATTGAATTGGATATCACAGTTAGAAGCCCAGTAGAATCCAACTAGATACTCCAACTTCCAATTGGATCCAATTAGAATCCAATTGGATCCAATTGGAAGTTGGGGGCCAGATGCGAGGGGGTCCCCTATCTATACTACTGACGCTACTCCAATGTCAAATGCGCAACACACAAAGTGCGCAACAAGTTGTAGAACATAAAAAAAGATAAAATGAGTGTATGACAACATCAGAATCAGTGTTTTTTTGTGCGGGCAGTGATACGAAGTGGTGTTTAGACAGTGGATGCACTTCGAAAATTGTGCAAACATAAACAATTTTAAGCAATTGTCAACAATTAACAAAACGCTTAATTTGGCAAACGATTTATCAACAAAAATTACTGGTGTTGGAAATGTTGAAGTAAATGTAAACGATCGTGGTTGTGACACTAACTTAACATTACAAGACGTACTTTATGTATCTTACGCACAAATTTGTTGCCTGTGTCAAAAATTACTGACAATGGATATGAAGTAAATTTTCGTAAAAACGAGGCAATTGTGGTCAAACCAAACAAACAAGTGTGCTTGTGCGCTGAAAGAATTGGCAATTTGTACTACGTCAAAAATTGTGAAAGTGCTGCAAATATTGTAGAAGCGAAAAATGAGCAGGACTCATGGCACTACAAAATGGGACATTTTAATGAAAAAGATCTAAAAGACATAGCCAAAGATGGTGACATTCATGGACTAAATTTTAAACATGAATTAAAATTGTCAACATGCGAAGTGTGCATAAGTGAAAAACAAACGCGCCGGTGTTGACTCCTGTGGAAATAAGCAGAAAGTTGACACGGTCAGAGGTAAACGACGAAAAAGCAATGTCGAAGTACCATTATCAGAGTCTAATAGGGGCACTAATGTACATGGCAGTTACAACACGCCCAGACATCGCTTATGCCGTCAATTACATGAGTCACTTCAATTCTAATTACAACGAAGAACATTGAAAAGCAGCTAAACGAATCCTGCGATACGTACGCGGTACACTCGACCATGGACTTCTATTTAAGAAAACCAGCTAGGAGCTATACGGAGTAGTCGACGCAGATTGGGGAGGAAACGTTGGAGATAGCAGATAGTATTCTGGTTACGCTTTTATTTTGGCTGGTGCTGCTATCAGTTGGGAGGCTCGCAAACAACGAACGGTCTCCTTATCCAGTACCGAAGAAGAATATATAGCTCTAGCCGAAGCAACAAAGGAGGCGCTTTACCTTCAAGGCATTCTAAACGATGTCGGAATATCCTGCGAGGGTATTCACTCTATATATATATATATATATATATATATATATATATATATATATATATATATATATATATATATATATATATATATATATATATATAATATATATATATATAACGATAGTCAAAGCGCACAAAAATTAGTCAAGTGTTTTGGCTACCATTCGCGTACGAAACATATTGGCATCCGGCACCATTTCGAGCGTGACTGTCTTCGAAATCGAAACATCGAGCTGGAATACATGCCGACTGATGTAATGCCAGCTGCCATGCTAACAAACGGACTCACCGGAATAAAACACCGGTCCTGTTCGACAGACTTGGCTTTAATTCGCCAACGCATGTAGTATCTCTACTTCGAGGGGAGGTATTAGAGCAGCGAAGCAGATAAACTACATCCCAGTATATGATTTTCTATTTTGCATATTGAACACATCCTATTGATCTGTCATTTCATTATTCACTTTATTTTTTTAACTTGCATTCTCCTTTGTTCATATTCAGCATAGTTTAATAAATGCCTTTGCTTAAACAACATTGCTTGCGTTTTAATAGTAACTTTTCCAGACTATCTTCATATTTTGAAGATGTTTAATTGATCGTTAATTTGAAAGATAAATTTGTAAAGATATTTGATAATTTGTAAATTTGAAAGATATTTGCCAGCAATATTTTCGTATTTTGCGGATGTTTGAAAAATGTTTGTCTCAAAGCTGGTAAACATCTTTTTTTTCTTAGTGTATATGCAGTTTCGTACGCCATTTGTAACAGAAATAAGCATATCCGGAATGGAATATATTTATATACATATATATATATATATATATATATATATATATATATATATATACATATATATATATACATATATATATATAAATATATATATATATATATATATATATATATATATATATATATTATTTTCCATACCGGATATTCCATACCGGATATGCTTATTTCTGTTACAAACGGCGTACCAAACTGCATATACACTAAGAAAACAATGATGTTTACCAGCTTTGAGACAAACATTTTTCAAACATCCGAAAAATACGAAAAATATTGCTGGCAAATATCTTTCAAATTTACAAATTGGAAAATATTATTTATTATTTATTATTTATTATTTATTATTTATTATTTATTATTTATTATTTATTATTTATTATTTATTATTTATTATTTATTATTTATTATTTATTATTTATTATTTATTATTTATTATTTATTATTTATTATTTATTATTTATTATTTATTATTTATTATTTATTATTTATTATTTATTATTTATTATTTATTATTTATTATTTATTATTTATTATTTATTATTTATTATTTATTATTTATTATTTATTATTATTTATTATTTATTATTTATTATTTATTATTTATTATTTATTATTTATTATTTATTATTTATTATTTATTATTTATTATTTATTATTTATTATTTATTATTTATTATTTATTATTTATTATTTATTATTTATTATTTATTATTTATTATTTATTATTTATTATTTATTATTTATTATTTATTATTTATTATTTATTATTTATTATTTATTATTTATTATTTATTATTTATTATTTATTATTTATTATTTATTATTTATTATTTATTATTTATTATTTATTATTTATTATTTATTATTTATTATTTATTATTTATTATTTATTATTTATTATTTATTATTTATTATTTATTATTTATTATTTATTATTTATTATTTATTATTTATTATTTATTATTTATTATTTATTATTTATTATTTATTATTTATTATTTATTATTTATTATTTATTATTTATTATTTATTATTTATTATTTATTATTTATTATTTATTATTTATTATTTATTATTTATTATTTATTATTTATTATTTATTATTTATTATTTATTATTTATTATTTATTATTTATTATTTATTATTTATTATTTATTATTTATTATTTATTATTTATTATTTATTATTTATTATTTATTATTTATTATTTATTATTTATTATTTATTATTTATTATTTATTATTTATTATTTATTATTTATTATTTATTATTTATTATTTATTATTTATTATTTATTATTTATTATTTATTATTTATTATTTATTATTTATTATTTATTATTTATTATTTATTATTTATTATTTATTATTTATTATTTATTATTTATTATTTATTATTTATTATTTATTATTTATTATTTATTATTTATTATTTATTATTTATTATTTATTATTTATTATTTATTATTTATTATTTATTATTATTTATTATTTATTATTTATTATTTATTATTTATTATTTATTATTTATTATTTATTATTTATTATTTATTATTTATTATTTATTATTTATTATTTATTATTATTTATTATTTATTATTTATTATTTATTATTTATTATTTATTATTTATTATTTATTATTTATTATTTATTATTTATTATTTATTATTTATTATTTATTATTTATTATTTATTATTTATTATTTATTATTTATTATTTATTATTTATTATTTATTATTTATTATTTATTATTTATTATTTATTATTTATTATTTATTATTTATTATTTATTATTTATTATTTATTATTTATTATTTATTATTTATTATTTATTATTTATTATTTATTATTTATTATTTATTATTTATTATTTATTATTTATTATTTATTATTTATTATTTATTATTTATTATTTATTATTTATTATTTATTATTTATTATTTATTATTTATTATTTATTATTTATTATTTATTATTTATTATTTATTATTTATTATTTATTATTTATTATTTATTATTTATTATTTATTATTTATTATTTATTATTTATTATTTATTATTTATTATTTATTATTTATTATTTATTATTTATTATTTATTATTTATTATTTATTATTTATTATTTATTATTTATTATTTATTATTTATTATTTATTATTTATTATTTATTATTTATTATTTATTATTTATTATTTATTATTTATTATTTATTATTTATTATTTATTATTTATTATTTATTATTTATTATTTATTATTTATTATTTATTATTTATTATTTATTATTTATTATTTATTATTTATTATTTATTATTTATTATTTATTATTTATTATTTATTATTTATTATTTATTATTTATTATTTATTATTTATTATTTATTATTTATTATTTATTATTTATTATTTATTATTTATTATTTATTATTTATTATTTATTATTTATTATTTATTATTTATTATTTATTATTTATTATTTATTATTTATTATTTATTATTTATTATTTATTATTTATTATTTATTATTTATTATTTATTATTTATTATTTATTATTTATTATTTATTATTTATTATTTATTATTTATTATTTATTATTTATTATTTATTATTTATTATTTATTATTTATTATTTATTATTTATTATTTATTATTTATTATTTATTATTTATTATTTATTATTTATTATTTATTATTTATTATTTATTATTTATTATTTATTATTTATTATTTATTATTTATTATTTATTATTTATTATTTATTATTTATTATTTATTATTTATTATTTATTATTTATTATTTATTATTTATTATTTATTATTTATTATTTATTATTTATTATTTATTATTTATTATTTATTATTTATTATTTATTATTTATTATTTATTATTTATTATTTATTATTTATTATTTATTATTTATTATTTATTATTTATTATTTATTATTTATTATTTATTATTTATTATTTATTATTTATTATTTATTATTTATTATTTATTATTTATTATTTATTATTTATTATTTATTATTTATTATTTATTATTTATTATTTATTATTTATTATTTATTATTTATTATTTATTATTTATTATTTATTATTTATTATTTATTATTTATTATTTATTATTTATTATTTATTATTTATTATTTATTATTTATTATTTATTATTTATTATTTATTATTTATTATTTATTATTTATTATTTATTATTTATTATTTATTATTTATTATTTATTATTTATTATTTATTATTTATTATTTATTATTTATTATTTATTATTTATTATTTATTATTTATTATTTATTATTTATTATTTATTATTTATTATTTATTATTTATTATTTATTATTTATTATTTATTATTTATTATTTATTATTTATTATTTATTATTTATTATTTATTATTTATTATTTATTATTTATTATTTATTATTTATTATTTATTATTTATTATTTATTATTTATTATTTATTATTTATTATTTATTATTTATTATTTATTATTTATTATTTATTATTTATTATTTATTATTTATTATTTATTATTTATTATTTATTATTTATTATTTATTATTTATTATTTATTATTTATTATTTATTATTTATTATTTATTATTTATTATTTATTATTTATTATTTATTATTTATTATTTATTATTTATTATTTATTATTTATTATTTATTATTTATTATTTATTATTTATTATTTATTATTTATTATTTATTATTTATTATTTATTATTTATTATTTATTATTTATTATTTATTATTTATTATTTATTATTTATTATTTATTATTTATTATTTATTATTTATTATTTATTATTTATTATTTATTATTTATTATTTATTATTTATTATTTATTATTTATTATTTATTATTTATTATTTATTATTTATTATTTATTATTTATTATTTATTATTTATTATTTATTATTTATTATTTATTATTTATTATTTAAGTTAACACCTTACGTTAAGCGTTAACTGCAGTATTGCAGTAACACGCGTATCCGGCCATCGTGGGATTGCTTACGCAGCAACACGCGCAACCAGAACGATGACCAGATCCCATCGTGGGATTGCATACGCAGCAACATGCGCAATCAGAACAATAACCTGAGCCCATCGTGGGATTGCCGATGCAGCAGTTTCATTTAAGTATAATTTAAGAGAATTTGGATTGTTACAGTTAGTCAAGTTGGGACATTAAATTAACACGGTCGTGTACGAAATAATATTAAAACAAGTTGGTTTTTATTGGAAAGACCAGGAGCCGCCGTTGAGGCTCCTGGAAAACTATATTTTTTGAGCTACCCATTAAGGGTTTAGTTAACTGGCGCCCGAGCAGGGACCGGCCAACAAAAATGTTCAAAAGATTGTCCTTCGTTATAATCCTTTGGATCCTTGTGAATTCCCGCGCGGGAGAAAATATATAGGCATCCGAATACCAAGTTAAGTCAATTAAGACTTAGCCGGTATGAGGATAGTTCTTATTTTTATCACTAGAATCCTTAGTTAATTCCCCCGTTCCCATGAGAACACGGAGGGAGAACGAAACGGGACTTCTTAAAACATAGTGAAGCCAATCGTGCCTCAGTAGGTTGTCTGTAATCATAAACACGGACGACTAAACAGGACAACGCGATCCTTCCATGGCCGGTCGCCTTGTAGTGTTTTCCATAAATGCAAAAATATTAAAAAAAAATCCGGTGCTCTTCTTTTTCAGTATTTTGCAGTAACATTAAAAAACGAAAAATAAAATAAACAACATTTTGCAGTGACACTAAGAAAAAACAAAAAATATAATGAGAATAACAGTGTAAATTAATTTATTTATAAAAAATTTAGAAAAACATAAAAGAGAATTTTTTTTTTTTTTCCTTTTTTTCTTTTCGAAAGAAATTAAAGACAGAATATTATTAACAAAACTGATTAAAAAGAGAAAAAATGTATATATAAATTTAAAAATAAAAATAATAAATAAAATTTATAAAAAAATTATAAAAATTGCAGCAAAAGGCTGAAGCATACATTCGTAAAAAATTAAAAATTGTTTGCAGCAAAAAGCTGAAATATCGAGAAATATATCTTTTAAAGGAAAAAATAATAAATAAATAATTAAAATTGCAGCAAAAAGCTGAAACATATATTCATAAAAAAATAAAAAATTGTTTGCAGCAAAAAGCTGAAATATCGAGAAATATATCTTTTAAAGGAAAAAATAATAAATAAATAATTAAAATTGCAGCAAAAAGCTGAAACATATATTCACAAAAAAAATAACAAATTGTTTGCAGCAAAAAGCTGAAATATTGTGAAGAATATTTAAAAAAAAAAAGTGCAGCGAAAAGCTAAAGCATATATTTGTAAAAAAAAAAAAAAAAAAAAAATTACAGCAAAAAGCTGAAGTATTGTGAAATATATATAAAAAAAATTGCAGCAAAAAACTGAAGCATATATGTGTAAAAAATAAAATCTCACAGCAAAAAGCTGAAATCCACATTGTAAAGAAAAAGAAAAAGAAAAATTAATTGCGAAGGAAATTATATAAGGTAAGTGTGGCCTTGTGCGATCCATTTTTAGGAAAAAAGTACATAAAAATATAAGAACCAATACAATGGAAGGAATGCAAACTTCCCTTAAGGAGTTGACAGGGGCGGTGAACGTAATTGTTGATCAATTAAGATCATTTGAGGGAAGGATAGGTAGGATAGAAGAAGCTAGTGCGGCAAATGGTCATATTTCGGAGATGCTTAGGGGAATGGAAGCACGTATCAATGATATAGAGCGTCCCTCAGAAAGAAACAATGTGGAACAGGGTAGAACTTTTACGTGGTCCAATGAATGAAGAGGAGCTGAAAGAAATTTCAAGGCTACCGGACTGCGTAAAAGAGTTACAGATCTTTAAGGGGGATCCGGCTCACTATGTATCCTGGATACATAGTGTAGAGGCAATCCTCAAAGATTTCGTCATAGTGAAAAACAAGCCAATATACAGGGCAATTTTGCAGCATATTCGTCAAAAAATTAGAGGTGATGCAGATGCTGCATTAGTTTCTTACAATATATTCGAGGACGAGTGGCCAGAAATTAAAAGAGTTTTGTCGCTGCACTATGCAGATAAAAGGGACGTGCAAACGTTAGAACACCAACTTGCTCAATTGTCGCAAAAAGAATCAAAGCTGGACGAATTTTACGCAACAGTGAAGCACCGATTTTCATTGATTATTAATAAAATAAAAACGGAATCACACTCCCAAGAAACGATCAGTGCCTTAGTGGAGGCGTACCGTAATCGTGCGCTAGATGTCTTTGTTCGAGGATTAAATGGCGAACTTGCCAAAATGTTAATTATCCAGAAACCAAAAACTCTTCCTGAGGCATACTCAGCGTGTCTAGAAATTCAGAACCTAACGCTTAGAAATAATAGCCTCCACCCTAATGCTCCAAATAGAATAATAGTGCCATTTAATCAAATACAAATGTCACGCAATGAATCAAGACCACCCCCGTTACCTCAAAGAAATTTCAAACCATACCCAAACAACAGGTTCAATTCGGGACAATTTAATTATAATCAGTCAACACCAAGACCTTTAGGACCCAAGCCGCATGAACGAATGGACGAGGGATCCTTCCAGTCTAGACGAGTAGATTATATAAATCGTCCCCGAAACAATTCATTCAAACGGGCAGGGTCATTTACTAACCAGCCTCAAAAACAGCAGAGGTTGTATAACATAGGAACATATAATCAGCAGGAATTCGAAGGTTATGAGGAGCAAGATAATCACAATGATGAAGTAAATTTTATGACGGACGCCTCTCCAGCGTTCCTTACATAGAATTTATAACAAAAAATGGAACCACTCTCAATTTTCTTGTTGACACGGGGGCGAACAAAAATTTTATAAGTCCGTCCGTGGTAAGCAGCTACACCCCTCTGACAAAACCCTTCAATGTACATTCTGCCGCAGGTGATATAAAAATTTCAAAAAAGATTAGTGGAAAATTTTTCGAAAAAGCAGGAAATGACTCGGTTTTAACCTTTTACGTCTTGCCTGGACTCATGTCGTTCCACGGCATAATTGGTGACGACACCCTTAAAAACCTTGAGGCAATAATTGACAGAAAAAATGACATTTTGAATTTAAAGCCAAATATAAAAATTCCCTTAAAATCCAAAATATCAGAAGAAATTAATTCAACAATAGTAGGCTCTATATCGGAACGGACAAAAAAACAACTTGGTCTACTTCTTGAAAAATATAAGACTCTCTTTGGTCCGATTACTGGTGGAGAGCTTGTTAGAACAACTGTTAGGGCTGAAATAAAAACAAACACAGAAGAACCCATTTATAACAAATGCTATCCATACCCAGCTTGCATGAGGAGTGAAGTAGAAAAACAGGTCAATGAGTTACTGGTAGAAGGAACAATTCGTCCCTCCAAGAGTCCTTATAGTTCACCCATCTGGGTTGTACCAAAGAAACCTAAGCCCACAGGCGAAAAACAGTATCGAATGGTTGTTGATTACAAACGACTTAATCATGTCACAATCCCAGATACATATCCAATACCTGATATAACTTCAACGCTTGCTAGTCTCGATAAGGCAAAATTTTTTACGACCCTTGACCTAACTTCAGGCTTTCACCAGGTCCCAATGAAAGAAAGAGATATACTAAAAACAGCATTTTCCACAATGAATGGAAAATATGAATTTCTAAGATTACCCTTTGGTTTAAGAAATGCTCCTGCAATTTTCCAAAGGATGATAGATGATGTTCTCAAAGAATATATAGGAAAAATTTGTTACGTTTATATTGATGATATTATTGTGTTTGGGAACTCTGAGATGGATCACCTTAAAAATATTGAAATTGTATTTTCTCGGTTACAACACGCAAATTTAAAAGTAAATCTTGATAAAACGCATTTCATGAAAACCGAAGTGGAATTTTTAGGATATGTAGTAACTCCTGATGGTATCCAACCAGACCAAAAAAAGGTTACTTCTATTCAGCAAGTGCTACCGCCAAAAAATCTAAAAGACTTGAAGAGCTTTCTAGGATTAACATCATACTATAGGAAGTTCATCCGTGAATATGCAAAAATTGCCAAACCATTAACTAATCTGACAAGGGGTGAAAATGCACAGGTTAAAGCGAATCAGTCTAAACGTATTCCTATTGAGTTAAATGCTCAGGCGCTACAAGCATTTGAAGATTTAAAAACGCTAATAACATCTTCAGAAGTACTGGCTTTCCCTGATTTTGAAAAACCATTTAAATTAACCACAGATGCCTCCGATTTTGCAATCGGCGCTGTTTTATCTCAGGGCGATGCTGGTAAAGATAGACCTATCGCATATGTCTCTAGATCCTTAAACAAAACTGAAGAGAATTATGCTACCAATGAAAAAGAAATGCTAGCTATTGTGTGGGCACTTGATAATCTTCGTAATTACGTTTACGGTGCAAAAAAAATTAAAATCTATACTGACCACCAGCCATTGACGTTTGCCTTAGGCAATCGGAATTACAACGCGAAACTAAAACGTTGGAAAGCTCGCTTGGAAGAATACAACTACGAGCTGTTTTACCAACAAGGAAAGGCAAACTTTGTGGCAGACGCGCTTTCAAGGCTGCCAACTGGACTTAATCATTTGACTAATTCAAATAATTCTGTCACAGACACGGCAAGTGAAGGTCGAAGCGAAATTTCAGAGGAACAATCGGATATCGGTACTGCGCACAGCGCAGACCAAGATAATACCGACTTGATTCCTCACGTTGAAGCCCCTTTAAACGTTTTTAGATGTCAAATTGTTCTAAAAAAAGGGAATGACTTGACTTCACAAATTTGCACACACCCTGGCTATATTCGTCATTGCATAAACAGGGCAGAAATAAATAAAGAAGTACTTATAGAAATTTTGAGGGAAAAACTAAATCCAAACATTGTAAACGGAATAAAGATTCCAGAAGATAATCTCGCTCTATTACAAGAAATATATTTAGTGCATTTTAATAAATATAAAATTCGAGTTACGCAAAGGTTAGTAGAGGATGTAGCTAACGAGGAACGGAAATTTTACATAATAGAACGTGAACACAAAAGAGCTCATAGAAATTCTAGGGAAAACAAAAATCAAATCCTAGAATGTTACTATTTTCCGAGCATGAATAGCCTAATAAAAAAATATGTTGCCTCATGCGAAATCTGCAACTCTAGCAAATACGACAGACACCCTACACGCCCTGAAATTCAACTCACCCCCATCCCAAAATATCCTTGCCAAATACTACACATGGATATCATGGAAATTCAAAATGAAAAATTTATTAGCTGCATTGATAAGTTTTCAAAGTTTGCCAAATTTTTTCACATTAAAGACAGATCGGTTTTGCATATTAGAGAAAAACTAGTTAAAATTCTTCACTATTTTACTGTACCGCAAGTGTTGGTCACAGATAATGAAAAAAGCTTTATTAGTCCTATAGTCTCCAGTTTTATTAAAGCGTTAGGTATTAGACTATACTTAACCCCAACGCAACGTAGTGAAGTAAATGGACAAGTAGAGAGACTTCATTCCACCATTTTGGAAATTTATCGATGTCTAAGAATAGAGTATTCAGATTTAAAGGTCAAAGAATTAGTTAATGTAGCAGTTGATAGGTACAATAATTCTATCCACTCAGTTATACAGAAAAAACCCAGCGACATATTCTTTAACAGGAGCCAGCGAATAAATTATCAGAATTTGGTGGACATTCGTTCAAAAATTAACACAAATCTGAGTTCACTCATAAAAAAGAATATGAGAATCCAGAGTAATAGGAGAAACAGAAGAAGATCAGGGCCGAAAACATATAAAAAAGGCGACATGATCTTCGTAGCAATAAAGAGAATAAAAGGAAAGAGCAAACCACTCTATAAAAAAGAGATAGTGGAAAAAAATAATAGAGTGACTGTAATAACGGCTAGTGGCAGGAGGATACACAAGGCCCACATTAAAAATATAATTCCACAAAGCGATTAATAACTTGTCTTATTTTATAAAACACATACAAAAGCATAAACTAGTAATAACTAAAACTAAAAAATGTTTTCTCGTAAACTAATACTATATTATATTTATATCTTTTTATAATGATTTTTTTGTTCTCCTTGCAGCAATTTGAATATTACATGTATAAAAAATTATATTTTAACATTTTTCTCTCTACAGTCATACTGTTACTATAATCAGTAAAAGTATATATTATGTTAATTTTAAGTATCTTCAAATTTTATAATATACTAAAATTTAAAAAAAAAAAGAGGGGAAAGGAAATTATTAATCAATTTTATTACAGATTATTTTTATATTTAACTGTTGCATCTGGCTTTAATATTTTTAAATACAAGGCTCCCATCGTATCCATAAGAGACGGCAACGGTTGGATCGTGAGCGGAAAATTCCACTTGGTGCATGTAATTGATCTGGAGCGATATGAGAATGTATTGGCTGAAATGGTAACGCTAACGGAGGGAAATGTCAAGGATAAAGAGAAGGCGCTGATTCTGGAGTTCCATTTAACTCAAATGGCTGACCGCATCAACGAACTACGAGGTGGAAATACAAGGAAACCACGTTCTATAAACTGGTTAGGATCTGCCTGGAAGTGGCTCGCAGGAAACTCAGACGCCACTGACTGGAACATGATTTTGCAAAGTCAAGACAAAATCATCGCTAATAATAATCATCAGTACAAAATTAATGATGAAATTTTTAGTGCAACACGTGATGTCATACGGAAAATTAACCAAATTTCGACAGTGATTAATGGTGTAGCTAAGGAAATTGAAACGGGACAAGCTGAGCAAGACGCAATCAACCGTGTACTCGTGCTTAAGGAAGAGATTGGCGAAATTGTGCGTGCGTGCCAAATGGCAAAATCCGGGATCGTAAATAGTAATCTCCTTGACCATGAAGAAGTCAATCAGATTTTGGCTGAAGTAGAGACATTGCCATATCAAAATATCATCGAAGCAATGGAATACGGAAAACCTTCAATTGTTTCAAACGGCTCACGTCCTTTCAATTCCAAAACTAAGAAGTGAGGAATATCATCTGATCATAACACGTGCTTCAGTTGAAAATGGAAGACAGATTGATTTACGGTTCAAAAAAATGCTAGTAAATCAACGAGAAACATATGGTATTATTCATGACTGTCTGTCCATCAACAACTCAACTGTCTGTGAATTGTCAGATCTGGAAAAACTTGAGGAGGATGACTGCTTACCTTTGCTCCTTAAAGGCGGCCAAGCCGAATGCCACTACAAAACCAGCGAGGAGATAATTTCTGAGTTTATTAATGAAAACACGATCTTCCTCACCAACTTCAAAGGTGAGATCATAGCTGGAAATAGTACAAATCTCCTGAATGGAACGTACGTACTGCAGCTAAGTAATGAGACAGTACAATTGAAAAATCAGACCTTTTCAAGCAAGTCTGTTTCAAATCTGCAAGTGCTCCCGCCAGTTTTAACAAAGGTAACCAGTCGTGGTTTAAAGGTGAACCTGGAATATGTGCATGATCTCAGCACAAAAAATATCGAAAACATTAACAGCCTCAAGAAGGAACTCAATTACTCCTTAGCTTCGGAGATCATCGTTATAATCATTGTTGCCTCAGCCGTCATTATCATGTGGCGCAAATTTACCAGAAACTTCGATATACCTCGTCTACATCTGCCGAGCACGCATCTCGAAGGCATCAACCCAGTCAGAAAACCACCTCGGAGTCCTTCGATGCATTCTTCAAGTCTGCGCGACGCAGACATTTAGAGGGGGAAGAGTTAACACCTTACGTTAAGCGTTAACTGCAGTATTGCAGTAACACGCGTATCCGGCCATCGTGGGATTGCTTACGCAGCAACACGCGCAACCAGAACGATGACCAGATCCCATCGTGGGATTGCATACGCAGCAACATGCGCAATCAGAACAATAACCTGAGCCCATCGTGGGATTGCCGATGCAGCAGTTTCATTTAAGTATAATTTAAGCTATCGAGTAAGAGAATTTGGATTGTTACAGTTAGTCAAGTTGGGACATTAAATTAACACGGTCGTGTACGAAATAATATTAAAACAAGTTGGTTTTTATTGGAAAGACCAGGAGCCGCCGTTGAGACTCCTGGCAAACTATATTTTTTGAGCTACCCATTAAGGGTTTAGTTAACTTTTATTATTTATTATTTATTATTTATTATTTATTATTTATTATTTATTATTTATTATTTATTATTTATTATTTATTATTTATTATTTATTATTTATTATTTATTATTTATTATTTATTATTTATTATTTATTATTTATTATTTATTATTTATTATTTATTATTTATTATTTATTATTTATTATTTATTATTTATTATTTATTATTTATTATTTATTATTTATTATTTATTATTTATTATTTATTATTTATTATTTATTATTTATTATTTATTATTTATTATTTATTATTTATTATTTATTATTTATTATTTATTATTTATTATTTATTATTTATTATTTATTATTTATTATTTATTATTTATTATTTATTATTTATTATTTATTATTTATTATTTATTATTTATTATTTATTATTTATTATTTATTATTTATTATTTATTATTTATTATTTATTATTTATTATTTATTATTTATTATTTATTATTTATTATTTATTATTTATTATTTATTATTTATTATTTATTATTTATTATTTATTATTTATTATTTATTATTTATTATTTATTATTTATTATTTATTATTTATTATTTATTATTTATTATTTATTATTTATTATTTATTATTTATTATTTATTATTTATTATTTATTATTTATTATTTATTATTTATTATTTATTATTTATTATTTATTATTTATTATTTATTATTTATTATTTATTATTTATTATTTATTATTTATTATTTATTATTTATTATTTATTATTTATTATTTATTATTTATTATTTATTATTTATTATTTATTATTTATTATTTATTATTTATTATTTATTATTTATTATTTATTATTTATTATTTATTATTTATTATTTATTATTTATTATTTATTATTTATTATTTATTATTTATTATTTATTATTTATTATTTATTATTTATTATTTATTATTTATTATTTATTATTTATTATTTATTATTTATTATTTATTATTTATTATTTATTATTTATTATTTATTATTTATTATTCATTATTTATTATTTATTATTTATTATTTATTATTTATTATTTATTATTCATTATTTATTATTTATTATTTATTATTTATTATTTATTATTTATTATTTATTATTTATTATTTATTATTTATTATTTATTATTTATTATTTATTATTTATTATTTATTATTTATTATTTATTATTTATTATTTATTATTTATTATTTATTATTTATTATTTATTATTTATTATTTATTATTTATTATTTATTATTTATTATTTATTATTTATTATTTATTATTTATTATTTATTATTTATTATTTATTATTTATTATTTATTATTTATTATTTATTATTTATTATTTATTATTTATTATTTATTATTTATTATTTATTATTTATTATTTATTATTTATTATTTATTATTTATTATTTATTATTTATTATTTATTATTTATTATTTATTATTTATTATTTATTATTTATTATTTATTATTTATTATTTATTATTTATTATTTATTATTTATTATTTATTATTTATTATTTATTATTTATTATTTATTATTTATTATTTATTATTTATTATTTATTATTTATTATTTATTATTTATTATTTATTATTTATTATTTATTATTTATTATTTATTATTTATTATTTATTATTTATTATTTATTATTTATTATTTATTATTTATTATTTATTATTTATTATTTATTATTTATTATTTATTATTTATTATTTATTATTTATTATTTATTATTTATTATTTATTATTTATTATTTATTATTTATTATTTATTATTTATTATTTATTATTTATTATTTATTATTTATTATTTATTATTTATTATTTATTATTTATTATTTATTATTTATTATTTATTATTTATTATTTATTATTTATTATTTATTATTTATTATTTATTATTTATTATTTATTATTTATTATTTATTATTTATTATTTATTATTTATTATTTATTATTTATTATTTATTATTTATTATTTATTATTTATTATTTATTATTTATTATTTATTATTTATTATTTATTATTTATTATTTATTATTTATTATTTATTATTTATTATTTATTATTTATTATTTATTATTTATTATTTATTATTTATTATTTATTATTTATTATTTATTATTTATTATTTATTATTTATTATTTATTATTTATTATTTATTATTTATTATTTATTATTTATTATTTATTATTTATTATTTATTATTTATTATTTATTATTTATTATTTATTATTTATTATTTATTATTTATTATTTATTATTTATTATTTATTATTTATTATTTATTATTTATTATTTATTATTTATTATTTATTATTTATTATTTATTATTTATTATTTATTATTTATTATTTATTATTTATTATTTATTATTTATTATTTATTATTTATTATTTATTATTTATTATTTATTATTTATTATTTATTATTTATTATTTATTATTTATTATTTATTATTTATTATTTATTATTTATTATTTATTATTTATTATTTATTATTTATTATTTATTATTTATTATTTATTATTTATTATTTATTATTTATTATTTATTATTTATTATTTATTATTTATTATTTATTATTTATTATTTATTATTTATTATTTATTATTTATTATTTATTATTTATTATTTATTATTTATTATTTATTATTTATTATTTATTATTTATTATTTATTATTTATTATTTATTATTTATTATTTATTATTTATTATTTATTATTTATTATTTATTATTTATTATTTATTATTTATTATTTATTATTTATTATTTATTATTTATTATTTATTATTTATTATTTATTATTTATTATTTATTATTTATTATTTATTATTTATTATTTATTATTTATTATTTATTATTTATTATTTATTATTTATTATTTATTATTTATTATTTATTATTTATTATTTATTATTTATTATTTATTATTTATTATTTATTATTTATTATTTATTATTTATTATTTATTATTTATTATTTATTATTTATTATTTATTATTTATTATTTATTATTTATTATTTATTATTTATTATTTATTATTTATTATTTATTATTTATTATTTATTATTTATTATTTATTATTTATTATTTATTATTTATTATTTATTATTTATTATTTATTATTTATTATTTATTATTTATTATTTATTATTTATTATTTATTATTTATTATTTATTATTTATTATTTATTATTTATTATTTATTATTTATTATTTATTATTTATTATTTATTATTTATTATTTATTATTTATTATTTATTATTTATTATTTATTATTTATTATTTATTATTTATTATTTATTATTTATTATTTATTATTTATTATTTATTATTTATTATTTATTATTTATTATTTATTATTTATTATTTATTATTTATTATTTATTATTTATTATTTATTATTTATTATTTATTATTTATTATTTATTATTTATTATTTATTATTTATTATTTATTATTTATTATTTATTATTTATTATTTATTATTTATTATTTATTATTTATTATTTATTATTTATTATTTATTATTTATTATTTATTATTTATTATTTATTATTTATTATTTATTATTTATTATTTATTATTTATTATTTATTATTTATTATTTATTATTTATTATTTATTATTTATTATTTATTATTTACTAGCTGGACCCGTGCACGACACGTGCCAAGATTTTCTGAATTCAAAGATATGAAGCGATTTTATTAATATAAAAAACATTTTATTATTTATATGAGGGGCCCGTGCTTAGCTGTTGAAATTTTTTTTATTGGTTTTATAAATGTGGTAACCAAATAATTCTCCGCCAAAACAACTTTTCCCAAAGACAATTTTTTCTCAGACTGCGCTTCTCCGCAGAATTATTCCCAGTAGAAATATTCCCCGTAAAATCCACATAGAACGCTTTCCCGTAGAATTCTCAACGTAGAATTCATCCCGGTAGAATTGTTCCCGGTAGAATTCTTTCCCGTAGAATTCTTCCCCGTAAAGTTTTTCCCAGTAGAAGTTTTAGTGTGGTGGATTTTAATGTAGTAAGTTTCAGTGTGGTGAGTTTAGATGTGGTGAATTTTGGAGTGGTGAGTTTAATTGTGGTTAGTTTTGGTGTGTTGAGTTTTAGTGTGGTGAGTTTTAGTGTGGTGAGTTTTAGTGTGGTGAGTTTTAGTGTGGTGAATTTGAGTGTGGTAATTTTTAGTGTGGTGAGTTTTAGTGTAGTGAATTTTAGGGTGGTGAGTTTTAGTGTGGTTAATTATAGTGTGGTGGGTTTTAGTGTGGTGAATTTTAGTGCGCTGAGTTTTAGTGTGGTGAGTTTTAGTGTGGTAAGTTTTAATGTGGTAAATTTTAGTGTGGTGAGTTTTAGTGTGGTGAATTTTAGTGTGGTGAGTTTTAGTGTGGTGAAATTTTAGTGTGGTGGGTTTTAGTGTGGTGAATTTTAGTGTGTTGAATTTTTGTGTGGTGAGTTTAAGTGTGGTGAGTTTTAGTGTAGTGAGTTTAAGTGTGGTGAGTTTTAGTATGGTGAGTTTTAGTGTGGTGAGTTTTTGTAAGGGAAGTTTTAGTGTGGTGAGTTTTAGTGTGGTGAGTTTTAGTGTGGTGAGTTTTTGTGTGGTAAGTTTTAGTGTGTTGAATTTTTGTGTGGTGAGTTTAAGTGTGATGAGTTTTAGTGTGGTGAGTTTTAGTGTGTTGAATTTTAGTGTGGTGAGTTTTAGTGTGGTGAATTATAGTGTGGTGGGTTTTAGTGTGGTTAATTTAAGGGTGAATTTTAGTGTGGTTAGTTTTTGTGTGGTGAGTTTTAGTGTGGTGGGTTTTAGTGTGGTTAATTTAAGGGTGAGTTTTAGTGTGGTAGTTTTAGTGTGGTGAGTTTTTGTGTGGTGAGTTTTAGTGTGGTGAGTTTTTGTGTGGTGAGTTTTAGTGTGGTGAGTTTTAGTGTGGTGAGTTTTAGTGTGGTGAATTTTAGTGTGGTGGGTTTTAGTGTGGTGAATTTTAGTGGTGTGAGTTTTAGTTTGGTTAGTTTTAGTGTGGTGAGTTTGTTTTTCTTTTTCTTTCCTTTTTTTGTTTTTCATTTAGTTTGGATTGTGGTTTTATGTGATTGGTTTTGTTTTTGAATTTTTGCTTTTGTTTTGTGTTGTGCTTTTGCTTTTTTGTTTTTAAATTTTTTTTTTGTATTTGAGTTTTTTGTTTCATGTTCGTAGCTGGTGAAAGTGCCGAGTTATATCGTGTTTAGGTTGCATGGGAGGTGCCACGCCTCTTTGTCCAATCCCGCCCATATATAGCCTATCATTTTGTTTTTGTATTTTTGCTTTTGTTTTGTTTTGTGCTTTTGCTTTTTTCTTTTTAATTTTTTTTTTGTATTTGAGTTTTTTGTTTCATGTTCGTAGCTGGTGAAAGTGCCGAGTTATATCGTATTGAAAGTTTAGGTTGTATGGGAGGTGCCACGCCCCTTTGTCCAATCCCGCCCATATATAGCCTATCATTCCTTCCAGACCATACCGCATCTGTGGTAAAAATTTCAAGGAAATCGGATCAGCCGTTTAGACGGAGAAGCGGAACAAACGTGATTGCTTTTGTTTTTGTATTTTTGCTTTTGTTTTGTTTTGTGCTTTTGCTTTTTTGTTTTTAATTTTTTTTTTGTATTTGAGTTTTTTGTTTCATGTTCGTAGCTGGTAAAAGTGCCGAGTTATATTGTATTGAAAGTTTAGGTTGTATGGGAGGTGCCACGCCCCTTTGTCCAATCCAGCCCATATATAGCCTTTCATTCCTTCCAGACCATACCGCATCTGTGGTAAAAATTTGAAGGAAATCGGATCAGCCGCTTAGACGGAGAAGCGGAACAAACGTACAAACGTACAAACGAACAAACAGATTTATTATATTAAAAGGATTATTTATTATTTATTATTTATTATTTATTATTTATTATTTATTATTTATTATTTATTATTTATTATTTATTATTTATTATTTATTATTTATTATTTATTATTTATTATTTATTATTTATTATTTATTATTTATTATTTATTATTTATTATTTATTATTTATTATTTATTATTTATTATTTATTATTTATTATTTATTATTTATTATTTATTATTTATTATTTATTATTTATTATTTATTATTTATTATTTATTATTTATTATTTATTATTTATTATTTATTATTTATTATTTATTATTTATTATTTATTATTTATTATTTATTATTTATTATTTATTATTTATTATTTATTATTTATTATTTATTATTTATTATTTATTATTTATTATTTATTATTTATTATTTATTATTTATTATTTATTATTTATTATTTATTATTTATTATTTATTATTTATTATTTATTATTTATTATTTATTATTTATTATTTATTATTTATTATTTATTATTTATTATTTATTATTTATTATTTATTATTTATTATTTATTATTTATTATTTATTATTTATTATTTATTATTTATTATTTATTATTTATTATTTATTATTTATTATTTATTATTTATTATTTATTATTTATTATTTATTATTTATTATTTATTATTTATTATTTATTATTTATTATTTATTATTTATTATTTATTATTTATTATTTATTATTTATTATTTATTATTTATTATTTATTATTTATTATTTATTATTTATTATTTATTATTTATTATTTATTATTTATTATTTATTATTTATTATTTATTATTTATTATTTATTATTTATTATTTATTATTTATTATTTATTATTTATTATTTATTATTTATTATTTATTATTTATTATTTATTATTTATTATTTATTATTTATTATTTATTATTTATTATTTATTATTTATTATTTATTATTTATTATTTATTATTTATTATTTATTATTTATTATTTATTATTTATTATTTATTATTTATTATTTATTATTTATTATTTATTATTTATTATTTATTATTTATTATTTATTATTTATTATTTATTATTTATTATTTATTATTTATTATTTATTATTTATTATTTATTATTTATTATTTATTATTTATTATTTATTATTTATTATTTATTATTTATTATTTATTATTTATTATTTATTATTTATTATTTATTATTTATTATTTATTATTTATTATTTATTATTTATTATTTATTATTTATTATTTATTATTTATTATTTATTATTTATTATTTATTATTTATTATTTATTATTTATTATTTATTATTTATTATTTATTATTTATTATTTATTATTTATTATTTATTATTTATTATTTATTATTTATTATTTATTATTTATTATTTATTATTTATTATTTATTATTTATTATTTATTATTTATTATTTATTATTTATTATTTATTATTTATTATTTATTATTTATTATTTATTATTTATTATTTATTATTTATTATTTATTATTTATTATTTATTATTTATTATTTATTATTTATTATTTATTATTTATTATTTATTATTTATTATTTATTATTTATTATTTATTATTTATTATTTATTATTTATTATTTATTATTTATTATTTATTATTTATTATTTATTATTTATTATTTATTATTTATTATTTATTATTTATTATTTATTATTTATTATTTATTATTTATTATTTATTATTTATTATTTATTATTTATTATTTATTATTTATTATTTATTATTTATTATTTATTATTTATTATTTATTATTTATTATTTATTATTTATTATTTATTATTTATTATTTATTATTTATTATTTATTATTTATTATTTATTATTTATTATTTATTATTTATTATTTATTATTTATTATTTATTATTTATTATTTATTATTTATTATTTATTATTTATTATTTATTATTTATTATTTATTATTTATTATTTATTATTTATTATTTATTATTTATTATTTATTATTTATTATTTATTATTTATTATTTATTATTTATTATTTATTATTTATTATTTATTATTTATTATTTATTATTTATTATTTATTATTTATTATTTATTATTTATTATTTATTATTTATTATTTATTATTTATTATTTATTATTTATTATTTATTATTTATTATTTATTATTTATTATTTATTATTTATTATTTATTATTTATTATTTATTATTTATTATTTATTATTTATTATTTATTATTTATTATTTATTATTTATTATTTATTATTTATTATTTATTATTTATTATTTATTATTTATTATTTATTATTTATTATTTATTATTTATTATTTATTATTTATTATTTATTATTTATTATTTATTATTTATTATTTATTATTTATTATTTATTATTTATTATTTATTATTTATTATTTATTATTTATTATTTATTATTTATTATTTATTATTTATTATTTATTATTTATTATTTATTATTTATTATTTATTATTTATTATTTATTATTTATTATTTATTATTTATTATTTATTATTTATTATTTATTATTTATTATTTATTATTTATTATTTATTATTTATTATTTATTATTTATTATTTATTATTTATTATTTATTATTTATTATTTATTATTTATTATTTATTATTTATTATTTATTATTTATTATTTATTATTTATTATTTATTATTTATTATTTATTATTTATTATTTATTATTTATTATTTATTATTTATTATTTATTATTTATTATTTATTATTTATTATTTATTATTTATTATTTATTATTTATTATTTATTATTTATTATTTATTATTTATTATTTATTATTTATTATTTATTATTTATTATTTATTATTTATTATTTATTATTTATTATTTATTATTTATTATTTATTATTTATTATTTATTATTTATTATTTATTATTTATTATTTATTATTTATTATTTATTATTTATTATTTATTATTTATTATTTATTATTTATTATTTATTATTTATTATTTATTATTTATTATTTATTATTTATTATTTATTATTTATTATTTATTATTTATTATTTATTATTTATTATTTATTATTTATTATTTATTATTTATTATTTATTATTTATTATTTATTATTTATTATTTATTATTTATTATTTATTATTTATTATTTATTATTTATTATTTATTATTTATTATTTATTATTTATTATTTATTATTTATTATTTATTATTTATTATTTATTATTTATTATTTATTATTTATTATTTATTATTTATTATTTATTATTTATTATTTATTATTTATTATTTATTATTTATTATTTATTATTTATTATTTATTATTTATTATTTATTATTTATTATTTATTATTTATTATTTATTATTTATTATTTATTATTTATTATTTATTATTTATTATTTATTATTTATTATTTATTATTTATTATTTATTATTTATTATTTATTATTTATTATTTATTATTTATTATTTATTATTTATTATTTATTATTTATTATTTATTATTTATTATTTATTATTTATTATTTATTATTTATTATTTATTATTTATTATTTATTATTTATTATTTATTATTTATTATTTATTATTTATTATTTATTATTTATTATTTATTATTTATTATTTATTATTTATTATTTATTATTTATTATTTATTATTTATTATTTATTATTTATTATTTATTATTTATTATTTATTATTTATTATTTATTATTTATTATTTATTATTTATTATTTATTATTTATTATTTATTATTTATTATTTATTATTTATTATTTATTATTTATTATTTATTATTTATTATTTATTATTTATTATTTATTATTTATTATTTATTATTTATTATTTATTATTTATTATTTATTATTTATTATTTATTATTTATTATTTATTATTTATTATTTATTATTTATTATTTATTATTTATTATTTATTATTTATTATTTATTATTTATTATTTATTATTTATTATTTATTATTTATTATTTATTATTTATTATTTATTATTTATTATTTATTATTTATTATTTATTATTTATTATTTATTATTTATTATTTATTATTTATTATTTATTATTTATTATTTATTATTTATTATTTATTATTTATTATTTATTATTTATTATTTATTATTTATTATTTATTATTTATTATTTATTATTTATTATTTATTATTTATTATTTATTATTTATTATTTATTATTTATTATTTATTATTTATTATTTATTATTTATTATTTATTATTTATTATTTATTATTTATTATTTATTATTTATTATTTATTATTTATTATTTATTATTTATTATTTATTATTTATTATTTATTATTTATTATTTATTATTTATTATTTATTATTTATTATTTATTATTTATTATTTATTATTTATTATTTATTATTTATTATTTATTATTTATTATTTATTATTTATTATTTATTATTTATTATTTATTATTTATTATTTATTATTTATTATTTATTATTTATTATTTATTATTTATTATTTATTATTTATTATTTATTATTTATTATTTATTATTTATTATTTATTATTTATTATTTATTATTTATTATTTATTATTTATTATTTATTATTTATTATTTATTATTTATTATTTATTATTTATTATTTATTATTTATTATTTATTATTTATTATTTATTATTTATTATTTATTATTTATTATTTATTATTTATTATTTATTATTTATTATTTATTATTTATTATTTATTATTTATTATTTATTATTTATTATTTATTATTTATTATTTATTATTTATTATTTATTATTTATTATTTATTATTTATTATTTATTATTTATTATTTATTATTTATTATTTATTATTTATTATTTATTATTTATTATTTATTATTTATTATTTATTATTTATTATTTATTATTTATTATTTATTATTTATTATTTATTATTTATTATTTATTATTTATTATTTATTATTTATTATTTATTATTTATTATTTATTATTTATTATTTATTATTTATTATTTATTATTTATTATTTATTATTTATTATTTATTATTTATTATTTATTATTTATTATTTATTATTTATTATTTATTATTTATTATTTATTATTTATTATTTATTATTTATTATTTATTATTTATTATTTATTATTTATTATTTATTATTTATTATTTATTATTTATTATTTATTATTTATTATTTATTATTTATTATTTATTATTTATTATTTATTATTTATTATTTATTATTTATTATTTATTATTTATTATTTATTATTTATTATTTATTATTTATTATTTATTATTTATTATTTATTATTTATTATTTATTATTTATTATTTATTATTTATTATTTATTATTTATTATTTATTATTTATTATTTATTATTTATTATTTATTATTTATTATTTATTATTTATTATTTATTATTTATTATTTATTATTTATTATTTATTATTTATTATTTATTATTTATTATTTATTATTTATTATTTATTATTTATTATTTATTATTTATTATTTATTATTTATTATTTATTATTTATTATTTATTATTTATTATTTATTATTTATTATTTATTATTTATTATTTATTATTTATTATTTATTATTTATTATTTATTATTTATTATTTATTATTTATTATTTATTATTTATTATTTATTATTTATTATTTATTATTTATTATTTATTATTTATTATTTATTATTTATTATTTATTATTTATTATTTATTATTTATTATTTATTATTTATTATTTATTATTTATTATTTATTATTTATTATTTATTATTTATTATTTATTATTTATTATTTATTATTTATTATTTATTATTTATTATTTATTATTTATTATTTATTATTTATTATTTATTATTTATTATTTATTATTTATTATTTATTATTTATTATTTATTATTTATTATTTATTATTTATTATTTATTATTTATTATTTATTATTTATTATTTATTATTTATTATTTATTATTTATTATTTATTATTTATTATTTATTATTTATTATTTATTATTTATTATTTATTATTTATTATTTATTATTTATTATTTATTATTTATTATTTATTATTTATTATTTATTATTTATTATTTATTATTTATTATTTATTATTTATTATTTATTATTTATTATTTATTATTTATTATTTATTATTTATTATTTATTATTTATTATTTATTATTTATTATTATTTATTATTTATTATTTATTATTTATTATTTATTATTTATTATTTATTATTTATTATTTATTATTTATTATTTATTATTTATTATTTATTATTTATTATTTATTATTTATTATTTATTATTTATTATTTATTATTTATTATTTATTATTTATTATTTATTATTTATTATTTATTATTTATTATTTATTATTTATTATTTATTATTTATTATTTATTATTTATTATTTATTATTTATTATTTATTATTTATTATTTATTATTTATTATTTATTATTTATTATTTATTATTTATTATTTATTATTTATTATTTATTATTTATTATTCATTATTTATTATTTATTATTTATTATTTATTATTTATTATTTATTATTTATTATTTATTATTTATTATTTATTATTTATTATTTATTATTTATTATTTATCATTTATTATTTATGCGAGGGTATTCACTCTATACATATATATATATATATATATATATATATATATATATATATATATATATATATATATATATAACGATAGTCAAAGCGCACAAAAATTAGTAAAGTGTTTTGGCTACCATTCGCGGTCGAAACAAATTGGCATCCGGCACCATTTCGAGCGTGACTGTCTTCGAAACATCGAGCTGGAATACATGCCGACTGATGTAATGCCAGCTGCCATGCTAACAAAAGGACTCACCGGAATAAAACACCGATCCTGTTCGACAGACTTGGCTTTAATTCGCCAACAGCAGGATCGCATGTAGTATCTCTACTTCGAGGGGAGGTATTAGAGCAGCGAAGCAGATAAACTACATCCTAGCATATGATTTTCTATTTTGCATATTGAACACATCCTAATGATCTGTCATTCAATTATTCACTTTATTTTTTTAACTTACATTCTCCTTGCGTTTTAATAGTAACTTTTCCAGACCATCTTCATATTTTGAAGATGTTTAATTGATCGTAAATTTGAAAGATAAATTTGTAAAGATATTTGATAATTTGTAAATTTGAAAGATATTTGCCAGCAATATTTTCGTATTTTGCGGATGTTTGAAAAATGTTTGTCTCAAGCTGGTAAACATCTTTTTTTTCTTAGTGTATATGCAGTTTGGTACGCCGTTTGTAACAGAAATAAGCATATCTGGTATGGATGCTATTAAAGACATTCTGAAAGAAGCATCATTGGTAAAGGATTTAAAACCTAGGGCCACAATAGAGATAAGAGATCTTGACGCCCTCTCTACAAAAGAAGAAGTTGTCGCCGCCATAAACGCTCCAACAAATATAGAAGGGGATGATATCACAGTCCACCTGACTGACACGAATAATCGAGAGCAACGCAAGGCATTTGTCTCACTACCAGTGACTGGCGCAAATGAACTATTAAAGACGGAACGTATAAAAATTGCTTGGACAAATTTCAGAATCCAGTATCGAGAGGACAGAAAACGGTGCTTCAGGTGCTTCGGGTCAGGCCATATGCAGTGGGAATGCGAAGGACCATACAGAAAGGGCATGGGACTATGCATCCGTTGTGGCGAGAACGGCCATGAGCTGCAAGAGTGCAAAAATCCACCAAAATGCTGTATCTGCTCGGAAGACGCACAAAGCGCGGTAGACCACTTGCCCGGATCGAGAAGCTGCAAGGCAAGTAAACAAAAGGCGCGATGAAAATACTTCTGTTAAATATGAGTAGAATGTTTGCGCCGGTTCTGGCTCAAAGGGGCTCCATGGAGCCATAAGGAGCCATGAGGAGCATTTTTTAACAGAGGTGTTGTTATTGTTTTCAATAGGGATCATTTTTTAACAGAGGTCTTGTTAGTGTATTTCAGTTGAGATCAGTTTTTTATGAAAACCGTTCTAATTGTTTTCATATGGAGTATTTTTTAAGATGTGTGGATAATATTTTATCGAAAGCGTTCTAATTGTTTTCATAGGGAGTATTTTTTAACATAATACAGTAGTACGTTTGTGCCGGTTCTGGCTCAAAGGGGCTCCATGGAGCCATAAGGCCCCATGAGGAGCATTTTTTAACAGAGATGTTGTTATTGTTTTCAATAGGGATCACATTTTAACAGAGTAGTTGTTAGTGTATTTCAGTTCGGATAATTTTTTAACAGAGGTGTTGTAATTGTTTTCAATAGGGATAATTTTGTAACAGAGTAGTTGTTAGTATAATTTCAGGTGTATTATACATTATAATGGCATGGAGCAATTGGGATGACATTTTAACATATGTTGTTATTGTTGATACATACATATATATTATATGTATGTTATGAAGGCATGCAGCCGTAAAGAGTAAATTTGCAACTCATATTGTTGTTGGGATAATTATTTCGGAGTAAGCATTTTTAATGGCAATATTTATAAACGTAGATATATGTACGTAATAATTTTGTTGTTGTATATGTTATAGAAGCAATTAAAATTTCACTTTTATGCTTGATGATTTATTTTGCATGATCTTGATGATGAGAGTTGAGGAACAAAGGGTTCAATTTAAAACTTTGTTGAGGAACGAAGATTGTAATTTAAAACATGGCTATATGAATGAATGTTGTTATTAGACATATATATCCTACACTAAAAATGAAAGGGTATATTCAGTTTGGTACGCCGTTTGTAACACCCAGAAGGAAGCATCTCCGGTATGGAAAAGTATATATATTCTTGATCAGCATGACCTCCTGAGTCGATTTAGCGATGTCCGTCTGTCCGTCTGTCTGTCTGTATGTCTGTCTGTTGAAATCCCTACTACTTTTAAAATTGAAGAGCTAGATAAATGAAACTTATAACTTAGATTACTAATATATCTACGCTGTATGTGCGAAGATGGCGAGATCGGTCCATTGTGACCTATGATCCGACCACTTATGTTCAAATACCTCATATAAAATGTACATATAAAGATCAATTTTTATGTATACGTGCTTTTTTTGGTCAAATATATATTGATATCATGCTCAAATACATGATAATAATGTTTTCCCACGAAACGACTTGTGGTTCAACAAAAAAAAAAAAATCGAAATTCGGTACACCTACCCATTTGTAAATATGGGTATCAAATGAATGGAAATACTTCAGCGATTGAAAGTTTGTAGTTATTTTCAGGATTCGTTTATGCTGGTGACCTATGTACCACTTTTAATGGTAACCACACATATGTGTAGGGTATTTATAGTCGGCTTAGACCGACTATAATTTTGATAATCCTAACTATCATAATAACACCTACTTTAAAATTTCCCATGTGATCTCACCTTCCCAACTGCTTTTTTTGTTGTAAACAGGTAAATGCACTTCTGCATTAATGCATTGACACATATTTAATTCAAGATGAATTTTACTATAATGGATATTGTAGTATATTTTTATTTTACAAAGTCATGGTCATTTAATTCGTTTAATTTGTTTATATGAATGAATGGGCCATAAGACTATTTGCTTTATATGAATGAATGGGCCATAAGACTCCCTTGGGATCATTTTTATTTAAATTTGCATGGAGCAATAATGCTCCATTGGGATCAATTTTTAAACAACATACTAAAAGTTTTAATGATTGAACATGTTAAAACATGTTTAATTTTATTTAGTTTTTTCTTGAGTCAAATTTTATATACTCTCTTTAAAATTTTAATTGAGTATATTTATACAAATGGAATTATCTTTTTAACTCATTTTAAAGAGATATCCATTATATATAAATGGATCGAAATTTGAATTAAAGTTATTTATCGTCTACATTACAATTTGATAGGAACAAAAATATGGTAATATTTTTTTTTTTTTAATTTTTGTATTTATTAATTTATATATATTTTTTTATTTAAAGGATTTCGCTGAAATTATTAGTTTAGCAAAAGGAAACCTTTCTACATACATTAGAGTAGATGACTTGCCCATTGATCAGGAATTCAGGATTTCTAAATTTGAATGGAAAAACACAATTAATGGAACAAAATTAATTGTACATCTAACAGATATCTACCAGCAAGAATTTCTAGAAAAGTTGAAACCGATGATCCATATTTATATAATATAAATGAGAAGAAGTGGTCTATTATTTTTAGAGGACGACAATCTGAATTATTGGGGATGGCTCTATTCGATTTACGTTATGAATAAAAACGTATCTATATACTTACTTTTAAATATATTGATTTTTAAATAAAATATTTAAATATATACATATTGCTTTATTTATTTGTTTATTCTTAAAACGATTTGAAACAATATAACAAATAATTAATAAAACTTATGTTTGCATTATTTGCTCAAAACTCAGTAGAGCGTTTAATAAAATTTTATCATCATCATCGTCCATTAAATTACAATAATGGCAATCCGCATTTAACATCCTCGGATCGTCTAAGTTAAGAAATAGATGATCGAGTCCATCATCTAACAATCCTTCCCTAATTCCAACATCTATCAAATTTACTGACGGGAGTGTTACGACTTCTAGTATTTCAATTTGAGGATGTACTGTTAATAAAATTTTTATTATTAATATAAAATAATTTTAAAAAATATATTTAGTTATTTACTTACAATTACAAGTTTTTGCCTTTTTATACGAAAAATTATGTTTTCGCAGGATATCCCGCATCAGATTGTTTCTAGTCGAGAATTTTAAATGTGGACAAAATTCACACTCAATTTTTTAATGTTTATATATTAAAAGTGTGAAAACGATTAAAATTTATTAGTATATCCATTGTATAGAACACCTTTATACATCAAAGTATGTAATATGATATATGTTTAACTGAATTTATAAATTTGAATTCAGCAAAATTTAAAGTATATCTAGTGGAATACACCGGAAGTCAATAAAATTCAGAATACGATTTCATAATTTTTGTACATTTTATAACAACTCCGTTTTCTATATTTTACTAAGTAATTGAGATATCCCTACTATGCAAAAAAAAAAAAAAATTTTAATAAGTCAGCAAAAATATTGATGGTAGGTAATGTTGATTTGAAGTTAAATAGCAATATTTAGTGTATATCTATCACTTCAATCCAACGTATCCAAAAACATATTTTAAAATGTTCGTGTGTGAAATGTGTAAAAAGTCCTACGGGAAGTTATATAATTTAAAAAGGCACATCCTAAATGTGCATGACAATAAAATCTTTACATGTAAAAAATGTAATAAAACGTTCTCAAGGGAATACAATTTAAAAGTTCATTTATCGAAACATGATCAGGAGCTGTTTATCAAGAAGACAAAACTACAGGTGGAACCAGAAATGGATAATGATGGACCATCAACTAGCAATGAAACAATTAATTGTATATTCTGCAATTGTTTCGTTCATAAATCTTTATGGAAAGCTCATATAAGAACATATTTACATAAGAAATCCGCTGAGAAGGATGGTAAAGATGGTTTCAAGCTTATAAAAAATGCATTCAAACAAAATGTATGCAATTATATCTTGTATAATGGTGACGAAGGCGAGTTAAATATAAAAGATTACTTGAGAAAATAGAACCACAGCTAATAGCTTTACTAAAACGTGAGTTATTATCAAAAAAATCAATAAAATTTAATGTCGAAGTCTCAGGAGAATATATTCTTCCGGTTAAACCTGAAAATGGAGATGATGAATTTAAAATATCAGTTATGTCCCATATAACTAAGCAGTTTACATTAATATCAGAGAGTGACATCAGTACGGCTATTTTAAATATGAAGGATGTAATAATACAAAAAATGGATGAATTTCAAGAAAGAGATAGTGGTTGGTCTTTAACAAAAATTAATAAAATTGAAGTTAACATCAATCAGTACATGCCATTAAGAGGACTGAACTATTTTGAACTTCCTCAATGCATACAAAATAAAAAAGCTTGTGTTAATGTTCATAATAATGACATTTACTGCTTTAAATGGGCAATTATATCAGCTCTTATGTATTCAAATATCAAAAATCCATCGCGAATTCAATCTTATGGAATAGAGGATATTACTGGTGATATTATAAATATTGATGGAAATTGTATTAATTTTACTGGAATAGAATTCCCTCACAAAGTGAAGAATACGAAAATATTCGAACTAGAAAACTCTATTAGCATAAACATATTTATGTATAATGAAGTTAATATAAATAAATATGAAATACTGAGACCAGTATATAAGACAAAAAATGAACAACCAATACATATTAATATTCTATATTGTAATATTGTAACAAAGTAAATTCAGTGCGCGGAAATATTGGAGAAAAAAAAAACCTCAAAAAAAAAAAAAAAAAAAAACACGAGACAGAACGCGTGAACTAACCTCCAAAGGCAGGCAGTGGAAATTAAAATGGTGGATATGGACCACAGAAAAAAATAGTGGCAAGAACCAAAAATCTAAAGTGTTTGGAAAAAATATTTCAATTTAAAAAAAAAAAAAATATTAATAAATAATCAAACAGAATAGTGCAGAACAAATACAAGGAAAAAAATTCTTTTTCAACTCAATACTTTAACTTAAAAAAAAAAAAAAAATATATATATATATATATATATATATATATATATATATATATATATATATATATATATATAGTTATAAAAATGAATAGTGTTAAGTGGCTGAATTACCTCACAAAGAAGGAACTCTTCGCGTACGCCAATGAGTTCGCCTTCGACTCAACGGGCACCGTAGAACAATTAAAACAACGGTTCACAGCTCTCCTAAACGAGGAAGAACACAAGCCCGAGCGCTTGGCTCGCTTCACCGAGATACAGGCGCTACATCGAAGAGGGGCCTCCCCCGCGCCCAAAACATCAACCACAGAAGCTGAGGCCGAGTCCAGCATCACAACATTGACGGTACCACCCATCTCAAACTCTACCCCCGGGTCGAGCGGGGTCTCATCGCAGACATCCAGCCACAACCAGTCTGAGGATGGCGCGGCTGCAATCACTGTCGTTAAATCACTACCAGTCGTTTGCCTGCGGCTAACGTTTCTGCCTTAGGTAAGTCTTCGAATCTTTTAAATAACAGGACCTGCCGCATTCTTCCGACCAGATAATCGCCGACTGCGTACGCAAGTGGGCCATTAAATACGATGGCGGTAAAGAGCCTCTCGAGTTTGTTGAACGCATCGAGGAGCTGGCCGACGCATATCGCTTAGACATAGATCATCTTCCCCGTGTGATGCCTGAGTTATTGAAATCCAGGGCATTATTTTGGTTTCGCAATAACAATAAACATTGGGAGACGTGGAGGTCTTTCAAGGCCGATTTCATGAAATTCTTCCTGCCAATGCGCTATCGAGAGCGATTGGACGACGAAATTCGTCTGCGATGTCAGCGACCACAAGAACTATTCAAGGACTATGTTCTGGACCTACAGACACTGATGCGCCACGCAGGATACAGCGCAGAGCAGGAGTTAGACAGAATTTTCCGCAATACACACCCTGACTACCAGTGGTATATCCGCCGCCACGATTTCACCACGCTCGACGGCCTGATGGAAATGGCAGAGGAACTGGAAAACATCCGCCCCAGGCCACCACAACACAGCGGAGCTACCCAACCACGTCGAGACCAACATCGGATGGTCTTCCCGACCGCCTCGATCAACATACGACGTGTCAGACATGTGGACAGCAGGGGCACACGGCGAGAAATCCAAAAAACCTGTTCTGTTGGGATTGCGGTCGGCAAAACGTCCGAACAATAAATTGTTGCCGACGCCGAGTGGGAAACGGAAGCGAGGACCGCCACGATCGAGGGCCGGCGGATCCTCCAAAAAGCGACCCTCCACAAAATTAAGCCATTTAAAGCATGACGCGCGTCACATTGTTGCCGACATAATAGTAAGCAATGAAAGGACGCCCGCCACCATCGACACCGGCGCTACCAGAAGCTTTGTCAGTAAGCGTTTCGTTCAACGACTGGAGCACAGGTGTACCCTAATTACAGCCAACGCAGAAGTCATATTAGCAGACAACTCGAGGAAGTATCTCGACCAAGCAGTAGAGGCGAAAGTCCAGATCGGAAATAGCACATGTCGATTCCTGGTGATGCCAGAGGCAACAGAGGACGTGCTTCTAGGGATGGATTTTTTGATGACAATCGGTGCCACGTTCAGTTGCGGAGGAGATACAGTAACGATACGTAAGCAGTCAAAACCACAGGATAGTACAACTTGTCGAGCAACCACCGAACCCAAGCACGAGGGGCCGTGTTACGACGAGAAGCAGAGAATCAACAAGTTCCTCACCAATGAATTACAACAATTTTCAGGACTTCAAGGAGTGACCAACATCACTGAACATAAAATCATCATGGCCGATGACCGGCCCATAAAGCAGAGATATTTCCCGCGCAATCCAGCCATGCAGGCTATTGTCGACGAGTAAATCAACAAATTACTTAGCAAGGGGTGTATTGAACCATCACACAGCCCGTACAGCGCACCTATTGTACAGGTGCGAAAGAAGACCGGGACCTGGAGACTGTGTGTCGACTACCGACAGCTCAACAGCAAGTCAGTTCCAGATGCATATCCGCTGCCACGAATCACCCACATTTTAGACCGTCTACGAAATGCAAGATACGTCAGCAGTCTGGACCTTAAGGACGGCTACTGGCAGATCCACATGCAGTCCGAAAGCAAGAAGTACACAGCATTTACAGTGCCCGGACGAGGGTTGTTCCAGTGGAAGGTCATGCCATTTGGACTGCACTCAGCACCAGCAACGTTCCAGAGAGAACTAGACAGGGTCATCGGTCCCGAACTGGAGCCGTTCGCCTTCGCTTATCTGGACGACATCGTGGTCACGGGCAGAACATTTGACGAGCATCAGAAGAATCTGCAGGAGGTTTTTCGACGGCTACGAGCGGCAAACTTACGTATTAATCCGGACAAATGTGAGTTTTTTCAAACTAAAATAAAATATTTAGGACATGTTGTCAGCGGGGATGGGATCCACACCGATCCTGACAAGGTCGCCGCCATACGGGACCTGACACCACCCACCAGCGTACGAGGGGTACGACAATTTCTAGGCGTCGCATCCTGGTACCGTCGTTTCGTACCTGACTTCGCACGATTGTCACAACCGCTGACCTCCCTCCTGAAGAAAGGAAAACATTGGAAGTGGGGAGAATCCCAACAGGAAGCATTTGAACAGCTTAAGCAGAAACTCACCGAGGCCCCCGTACTGGCATGTCCGGATTTTTCCAAGACATTCACACTACAAACCGATGCCAGCGATTACGGACTGGGAGCTGTGCTCACGCAAGAGTTAGAGGGCCCCGAGCGGGTTATCGCATACACCAGCCGGCATCTTAACGCAGCCGAGAAAAATTATTCTTCGACCGAGAAGGAATGTCTCGCCATTGTGTGGGCCATCCGGTAGATGCGGCCCTACTTAGAGGGATATAAATTTATCGTAATAACCGATCACCTTTCCTTGAAGGGGCTCAACTCTATTGAGAGCCCTTCAGGACGTGTGGCACGTTGGGCACTGGAGCTCCAGCAATTTAACTTTTCAGTCCAATACAGAAAAGGAAAGTTGAATGTCGTTGCGGACGCTCTTTCAAGGCAGCCCCATGAACATAACCTACGCGCTACGGTACAGGAAACGACAGCTAAGCAATGTGCATGGATAAGCAGGAAGCAGAAAGAGATTCAAGATCACCCGGAGAAGTTCCCGGATTATGCGATCATCGATACGCAGCTCTACAGACATCTTTCCAGAGATGTGGGCGACGAAGACTGCGCACCCTGGAAGCTCTGCGTCGCGACATCCCAACGAGAGCGGGTATTGAGAGAGAACCATGATAGCCCCAGCGCCGGCCACTTAGGCATTCGGAAAACAATATCCAGGGTAGCCAATCGATATTATTGGCCCGGTATGTTCAGAGACGTAAGCAGATACGTACGAAGCTGCCAATCTTGTCAGCGCTACAAGGTTAGCCAGCTACCGCCAGCAGGAGAAATGCTAACTCGGATTCCTGAGGAGCCATGGACAACCGTCTGCGCAGACTTCGTTGGACCGCTGCCTCGCTCGAAGCATTGGCACACAATGTTACTCGTCTTCTTTGACCGATTTTCCAAATGGACGGAACTGGTGCCCCTACGCAAGGCCACTTCGGATGGTTTCATAAAGGCCTTCCGCGATCGAATTCTCCCCAGGTATGGAATACCCAAGGTTATCATCACGGACAACGGCACCCAGTTCACCAGTAGGATCGTCAAACGCTACTTCGATAGTATTGGCGTTCGTCAGCAGTTTACTGCGCCATATACACCACAGGAGAACCTCACTGAAAGGGCAAACAGGACAGTGAAGACGATGATTGCACAGATGTGCAAAAATCAGCAAACGAAGTGGGACGACAATCTTCCAGAGATATCATTGGCTATCAACACGAGCACATCGGAGACTACGGGATACAGTCCAGCTTATCTCACACAGGGTCGCGAGCCTCGATTACCTAGTACACTTTATGATGAAGTTACCACAGGAACTGGAACGAAGCCGCAAGAACCTAATGAACGTGTAAAGCAGCTGCAGGAGATATTCCTGATAGTACGCACGAACATGGCGCGAGCCGCCCAGGATCAAGCACGCCACTATAATTTGCGCAGACGTCCTTGGCGACCGTCGATTGGCCAACAGGTGCTGGTTCGACAGCATCCGTTGTCAAAAGCAGTCGACAGTGTCGCAGCTAAACTGGCCCCAAAATTTGATGGATCATTTACGGTCGTTGGATTTACTTCCCCGGTTATTGTACAATTAAAACGACCCGGTGAAACAAGAACCCGCAGCGCACATCTAAGCGAACTTAAAACATTCTACACTTCTCAGGACTTTAGATCTCATGACGAGTCACAATACGGACGCACGACAGAGACCTCTTCCTGTACAAAACCCTTCTAATAATATTTTTCTTTCTTCTCACTCCAGCTACATTAGTGAGAAGAACAACAACACAGTGATGTCCGACAAATGGAAATTTAGCCTTCGGCAGTTTCGGCAGAGGATGGAACGAGAGAGAGAGCAAGGGCGCCGTACGATGCGCCTGTCAAACGAATTCGAGGAGCACCGCCGGGGACGTTCGCGGCGTGGAGAACGACTCCAAGTGCGACCACGACGCACCAAGAGTTACGACCAACCTAGAATAACCCGGGGCGGATCACGTCCACCTATCACGCGCGAAGTCTCGCATTTAACACGCGCACGGGTGACTTATGATGAAGATATACCGTCGACGTCAAGGCAGGCCAGACTCGCTTTGGGCGCTGCCGGCGCTTCAACTTCAGCCGCAGCTACCGTCTCAACCACGGCACCCACGTCAATGAGTCGGCCCAGCATCTCAACTGCCGCAAATCCAGCCACAACAAACACTTTAACTTCGGTCGTAGTCACCACATTAAATCCAGGCGTAGGGATCGCTTCGACGTCGGCCGAGGTCAACGCCAGCGCTACGCAGGAGTCCATGCTAACCGACTCGGATGCCACTCCCCCACGGGTCTACGAATCCAACACAGAGGTGTTGACAAGCGAGCTACCGCGACAGCCCTCGCGTCAATTGATGGGTTTCTCCGAGGACCAACGATTTATTTGTCCCCTACCTACATGCATTATTCGACCACTAGGAGTGGGACAGCGTTGTTTTATGGATCCCGAGCTAGCAGCCGACATCGCTCGCACGATGCGACTCTATATGGACGACCCTTCCGCGATTTTGGACGACGACGATGATTGGGGCCACATAGTCGAAGAGGTCGTAGCACCACACCAACACAGGTGTTATCTCCGGGAACTCCGAGGTCCCACCGAATGTCGCCACACGCACAATTGCATATACGCCGGCGTCGACGCAGACGGGCACAACTTCGCCCGCCAACTCCACCAAAAGGGAGCCACGGCGCACCCAATACGCCGCAGCAGGTGTAGTTCGGCGCTCACCGTCGCCAACCACGCTGTCGCCA
Source organism: Dryomyza anilis (assembly GCA_951804985.1). Taxonomy (NCBI): domain Eukaryota; kingdom Metazoa; phylum Arthropoda; class Insecta; order Diptera; family Dryomyzidae; genus Dryomyza; species Dryomyza anilis. The sequence continues at coordinate 46,121,052 of OX638135.1, forward strand.
CAGGGCACAATGATTCGTTCGGTACTTTCAGAGATGGACCCCGTTAATGAATTAGAGGGACTAGGAATATCAACAGACATCCTCAGGCAGCTGCGACAGATAATCGCTGAGTCTCGTTTCACCAGCTTATTGGGGCAAAGACATAGTTTCTTACGAGACGTGCAGGATTACGTATTCCAAATACTAACCTCACGCGCAGGACGTATCACCGTGAGGGTATTTCGCCGACCAGCTCCGCCCAATAATCGTTTCCTTCCCCGATGTACGGAGGAAATGTAACGATGAAAATCGGCGACGCCTCATTTTCATCAACATAACAGCTGGGCTGTTTTATATTTTATATGTTTTTATTTTTTTGAATTATTTTTTTTAGCATTACTACATGAAAGTATTATTTTTTTTACAAACCATTTATTTTTTTTCCCTTCATAATTAAAATACCAAGACTGAATTATAATTATTAAGTTATTTTTATTAATTGGAATATTATTAAGTTATAACAACTACGTCGAAGGTATAAAATGCCGTATAATGGGATTCGAAGATGGACTACTACTTTTTACAAAATAGTAGTAGGCTACATGCAACACCGCCACCCTGATCGATTGGACTTTGAAAATTGCAAATGGCCGAACAGCTGACATGTTCGAATTGGCAAAGCGAGGTTTCATTCGAACGACGACAGCAGGAATCGTTCAGTTCGTTTGTGGTCGCGGATCACAACAGTCGCAGTAGTTGCAGTAGTTGCAAGTGACAACTCACCTCTGGTCGCGGATCAAGGTAGTTGTCAGTGATTGCTGATCAGGGTAAGTCGCAACGAATGGGTAGTTGACTCTGACCGCTGGTCAAGACACCCCATTGCAGATAGGCAGAGAGTAGGCTGTGACTGTGGCCGCGGGTCAAGACACACTACTGAAGGAGAGGCAGACAGAGAGTAGGCTGTGACTGTGACCGCTGGTCAAGACACACTACTGTAGGAGAGGCAGGCAGAGAGTAGGCCGTGACTGTGACCGCTGCACAAGACACCCTACTGCAGGAGAGGCAGACGAGTGGAGTTAAACCATAGGAGAGCCGTCGCAGAGTTGTGAGTATACGGATTTTTTGCAGTCCGGCCACGGATTACGGCCTCTACCCGTATCCCGCTGCACGACGAGAGAGCGACAAATAGTGTAAAAGTGAATTTAATTTTGTTACAAACATATTTTTTTTAAGTAAATCTAACTTTTTTTATTAAATAATAAAAACTGTGAATTCAAAAATTTAGTAAAAGTTGTGTTACTCTGCAAAATATAAATTTTTGCAACGAACCCTGGACACGACGAGTGATACCTCGGCATCGGCAAAAAAGGTTCGTTACACTATACATTTTTACTGTTTATTCATTGTAGGAAGTGATTGCTCCAAAGTTTTAATAGAGACGCTACTAACTAAATTCAAACAATTGTATTGGAATACAATTGCGAATATTCGTTCCATCGAGATGACGGAGATGGATAAGAAATCGTTTATAGAATGTAAGATATGTATAATATGTAAAAATAGTTTAGATAATAATATTAGTTCAAAAGTAAGACATCATTGTCATTATACAGAAAAATATTTAGGTGCTGCACATATAGATTGTAATTTAAAGCAAAAGCAACTAAATATTTTCCTGTATTTACTCATAACTTATCCAAATATGATTTACATTTATTTTTAAGAAATTTAAATGATATTGAAGGTGATATTGATATAATTCCTCTAAATAAAGAGGTTTTTATATCAATAACCAAAACAATTAAATTAAATGATGATCATAATTTTAAAATAAGGTTTGTAGACTCATTCAGATTTCTACCAAGTAGCTTGGACAAATTAGTAAAGACATTGAATGAAGATTCAATATATATAACAAAAAAAATCTTTTCAAATAATTCACATAGATTATTATTTCGAAAGGGTGTGTTTCCGTATAATTATTTGGATAGTTTTCAGAAATTGAATGAGTCTGCATTACCCCCAAGGGATAAGTTTTTTAATACACTAAATAATGAGGAATGTACGGAGGAGGATTATATGTTTGCACAACAAGTTTGGAATAAATTTTCATGTCAAAGTTTGAAAGATTATTTAATAATATATTTAAATTGTGACGTTGTACTATTAGCAGATATTTTCGAAAATTTTAGGAAAATTTGCATTCAAATTTATGAATTAGATCCATGCCATTATTTAACAGCACCTGGTTTATCCTGGGATGCTATGCTTAACATTACTGGTATTGAGTTAGAACTATTAACAGATATAGATAAGTATACATTTATACAGGATGGCATTCGAGGAGGTCTAACTCAATGTTCATTTAGACATGTTAAAGCCAATAATAAATTTATGAATGAATTTAATCCTAGAGAAAAATCAAAATATTTAATGTATTTCGATGCAAATAATTTATATGGTTATGCAATGTCACAACCATTACCATATAAAGATTTTAAATTTTTGGATGAAAAAGATATTAAAACATTCACACCAGAAAAAATTAAATCATTATCAATGAGTTCTGATAAAGGATTAATTTTCGAAGTAGACTTAAGTTATCCTGAGAATATACATGATATGCATAATGATTTCCCATTTTGTCCAGAAAGTAAAGTATCACCTGCTTCTTCTAAATCTAAAGTACCGAAATTAATTGCAGATTTAACTCATAAGACTCAATATAAAATCCATTATATGATGCATCAAGGATGTCTGAAACAGGGCCTAATTTTATTAAAAGTTCACAGAGTATTAGAGTTTCAACAAAGCTGTTGGCTTAAAAAATATATCGATCTGAATACTGTTATGAGATCAAAAGCTAAAAATGAATTTGAAAAAAATTTTTATAAACTTATGAATAACGCAGTATATGGGAAGACTATGGAAAATGTTGAAAAAAGAAAGAATGTCAAAATTTCATGTAACTGGGAGAATTTAGGAAAAGTAAAAGGAGCAAGAGCTTTAATAGCAAGTCCAGCTTTTCATAGCCAAACCATTATAGATGAAAATATGGTGATAATTGAATCCAAACAGCTCAGAGTAAAGCTAAATAAACCAATATATACAGGGTTTTGTGTATTAGATCTATCAAAATTAATAATGTATGATTTTTATTATAACTACTTAAAAAACAAATTTAATTCAAATATTCGTTTAGTATATACGGATACAGACTCGCTTGTAATTGAAGTTAATACCATTGATTTCTATAAAGACATTTATGAAGATGTTCAAAAAACTGATCCATCAAATTATATTTTTGACACTTCTAGTTATGAGTATCCTAATATATTTGGTTATAATCAAAATAATTGTAATGTAGTGGGTTTGATGAAAGACGAAAATAATGGTAAAATAATGAAAGAAATAGTATGTCTTAAACCTAAGACATACTTTTTTACTATTGAAGATGGTACACCAATATCAAAAGCAAAAGGTGTTAAAAAATCAGTTAGTAAAACATTTACTATTCATGATTATAAAACATGTCTTTACAATAAAAAAGTTATAATGAGAGAAATGTATATAATTAGATCTTAAGCCCATATTTTATATACACAATGTGTAAATAAATTAGCATTTAATTTTATAGATGACAAGCGGTATATACTAGATGATGGTATAAACACACTTGCTTGGGGGCATTATAAAATTAATTATATTAAAACTTTAAATACTGATTTAGATATTTTTATGAACATAGATATTTAGAAAATTAATATGTAATCATATTAAATATAATGTATAATGTTATATACATGTATAATGTATTAAATTAAATAAACAATAAAATAAAAATTCACTTTTATATATGTTAAAAAAAAATGCTTTTTTATTTAATATTATACCAATTAACATCATCATAATCATTTTGTAATGTTTTATTTCTTTGACGAGTAAGGCGAGGTGAGTATTGATATGGTAACATAGTTTGCTTAGTTTTCGGTGTAATTTTACTTCCATCACTTGACAAAATTCGTACTTTAGGTGATCCATGATTTGAAAAGTGTTTTAAACGTTTAGCTGCAGAACTTGCAGAGGTATGATTTAATTTATTAATTGTTGTATCCACATCCATAGAATTTTCTTCATGTTCGTTAATATTGCTAAATATATGTTCATCAGCATTGAAGTCAGCCTGTGAAGCAAAATCTCTTTTTCCAATATCTTTTGTTTTGGTTTCATTATCGTTTTTAAATATCCATTTTGTTTGAGTATCCTTATCCCTTAATGATTTATATGACTTTACCGATTTATTCTCTTTCTTCATATATATTTCTGGTTTGGAAATCAAATATTTTGCTAGTTCTTGTTTTATTTCATACCATTTATTTATATCTTTAAGTGTATGAGAGGCATATATCGGAAGAAGTTTTCGTTTTAAAAAATTTGAATCTGATATATCTTTAGAATAGCGTTCATATGTAGAAGGGTTTAATAATACAAGCTTGGATAAAATATTACACGTTATCTAAAATTTTTCCTATAACACCGCTTAAAACAGATGAAATCAAAATTGGAATAAATCCTCCTCGTTGGATTAGATGTTTTCTATTTGATCGTAAAACAGTTTTTGAGCAGCAAAGTTTTCTAATGACATTTTTATATGATTTTAACTTTACTAGATCGTTTTTCTTTACATTATGATTTTTATGTAAAATATTAAATGCAATTTCATTAATAGCTTTTATAAGATTATCATCCGCATTTTTTAGAAATGCATTTCGCAATTTAGGTTTCGCATTTTTAAGAACATATAGAATATATTTGTTCTCCTTCAATCGTTTCAGTTTGCACGTCATTTTGAATTGAAACAAAGCAATAACAATATTCTTTATTGAAAATGTTAGATCTGAATCTTAATGCGTTATGTGCTTGTTGTGTAAGATCTATTAATAAATAACCATGAGCACTCTCAGTACAAGTGTTATATACTCGAACTAATTCTTTATAATTTTCAGGATAAATTTGTCTTGCCAAGCATTGAAATTGTAGTTTATCTCTAGGATTTTTAAACATAACTATATATTTTGAATTCAATGATATATCTCTTGTATATGTTCCCTTATGAAAAATATTTTGCGTTACTAAAACAACTGATAAATTTCGGTGATGTGAACCTTTAGTAAATGGTTCACAAACTTTTTTATTAAATGAGTCTAACATTAAATCATCTAAAATAATTAGTATAGATTCATTGGCGGAATTCTCAAAGTCATCTGGAATACCTTCAATAAAATTTACATTATCATTTTCTGGTAATGAGTTTTTTTCAGCATAACACCAAATTACTTTCGTAATAGGAGAACTAATTAAATGTTTATTGTTAATAAGATTTATAATAAATGTCGATTTGCCACAACCTGATGGACCACAAACTAACATTGTAAATGGATACACAAATTGATGAAACATTGTTCTCTATGCTATGACTAACTTCAAATAAAAATAATTGTTGGAAGCATATATTTTTTATATAAATATAAATTTTTAAAAATCAATCATTTCCATTATTGGCTGAACTCACTATGAGTAAAGAAGTTCTTGTAAATGAATTGCACCGACAAGCAAGAAGAAATTTTAAACGGCGTAGGTTTATACAAAAGGGTATTTCAGATACTTGGCAAATTGGTCTTGTAGAAATGATACCTTTTGCAAAGATTAATAAAGGATATAAATATTTACTAACTGTTATAGATGTTTTTTCTAAATACGCATATGCAATTCCTGTTAAAACCAAAAGTGGAATCGATGTAACCTTAGCTATGCAAAATATTCTGGAAAAAAATAAGAATAAAATTCCAAATAATATTCAATCTGATCAGGGTAAAGAATTTTTCAATTCACATTTTAATAAATTAATGAATCGATTTGAAATAAACCATTATCATACATTTTCCAATATGAAGGCTTCAATAATTGAAAGGTTTAATAGAACTTTTAAAAATTTAATGTGGAAAGACTTTAGTCTTCAAGGTACTTATAAATGGTTAGAATTGATTAAAAAAAATATAAATATATATAATAAATATCATCGTAGTATTAAAATGTCTCCAAAAAATGTCAATAAATCTAATCAACAAATGCTTTTAAATACAGTTTACAATCATAATAAAACATTTAAGATGAGCAAATTAAAAATTGGAGATGATGTTCGAATTAGTAAATATAAAGGCACTTTCTATAAAGCATATGAATCCAATTGGTCCAATGAGGTATTCAAAATATATAAAATAAAGATCAGAAATCCAATTACATATCAATTAATTGATTATCAAGGAGAATTAATAAAAGGAGGATTTTATGAAGAAGAATTACTTAAAACAGAAACATCAAATACTCATCTAGTTGAAAAGGTTATAAAAAGAAAAAAGGATATGGTATATGTCAAATGGTTCGGTTTTGGAAGTGAACATAATTCATGGATCAATAAAAACGATTTATTAACTAAGTAAACTATAGTTAATTTATTATAATTATGTTGTTCAAATATTTATATAAATAAAGTGATTTTTAATAAAAAAACTAGCATTCTTATTAAAACATTTGAAAATAAAAGATGGGTGATTCCAGTTTTTATGTTACTTTATTAAGTAATAATTCCGCAAATATCTATGAAAATACTAAATCTACATTTACAAATTTATTAAAACAATCTTTGATTTTAAATGAAAACTGGGTTGTAGGTTTAACAGAAATTTCATTTCAAATTGTTAATAACCCATCTACATTTGAAGTATTTGAATAAAAGGGATATTTTGAAATCAACTTTAAAGTTAAATAAAAGTAATATCAATAATGTAAATAGTGATCTAAAAGTAGATAAAAAAATAAATACTATCCCTATCACATATTTAAATTTCATGGACAAAATAAATCAAGCTATCACGAATAGAGAAGAAAAACCAAAAATTGCAGAAAATCAACTCAATGTCAATTCTAATCCTGAGACAGTTGTAATAAAAAAAAATAAAAAAAATAAAGATGAGTTGAATATCGATAACAAAAAAGATAAAAGTTTAAAATTAATAACTGAAAAATTAGACATTCAAGATAGTATAAATGAAAACCCTGAGTTGGTTGGCGTAAAAAGCAGTATTAATAGACACTTTGTATCGGAGAATACAATACTTAAAATGTTAGATGTTATATCGAATTCTTATGAAAAATTTTATTCACGTACAAGTTATAAATTAAGATCTAGCGAGCTATACAACCTAGTGTTTGTGTACACAGACATTATTAAACCCAGATATGTAGGCGATCAAAAAATAAAATGCTTAAAAATATTTCCATGTTTAAATGAAATAAATTATATTCACTTTAAAAATATTGAATATTATCCATTGGAATCTTCAAATATAAATAATATTTCTATAATGATACGAGATGATGAAGGACAGAAAATAAATATTATGTCGAATGAATTCCCCGTTTATTGCACGTTACATTTTCGTAATATAAAAGAAGCTTCATAAGTTGTACTGATATCATTTATATGTAAACCATGGACAAGATTTATTCTGAGTACTATCTTAATCAATCCGGATCAAATTTGGATAATATAGGAGATATATACCATTCTCCTAGAATTGTTCAATATGGTCGTGGAATTGGTTCATTTTTTTCGGCCTTGTATACACATCTAAAACCTCTAATGAAAACTGGATTAAATGCTTTAAAAAACTATTCACTCGAAATTGGAAAATCAGTTTTGGAAGAGTTAGGTACTAAACCCATAAAAACTATATTAACTGAACAGGGTAAAAAGGCTGTTCGAAATTTAAAAGAAAACGTTATTAGTAAAATTAGAAATATACAAGATGGGAATGGAAAACGTATAAAATTCAAACGACTAAAGAAAAAAGATCATATGAAAACTAAACGTTCTAGAAGAAGGAAGTTTACTGATATATTTGGCAACTGTTAATTTATTTATGATGGCAGGATTTATTGAATGTATGAAAATTGAATTAGATCTTTTTGAGTCACCACCTGTACAAACTAGCATAATTAAAACAGAGAAGGTATCATATAGTCCAATAGCAACAATTGACAACTCTACTACAATAGAATTTCTTTCACTCGGAAATGGTGAAACATATCGTGATCTAAGTAGTGTTTATTTACGATTAATTGTAGAAATTAATGGAAGTGGAGGAGTCATAAACAATTTACTTCATTCATTATTTCGGAGCTGTAGTGTTCATTTAAATAATAGAAATGTATCGCAATCTGATAATAATTATCACTATAGATCTTATATGGAAACATTATTAAACTATGGAAATGATGCTAAATCTACACATCTTGAATCATGCGGATGGTCATTAGATATAAAAAAAAATAATTCAATAGTTGAGAATGAAAATCCAGGTTTAGCTAGACGAAAGAAAACATTTAAAAATGGAGAACGAGTTGAATTGATTGGAAAACTTCATGCAGATATATTTAATCAATCTAAATATCTTCTTAATAATGTGGATCTTAAAGTAACACTTAATATGGAGAAACCTTCTTTTTATATACAAAATTATTTATATTCAAAATCTGGAGAGTCATCTATTAAAATTCATGAAGCTAACTTATACATTAATCATCTTACCATTAATAGTAATATTTTAATGGCACATCATAATGTTTTACAAAGTAGAAATGCTATTTATCCATATAAAAAAAGTTGAAATCAAGACATTCACCATTTACCCCGGCAATCATTCTCTTCTGTTAGATAATGTTATAATTGGACAACTTCCAAATTTCTTAATATTTGGTATGGTAACTAATAAAGCATATACTGGTGATCGTTCGAAAAATCCGTATAACTTTCGCCATTTCAATTTACAAAGATTTAATTTAGTTGTAAATGGAGTACAAGTATCAGCACAGCCGATTGAATTTGATTATAAACATGGACGTATAAGTACAAGGGGATATCAAACCTTATTTAAAGGTACTGGCATACATTACTTTGATAAGGGACATTAAATAACTAAAGAATTATTTGAGAACGGATATTTCTTACTTGCATTTGATTTAACACCAGATCATAACAATAACTCACACTGTGGAAACTTAATAAATCAAGGTACAATACGAATTGAAGGTCGTTTCAGTGAAGCACTTTCTGAAGCAGTTACTTGTTTAGCATATTGCGAGTTTGATAGTGTTTTGGAAATTGATAAAAATCATACTGTATTACAATCATTATGAATACAAGTAATATAGAAAATATTTTATATAAAAATTTAGTAACTAAGAAAAATTTTAAAGGAGTTTTTGCATCAAATCAGCTACCTAGAAATCGAATAAAAAAGCCAGCATTTTATATTGTGAATATGGATTCATCATTTAAACCAGGATCACATTGGATTGTAATATATTTTCCTCAAAATGGGCCGGCTGAATATTTTTGTTCTGCAGGGAGTTCACCTATTAAACCATTTTTATTAAATCCTTTTAAACACTTTTTTACTTTTATAACTTCCATAATAGTATTTTTTCCTATCAAATTGTAATGTAGACGATAAATAACTTTAATTCAAATTTCGATCCATTTATATATAATGGATATCTCTTTAAAATGAGTTAAAAGATAATTCCATTAGTATAAATATACTCAATTAAAATTTTAAAGAGAGTATATATAATTTGACTCAAGAAAAAACTAAATAAAATTAAACATGTTTTAACATGTTCAATCATTAAAACTTATAGTATGTTGTTTAAAAATTGATCCCAATGGAGCATTATTGCTCCATGCAAATTTAAATAAAAATGATCCCAATGGAGTCTTATGGCCCATAAGCAAATTAAACGAATTAAATGACCATGACTTTGTAAAATAAAAATATACTACAAATATCCATTATAGTAAAATTCACCTTGAATTAAATATGTGTCAATGCATTAATGCAGAAGTGAATTTACCTGTTTACAACAAAAAAATTACCCACCAAAAAATATATGTCTAATAACAACATTCATTCATATAGCCATGTTTTAAATTACAATCTTCGTTCCTCAACAAAGTTTTAAATTGAACCCTTTGTTCCTCAACTCTCTTGATGATCATGCAAAATAAATCATCAAGCATAAAAGTGAAATTTTAATTGCTTCTATAACATATACAACAACAAAATTATTACGTACATATATCTACGTTTATAAATATTGCCATTAAAAATGCTTACTCCGAAATAATTATCCCAACAACAATATGAGTTGCAAATTTACTCTTTACGGCTGCATGCCTTCATAACATACATATAATATATATGTATGTATCAACAATAAAAACATATGTTAAAATGTCATCCCAATTGCTCCATGCCATTATAATGTATAATACACCTGAAATTATACTAACAACTACTCTGTTACAAAATTATCCCTATTGAAAACAATTACAACACCTCTGTTAAAAAATTATCCGAACTGAAATACACTAACAACTACTCTGTTAAAATGTGATCCCTATTGAAAACAATAACAACATCTCTGTTAAAAAATGCTCCTCATGGGGCCTTATGGCTCCATGGAGCCCCTTTGAGCCAGAACCGGCGCAAACGTACTACTGTATTATGTTAAAAAATACTCCCTATGAAAACAATTAGAACGCTTTCGATAAAATATTATCCACACATCTTAAAAAATACTCCATATGAAAACAATTAGAACGGTTTTGATAAAAAACTGATCTCAACTGAAATACACTAACAAGACCTCTGTTAAAAAATGATCCCTATTGAAAACAATAACAACACCTCTGTTAAAAAATGCTCCTCATGGCTCCTTATGGCTCCATGGAGCCCCTTTGAGCCAGAACCGGCGCAAACATACTACTAATATGCATAGAGGAAAGGTGGCAGATGCTCTCTTGCCTCAAATAGTAATAGAACAGGAAGCGGATATTGCAATCATCAGCGAGCAACACACAATGAAAACAAGCGGGTTCTGGTTCCATGACTACACGGAAACTGCAGCAATATGGATTCCAAACACTAGCCGAATACAACCAAATAGTAGTGGAAAAGGAAATGGCTTCGTCTGGGTGCAGATTAACAACGCCACACTGGTCAGCTGCTACCTTACTCCTAGCGATCGCATCGACGAATTCCAGAGAAAGCTGCAAGGGATCGAAGATACGATAAGAGACATCGGTGGACACCTGATAGTGGCGGGAGATTTTGATTCTCGAGCAGCAGAATGGGGAATGCAAATTACCAACTCACGAGGCAGAAAAATAGTTCAAATGGCTGCTAGAACCGGGCTTATAGTTTCAAAATTGGGAAACGTGTTAACCTTCAGGCGACCTGGGTGCGAGGGCACCATACCGGACATAACCTTGGTATCCGAGAGAATTGCGAAAAAAATAAAAAATTGGAAAGTACTCGAAATTTATACGGCCAGCGACCACCAGTACATTTCATACAACTTTCAAGCAGGCGGCATGGTATCCGCAATAAAGAGCAGTACGAGTACCCGCAAATGGAACGTGGGCAAACTGAACACATCCGTTCTTGTGGCAGAGATAGATAGACGAATGGAAGAAGTGGAAATTGACGAAGACGCAAAAACCGTAGTGAAACGAGTTATGACTATCATCCGACTGGGTTGTAACAAAGCGATGCCTAGGGCGAATTGACCTAATATAAATAAAACGGTGGTACACTGGTGGATGACCTTAGACGAAATTGCATCCGAAGTAGACGCAAATTTACCAGAGCGCATAGAATATAAACAAGCAAAGAAAAGAGTCCGCAATGCCATATTCAACAGTAAGAGAGAACAGTGGGAAGAATTACGCGAAGATTTAAATAGAAACCCATGGGGTCTGGGCTATAAATTTGTCATGAAAAAGCTTGGGATCAAGAACCCGGTACGCGAAATGGATGAGAAAACCATGGATAACATTGTGAAGTCACTTTTCCCGACACACGATATCAGAGAAGACATTGCAGATGCGGAAGAAACTGCACTCTGTTCACAGAAGAGGAACTCAAAGCAGCCGCCCGTAGTCTCCAAAACAAAAAGGCGCCTGGTCCTGACGGCATACCAACAGAAGTAATTAAAGAGATAGCGAACCATCGACCCGAGATACTCCTGAACATGTATAATAGCTGTTTAAAAGAAGGAGTGTTTCAGGAGGCTTGGAAAAAACAACAACTTGTTCTTATCAGCAAAGGAAATGGAGACCCTGAATCTCCATCTGCATACAGACCACTCTGTATGCTAGATACGGCAGGGAAACTACTAGAGCGACTAATAAAACCGCGACTTGAAGAAGCTATCCGAGCAGGAGGAGGACTATCAAAGAGGCAGCATGGATTCCGCCCCGGGAAGTCCACTATTGGAGCTTTAAAAGAGGTAGTTCGTGTAGTCGAAGCCGCACAACAGGAGACACAATTCACCAGACCCGTGGTTCTTCTTGCTACCCTCGATATCAAGAACGCTTTCAACAGCCTTAGATGGACAGATATATTGCAAGCTCTCGAAAACAGCTTCGCTGTACTGCAATACCTCATGAAGATGATCAAGAGCTACCTGAAAAACAGGGAACTCATATACAACACGAGTGGAGGCCCGAGGAAAATGCAAGTCACTTCGGGTGCAGCACAGGGATCTATCCTAGGTCCAGATCTTTGAAATATAAGTTATAATGAAATACTAAAAATCGAAATGCCGGAGGATACATTTATAGTGGGCTACGCGGATTACATCGCAGCAGTAATCAAAGCCAGAAACACGGACGAAGCACAACGCAGACTTAGACAAGTAATGATAAGAACGAAAGCATGGCTAGATTCACATGGACTGCAGCTGGCCACACACAAAACAGAGCTCCTACTATTCACCAGACGACAGATCCCCGTTGAGATAGACATTAGAGTTGGCGATGTGGTAATACCCACTAAAAAATCGGTGAACTACCTCGGCAGAAGACTGGACCCGATGCTAACATACACGAGCCAGATCCATTATGCATGCAATAAAGCAACAGCACAGCTCAGCCGGTTAATGGCGAACATTGGCGGACCGCTTCCAAGCAAACGCAAGCTGCTCATGGAAGCCAGTAACGGCATTCTCCTCTATGGATGCGACATCTGGACGTGAGCACTGAACACCAAACAAAGGGCCAATACTCTCTTGGCAGTGCATAGAACGGCTGCTCTACGGGTTACCTCAGCATACCGAACAGTATCGGCGTCAGCAGTACTCGTACTAGCAGGAATGATCCCAATAGATCTCCAAGCACAGGAGCGTAAGAAAATATGGACACTGAAGCAGAACGAACGTCGCGAATCGTCGCGTAATAGCAGGAATGATCCCAATAGATCTCCAAGCACAGTAGCGTAAGAAAATATGGACACTGAAGCAGAACGAAGGTCGCGAATCGTCATCAATAGAAGTAGAAAAGCAGCAAACATTTGCAAATTGGCAAACACGCTGGAACAACGAAAAAAACGGAAGGTGGACGCAAAGACTTATCCCTAACGTATATAAATGGGTGACGAGACGTAGCGGGGAAGTAAATTACTACTTAACACAGATACTGTCTGGACATGGATACTTCAGAAAGTACCTCCACAAAAAGGAGAAATGCAACTCACCTCACTGTCTGTACGAAGAGGCGGACAATGTAGATGATGCAGAGCACACATTTTTCAAATGTACTCGCTGGTCGGAAAATCGCGAAGAGTTGGAGAAAGCTCTGGGCCCAGTAACAGTCGAAAATCTGATAGACAAGATGACGATAGACGAATAAAGCTGGAACGCTGTGGCAAAATATAGCGAATATGTTCTAAGAACAAAGAAAATCGATTTGGTTGAATAAATGTTATTAAAAGCGGCGGGCCAGGACGCAGGCAATGAAGTAGATGGCTGAAAAGCCAAAGTGGGATCCACCTCGAAGTAATGCGATAGCGGTGCCGGGGTGGAAACATTTTCCATGAGAGATAAGGGGGGTTTTTAGTCGGTATGCCAGACGGGGAGCCCGACATACCACGCTGGGTGACGACCCGACGTCTGATGCAAAAATGCATTTTTACCCTCCTTTCCCAAAAAAAAAAAAATATATTTATTATTTATTATTTATTATTTATTATTTATTATTTATTATTTATTATTTATTATTTATTATTTATTATTTATTATTTATTATTTATTATTTATTATTTATTATTTATTATTTATTATTTATTATTTATTATTTATTATTTATTATTTATTATTTATTATTTATTATTTATTATTTATTATTTATTATTTATTATTTATTATTTATTATTTATTATTTATTATTTATTATTTATTATTTATTATTTATTATTTATTATTTATTATTTATTATTTATTATTTATTATTTATTATTTATTATTTATTATTTATTATTTATTATTTATTATTTATTATTTATTATTTATTATTTATTATTTATTATTTATTATTTATTATTTATTATTTATTATTTATTATTTATTATTTATTATTTATTATTTATTATTTATTATTTATTATTTATTATTTATTATTTATTATTTATTATTTATTATTTATTATTTATTATTTATTATTTATTATTTATTATTTATTATTTATTATTTATTATTTATTATTTATTATTTATTATTTATTATTTATTATTTATTATTTATTATTTATTATTTATTATTTATTATTTATTATTTATTATTTATTATTTATTATTTATTATTTATTATTTATTATTTATTATTTATTATTTATTATTTATTATTTATTATTTATTATTTATTATTTATTATTTATTATTTATTATTTATTATTTATTATTTATTATTTATTATTTATTATTTATTATTTATTATTTATTATTTATTATTTATTATTTATTATTTATTATTTATTATTTATTATTTATTATTTATTATTTATTATTTATTATTTATTATTTATTATTTATTATTTATTATTTATTATTTATTATTTATTATTTATTATTTATTATTTATTATTTATTATTTATTATTTATTATTTATTATTTATTATTTATTATTTATTATTTATTATTTATTATTTATTATTTATTATTTATTATTTATTATTTATTATTTATTATTTATTATTTATTATTTATTATTTATTATTTATTATTTATTATTTATTATTTATTATTTATTATTTATTATTTATTATTTATTATTTATTATTTATTATTTATTATTTATTATTTATTATTTATTATTTATTATTTATTATTTATTATTTATTATTTATTATTTATTATTTATTATTTATTATTTATTATTTATTATTTATTATTTATTATTTATTATTTATTATTTATTATTTATTATTTATTATTTATTATTTATTATTTATTATTTATTATTTATTATTTATTATTTATTATTTATTATTTATTATTTATTATTTATTATTTATTATTTATTATTTATTATTTATTATTTATTATTTATTATTTATTATTTATTATTTATTATTTATTATTTATTATTTATTATTTATTATTTATTATTTATTATTTATTATTTATTATTTATTATTTATTATTTATTATTTATTATTTATTATTTATTATTTATTATTTATTATTTATTATTTATTATTTATTATTTATTATTTATTATTTATTATTTATTATTTATTATTTATTATTTATTATTTATTATTTATTATTTATTATTTATTATTTATTATTTATTATTTATTATTTATTATTTATTATTTATTATTTATTATTTATTATTTATTATTTATTATTTATTATTTATTATTTATTATTTATTATTTATTATTTATTATTTATTATTTATTATTTATTATTTATTATTTATTATTTATTATTTATTATTTATTATTTATTATTTATTATTTATTATTTATTATTTATTATTTATTATTTATTATTTATTATTTATTATTTATTATTTATTATTTATTATTTATTATTTATTATTTATTATTTATTATTTATTATTTATTATTTATTATTTATTATTTATTATTTATTATTTATTATTTATTATTTATTATTTATTATTTATTATTTATTATTTATTATTTATTATTTATTATTTATTATTTATTATTTATTATTTATTATTTATTATTTATTATTTATTATTTATTATTTATTATTTATTATTTATTATTTATTATTTATTATTTATTATTTATTATTTATAGCTGTTTAAAAGAAGGAGTGTTTCAGGAGGCTTGGAAAAAACAACAACTTGTTCTTATCAGCAAAGGAAAGGGAGACCCTGAATCTCCATCTGCATACAGACCACTCTGTATGCTAGATACGGCAGGGAAACTACTAGAGCGACTAATAAAACCGCGACTTGAAGAAGCTATCCGAGCAGGAGGAGGACTATCAAAGAGGCAGCATGGATTCCGCCCCGGGAAGTCCACTATTGGAGCTTTAAAAGAGGTAGTTCGTGTAGTCGAAGCCGCACAACAGGAGACACAATTCACCAGACCCGTGGTTCTTCTTGCTACCCTCGATATCAAGAACGCTTTCAACAGCCTTAGATGGACAGATATATTGCAAGCTCTCGAAAACAACTTCGCTGTACTGCAATACCTCATGAAGATGATCAAGAGCTACCTGA
This sequence comes from Dryomyza anilis, assembly GCA_951804985.1. NCBI lineage: Eukaryota > Metazoa > Arthropoda > Insecta > Diptera > Dryomyzidae > Dryomyza > Dryomyza anilis. The sequence goes on from OX638135.1 coordinate 46,137,697, forward strand.
AAAACAGGGAACTCATATACAACACGAGTGGAGGCCCGAGGAAAAGGCAAGTCACTTCGGGTGCAGCACAGGGATCTATCCTAGGTCCAGATCTTTGAAATATAAGTTATAATGAAATACTAAAAATCGAAATGCCGGAGGATACATTTCTAGTGGGCTACGCGGATTACATCGCAGCAGTAATCAAAGCCAGAACGGCTGCTCTACGGTTACCTCAGCATACCGAACAGTATCGGCGTCAGCAGTACTCGTAATAGCAGGAATGATCCCAATAGATCTCCAAGCACAGGAGCGTAAGAAAATATGGACACTGAAGCAGAACGAACGTCGCGAATCGTCGCGTAATAGCAGGAATGATCCCAAAAGATCTCCAAGCACAGGAGCGTAAGAAAATATGGACACTGAAGCAGAACGAACGTCGCGAATCGTCATCAATAGAAGTAGAAAAGCAGCAAACATTTGCAAATTGGCAAACACGCTGGAACAACGAAAAAAACGGAAGGTGGACGCAAAGACTTATCCCTAACGTATATAAATGGGTGACGAGACGTAGCGGGGAAGTAAATTACTACTTAACACAGATACTGTCTGGACATGGATACTTCAGAAAGTACCTCCACAAAAAGGAGAAATGCAACTCACCTCACTGTCTGTACGAAGAGGCGGACAATGTAGATGATGCAGAGCACACATTTTTCAAATGTACTCGCTGGTCGGAAAATCGCGAAGAGTTGGAGAAAGCTCTGGGCCCAGTAACAGTCGAAAATCTGATAGACAAGATGACGATAGACGAAGAAAGCTGGAACGCTGTGGCAAAATATAGCGAATATGTTCTAAGAACAAAGAAAATCGATTTGGTTGAATAAATGTTATTAAAAGCGGCGGGCCAGGACGCAGGCCATGAAGTAGATGGCTGAAAAGCCAAAGTGGGATCCACCTCGAAGTAATGCGATAGCGGTGCCGGGGTGGAAACATTTCCCATGAGAGATAAGGGGGGTTTTTAGTCGGTATGCCAGACGGGGAGCCCGACATACCACGCTGGGTGACGACCCGACGTCTGATGCAAAAATGCATTTTTGCCCTCCTTTCCCAAAAAAAAAAAAATATATTTATTATTTATTATTTATTATTTATTATTTATTATTTATTATTTATTATTTATTATTTATTATTTATTATTTATTATTTATTATTTATTATTTATTATTTATTATTTATTATTTATTATTTATTATTTATTATTTATTATTTATTATTTATTATTTATTATTTATTATTTATTATTTATTATTTATTATTTATTATTTATTATTTATTATTTATTATTTATTATTTATTATTTATTATTTATTATTTATTATTTATTATTTATTATTTATTATTTATTATTTATTATTTATTATTTATTATTTATTATTTATTATTTATTATTTATTATTTATTATTTATTATTTATTATTTATTATTTATTATTTATTATTTATTATTTATTATTTATTATTTATTATTTATTATTTATTATTTATTATTTATTATTTATTATTTATTATTTATTATTTATTATTTATTATTTATTATTTATTATTTATTATTTATTATTTATTATTTATTATTTATTATTTATTATTTATTATTTATTATTTATTATTTATTATTTATTATTTATTATTTATTATTTATTATTTATTATTTATTATTTATTATTTATTATTTATTATTTATTATTTATTATTTATTATTTATTATTTATTATTTATTATTTATTATTTATTATTTATTATTTATTATTTATTATTTATTATTTATTATTTATTATTTATTATTTATTATTTATTATTTATTATTTATTATTTATTATTTATTATTTATTATTTATTATTTATTATTTATTATTTATTATTTATTATTTATTATTTATTATTTATTATTTATTATTTATTATTTATTATTTATTATTTATTATTTATTATTTATTATTTATTATTTATTATTTATTATTTATTATTTATTATTTATTATTTATTATTTATTATTTATTATTTATTATTTATTATTTATTATTTATTATTTATTATTTATTATTTATTATTTATTATTTATTATTTATTATTTATTATTTATTATTTATTATTTATTATTTATTATTTATTATTTATTATTTATTATTTATTATTTATTATTTATTATTTATTATTTATTATTTATTATTTATTATTTATTATTTATTATTTATTATTTATTATTTATTATTTATTATTTATTATTTATTATTTATTATTTATTATTTATTATTTATTATTTATTATTTATTATTTATTATTTATTATTTATTATTTATTATTTATTATTTATTATTTATTATTTATTATTTATTATTTATTATTTATTATTTATTATTTATTATTTATTATTTATTATTTATTATTTATTATTTATTATTTATTATTTATTATTTATTATTTATTATTTATTATTTATTATTTATTATTTATTATTTATTATTTATTATTTATTATTTATTATTTATTATTTATTATTTATTATTTATTATTTATTATTTATTATTTATTATTTATTATTTATTATTTATTATTTATTATTTATTATTTATTATTTATTATTTATTATTTATTATTTATTATTTATTATTTATTATTTATTATTTATTATTTATTATTTATTATTTATTATTTATTATTTATTATTTATTATTTATTATTTATTATTTATTATTTATTATTTATTATTTATTATTTATTATTTATTATTTATTATTTATTATTTATTATTTATTATTTATTATTTATTATTTATTATTTATTATTTATTATTTATTATTTATTATTTATTATTTATTATTTATTATTTATTATTTATTATTTATTATTTATTATTTATTATTTATTATTTATTATTTATTATTTATTATTTATTATTTATTATTTATTATTTATTATTTATTATTTATTATTTATTATTTATTATTTATTATTTATTATTTATTATTTATTATTTATTATTTATTATTTATTATTTATTATTTATTATTTATTATTTATTATTTATTATTTATTATTTATTATTTATTATTTATTATTTATTATTTATTATTTATTATTTATTATTTATTATTTATTATTTATTATTTATTATTTATTATTTATTATTTATTATTTATTATTTATTATTTATTATTTATTATTTATTATTTATTATTTATTATTTATTATTTATTATTTATTATTTATTATTTATTATTTATTATTTATTATTTATTATTTATTATTTATTATTTATTATTTATTATTTATTATTTATTATTTATTATTTATTATTTATTATTTATTATTTATTATTTATTATTTATTATTTATTATTTATTATTTATTATTTATTATTTATTATTTATTATTTATTATTTATTATTTATTATTTATTATTTATTATTTATTATTTATTATTTATTATTTATTATTTATTATTTATTATTTATTATTTATTATTTATTATTTATTATTTATTATTTATTATTTATTATTTATTATTTATTATTTATTATTTATTATTTATTATTTATTATTTATTATTTATTATTTATTATTTATTATTTATTATTTATTATTTATTATTTATTATTTATTATTTATTATTTATTATTTATTATTTATTATTTATTATTTATTATTTATTATTTATTATTTATTATTTATTATTTATTATTTATTATTTATTATTTATTATTTATTATTTATTATTTATTATTTATTATTTATTATTTATTATTTATTATTTATTATTTATTATTTATTATTTATTATTTATTATTTATTATTTATTATTTATTATTTATTATTTATTATTTATTATTTATTATTTATTATTTATTATTTATTATTTATTATTTATTATTTATTATTTATTATTTATTATTTATTATTTATTATTTATTATTTATTATTTATTATTTATTATTTATTATTTATTATTTATTATTTATTATTTATTATTTATTATTTATTATTTATTATTTATTATTTATTATTTATTATTTATTATTTATTATTTATTATTTATTATTTATTATTTATTATTTATTATTTATTATTTATTATTTATTATTTATTATTTATTATTTATTATTTATTATTTATTATTTATTATTTATTATTTATTATTTATTATTTATTATTTATTATTTATTATTTATTATTTATTATTTATTATTTATTATTTATTATTTATTATTTATTATTTATTATTTATTATTTATTATTTATTATTTATTATTTATTATTTATTATTTATTATTTATTATTTATTATTTATTATTTATTATTTATTATTTATTATTTATTATTTATTATTTATTATTTATTATTTATTATTTATTATTTATTATTTATTATTTATTATTTATTATTTATTATTTATTATTTATTATTTATTATTTATTATTTATTATTTATTATTTATTATTTATTATTTATTATTTATTATTTATTATTTATTATTTATTATTTATTATTTATTATTTATTATTTATTATTTATTATTTATTATTTATTATTTATTATTTATTATTTATTATTTATTATTTATTATTTATTATTTATTATTTATTATTTATTATTTATTATTTATTATTTATTATTTATTATTTATTATTTATTATTTATTATTTATTATTTATTATTTATTATTTATTATTTATTATTTATTATTTATTATTTATTATTTATTATTTATTATTTATTATTTATTATTTATTATTTATTATTTATTATTTATTATTTATTATTTATTATTTATTATTTATTATTTATTATTTATTATTTATTATTTATTATTTATTATTTATTATTTATTATTTATTATTTATTATTTATTATTTATTATTTATTATTTATTATTTATTATTTATTATTTATTATTTATTATTTATTATTTATTATTTATTATTTATTATTTATTATTTATTATTTATTATTTATTATTTATTATTTATTATTTATTATTTATTATTTATTATTTATTATTTATTATTTATTATTTATTATTTATTATTTATTATTTATTATTTATTATTTATTATTTATTATTTATTATTTATTATTTATTATTTATTATTTATTATTTATTATTTATTATTTATTATTTATTATTTATTATTTATTATTTATTATTTATTATTTATTATTTATTATTTATTATTTATTATTTATTATTTATTATTTATTATTTATTATTTATTATTTATTATTTATTATTTATTATTTATTATTTATTATTTATTATTTATTATTTATTATTTATTATTTATTATTTATTATTTATTATTTATTATTTATTATTTATTATTTATTATTTATTATTTATTATTTATTATTTATTATTTATTATTTATTATTTATTATTTATTATTTATTATTTATTATTTATTATTTATTATTTATTATTTATTATTTATTATTTATTATTTATTATTTATTATTTATTATTTATTATTTATTATTTATTATTTATTATTTATTATTTATTATTTATTATTTATTATTTATTATTTATTATTTATTATTTATTATTTATTATTTATTATTTATTATGTTTATTTATTGCAAATTGTCAAATGGTGACACCTCCACTTCGGTGGAAGTCCTCCTCGTGGAAGGCCCTGAAAACGACGCTCTACACCACCCTGGTGTAGACGTCGGCTAAAGTGAGTGGCGAACATCTCCCTCATAGTGAGGGTTCGTTCGTTGGGTTTGGGTCCCACCACGGAAAAAAACTATGCGCCCAATGAAAACAAAAAAGAAGTCTCGGATAACGTCAGATTACCACGATGAACCCACGCAAACGTTTTAAGGACCATGATTTACGGATATGCACCGGGAATGTCCGGATCCTTTATAGGGAAGGTGACTCTATCCAGGCTGACATCACCGCTATCCAGGAGATGCGATGGACGGGACAGGGCTGCTCAAAACAAGCGTCCTGTGATATCTACTACAGCTGCCATGCGGAGAGACTCGAATTTGGATGTGGATTTGTGGTCGGCAAGAGACTCCGCCTCGTTGTCTCTAGGTTCACGCCCGTGGACGAAAGGCTGACAACAATCCGCATCAAGGCTAAATATTTCATCATCAGCCTAATTTGTGCTCACGCTCCGACGAACGAGAAAGATGACGAGACAAAAGATCGCTTCTTCGAGCGCCTAAACAACTAAACAACCTATGACCTATGCCCCAGACTTGCGACAATCCTTCTGATACACCTTAAGATTCAGTCTATTGGGCATAATTTGTCATGAGTATTTCATTCATTATTCATGTCATTACACTTGAGAGTTCAGTCTGTAAAGAGGTTAACAACCAATTTCACAGTAATACTTACGTTAATTTACAGACTTATTGTTCAGACAACTTCAAATAATATATTTTTGGACGTTTAAAAAATCGTCAACAAACATTTTTTTTTCATCAGATAAGTGTTCTTTAACATAGAAACAACACAAAAATTTCACCATAGTAAACTTTAATTTACTCAAGTTAAAGTCGTTGCACATGCATTATTAGGCATGGGACGAAAATTTGTCGAGACGGAATTTTGAATTTCCTTCAGAATATGCGGTTTGGATAATTAGACAATTTTTATATGTGCACTAAGAAAACAAAGATGATTACTATTTCTGGTAATCATCTTTGTTTTCTAAATATCAAAGCCCTAAATATCAAGTTATTTACAAATTATTTAAATCGTATTTGAGACAACCATCTCTCAAACATCAGTCAAATACGATAAATATTGCTAGCAACCATCTTTTAAATTTACGATTATGTATAGCACCCATCAATTAAACATCTTACAAATAGGAAGATAGTTGATGAATATTTGGAAAAGTTACTCCATTAGAATTCGCGGAGTAATTTTTATTGAATTGAAAGACAATTAATCAAATGTATTTTTAATTATTATAGAATTAAAACAGTATACTGTTTATACATCGCCATTATAAATCCTTTGAAGGTAAATTTGTACAACGACTTGAAATTTCTTCGCAGAAGAACAAAGTCCGACCAGCGATGCTGTCATCAAAGTAAACTCTGAAAAAAAAAATGTTCAATCACGTGTTGATAATTTAAATCACAGGATATTTTATTTTCACTTTTACCATTAAAATGTAATATTTGAGTTGGCACTCTTTTACACCATTTGATTTACTTCATTGTTGTGGATAAATCGAGCGTAAGGAAAAAGTACGCCATTTTCTTTTTTTATGGTAGTCAAATGTCAAAATACTTTAAACGTTTTTCTGCAAATGTCCAAGAACTCTGGATATTTGCTATCAGTCAACTATAAATATCTCAATTTTCATTACTGTTGTGGGAAACATCTCGTATCTATCTGAATATACGTCGAATATACTTTTATACGAATATACTTTATTGAAACTTATGGGATGTTTGAATATTTGCATAATTCAAAAAAATAGTTGCAGCAAGACTTTCATAAACATCTTGTTTTCTTAGTGTGACTCAATATTGTATCAGACTTGTGTCAATATTGGTATACCGAGGCCTGTGTGGAGTCTTAGAATGAAAATTTTGCCAGGCTTGTTTCCAACATAAACTAACAAGACGCGTTTGAAATATGGGAATTACAAAAGTGCCAGTCCTGTGCCTAGCTTGGTATATCAAGGCCTGTGTGGAGTCTGTGAGTGACGATTATGCCGGGCTTGTGTCTAACCTAAACTAACAAGGTTTGTGTAAAATCTATTAGTGAAGCTTGTCCCAGGCTTGTGTCTAATCTAAACTAATGAGGCTTGTTTGAAATCTGGGAATGACAAATGTGCCAGGCTTGTGTCTAGCTTGATATATCAAGGCTTGTGTGGAGTCTGTGACTAACGATTGTGCTAGCCTTGTGTCTGGCCCGATATACCAAGCGTTGGTAGTCTAGCTTGTAACAAGGCAGGCACTTTTGTTGCAGCCTTGAAATTCCTATCTGGGAGATAATAAGCCGCTTATATAAACTTTTATGTAAAATAGAAAATAATTTGTGTTTGTATTCAAACGTCGTGGGTCTCATTCCTACATGTATGTTTTAAACTAACAAAAAATGTTGGTATAAAAAAGCATATGTATATGCATTATATGAGAATTGACCATTTATAAAGTCGCATGGTTTCATAGTCGTATTTAAGTTTCCTGCGGGGACACGATCTTAAATGTAAGTACCGTCAACATTAATTATAATATACATCTTTAGAGAAATAAGAGAATGAAATATTTGTCAAAAATACAAAACATATTTTGTATGACAATCAATATGTATAAAGAAAATTTGCAAAACTCAACATTTTTAAAATGCCATTGTCCACTTGTGTAACTTAATTAATATTGGTTTTTGTTTCCAAATTCATTGTCCAAATTGATTTAATTATTATTATTTTGATATATTAATTTCTGATCTAATTAATTTAGTAATGGTTCCAGTTCCAGTTCCGGTTCCGGTTCTGGTTTTCTGTTCCAGTTCTGGTTTCGGTTCTATAAAAAATAAAATAACGATTCCAGTTCCATAAAAAATTTCAAAACCCCGAGCCCTGGTTCAAATAGATAAAAATAATGCGTTTCCAGAGAAACGACTCTTGGTTCCCAAAATCGGCTTAGACCAGAGAAGAGCAAATGCTCACTACATAAACTTTATATGTATATGGACGAACTTTAAAAATTGTTGATTGAAAGTTTTTTGTTAGTTATTATACTTTCGTCTGCATTTTTTTTTTAGTTACTGAGAACCACAAATATAGCTTCACTTAAAAACTCAGAGTAAATAAATATTTCCATGCACTTGGAAACATTAAATATATATTTTTTTTTACGAACGAATCCCACGTCCTCTTACCCGCCCAAACAGTGGCGTATCCAGACGTCGTTCTTATATATATATATATATATATATATATATATATATATATATATTTATATATATATATATATATATATATATATATATATATATATATATATATATATATATATATATATATATATATATATATATATATATATATATATATATATATATATATATATCAAGGATTGAAACCTAAACGAATAAAGGTTTCGATTTCGGTTTCTGTTTTTTCTGCGTTTCGGTTTCGGTTACGGTTTCGGTGTTAAGTTTTTATAACGAAACGGTTTCGGTATACCGGTTCCATGTTACGGTTTCGGTTCTGATTTCTGTTTTTGTATAAATTTTCTTTTTTTCCATATTTTTCAAATAATTTAACATTGCTTATATGGGCTAAGTTATGTTCAAATTATGATATTGGGGTAAAGTGGGAAACGTAATTTAAACAATGTTTTTTGTTATTTTAGTTAAAATATAGTGTTATATTAATTATTTAATTGATAACGCCAAGAAAAAATTTTAATTCAAAATTTCGTAACCACAAACCAATGAAAAGCAATTTTTTGACATAACCTGAGATATGATCTGTATTGCAAAGAAGAATAATTTTGTACAATTTCCATCCATAAAGGCCAAAGAAATTAAATTTCAACAATTCAGTGAACTGCAACATATGTAAAATAGTGTTGATCATATGCATAAGCAAGTCAAGAAATGGTAATATTGTTCTTGTTCTTAAACGCTGAGTCTTGCTCTTGCATAGGTACATATGATCTTGTTCTTGCATTACCTTTTTTGCTCTTGCTTGCAAGAATCTTTTAAAATTTTACTTTTTAAATTTTAAATAAAAGATCGAAGACAAATATCTTAAACTGCATATTAATTATGAAAACGAATAGATTTTGAACACTAATTGTATTTAAGTTACTCATTTTCCATATTTTCAATGTCTTCAAAAAAAATAAATTATTTTTCTAACAAAAAAAAAATTGAATTATATTTTAACAAGAATTAATTTATAAAATATAATTGTACAAATCAAATGATGTTGGCAAGACAATTCAAAATCTCAAGACCATAATAAAATGAACATAATATGTTCAATGTATATTATACATTCATAATAAATATAAGGAATATTTCGTATAGGCATATTTCTATTTTCGTCAGAGATTAAAAAAAATCCGAATGCTGCACGCACCGTATGTAAAGAGAACACAAATAATATCTTGCAGGGTAACATTTTTTTTTGCGAACACAAACTCAAACGCAAACGCTACAAATCGAACACTAACAGAAAGAAGAGAATACAACATTAACGAATTACGATTCGTATATACACACTTTCACAACGACAACTCTTTATTGCTATCCGGTATCATCGCAAGGCAACAAACAGACGCATGACAACAGACAGACGCATAACAACGGACAGACGAATGACAGCAGACAGTCGCATGACACCACACTTCATGTATGTATCTAGTACAGCTATCTAGTTGGCAACAACAACGAGTTTTTTTTGTGGTACAAAAAAATTCCCGCCAAAAATTCTATCAAAATCGTGGATGCTGCTTTATTGTTATGCTGCATTATTTCCATTTCTGTTGTTTTTGCACTTTCAAACGAATCAACGGATTTGTGAAAAAAAAAGAAAAACACAAAAAGCAATAGAAATATGCCTATAAGCTTAATGAGGTACACTGTGAAAATGTTCATATATTATTTTTTTTTTTTGTTTTATAAGTTGAATGAAATAATGCACACAGAACTTGACTTAAGTAAACTTCATGATTTTACAAAACAATATTAATAATGTGCATAAGTGCATATGCACAATCGATGTACGAAGAAAAGCGAAAAAAAAATTGTTTTGTCTATTTTATCTTATTGAAGCGACTTTTGAAGCACTTTTGAAGCTATTTACCGCTACAAAAGTGCTTCACAGACCTTATTTTTAAGATGCTAATATTCTTTAGCCTTGAAAAAATTTTGGGAACTCAAAAATTTATTAAATGACACTTTACTTAAGATCTTCTATTATAAAATGAAATATGTTTTTCTGTTTCTATTTATAGGTACTTTTTTAAAAACCGTTTTAAACCGGTATAAAACCGAAACCGTTTATATCGGTTTTGGATATCGGTTTATTTCTGATTTTCGTATAACGGTTTCGGTTACGGTTTCGGTTTAAAAATTAAACGGTTTTAAACGGATATCGGTTTCGGTTACGGTTTCAATCCTTAATATATATATATATATATATATATATATATATATATATATATTATTTATTATTTATTATTTATTATTTATTATTTATTATTTATTATTTATTATTTATTATTTATTATTTATTATTTATTATTTATTATTTATTATTTATTATTTATTATTTATTATTTATTATTTATTATTTATTATTTATTATTTATTATTTATTATTTATTATTTATTATTTATTATTTATTATTTATTATTTATTATTTATTATTTATTATTTATTATTTATTATTTATTATTTATTATTTATTATTTATTATTTATTATTTATTATTTATTATTTATTATTTATTATTTATTATTTATTATTTATTATTTATTATTTATTATTTATTATTTATTATTTATTATTTATTATTTATTATTTATTATTTATTATTTATTATTTATTATTTATTATTTATTATTTATTATTTATTATTTATTATTTATTATTTATTATTTATTATTTATTATTTATTATTTATTATTTATTATTTATTATTTATTATTTATTATTTATTATTTATTATTTATTATTTATTATTTATTATTTATTATTTATTATTTATTATTTATTATTTATTATTTATTATTTATTATTTATTATTTATTATTTATTATTTATTATTTATTATTTATTATTTATTATTTATTATTTATTATTTATTATTTATTATTTATTATTTATTATTTATTATTTATTATTTATTATTTATTATTTATTATTTATTATTTATTATTTATTATTTATTATTTATTATTTATTATTTATTATTTATTATTTATTATTTATTATTTATTATTTATTATTTATTATTTATTATTTATTATTTATTATTTATTATTTATTATTTATTATTTATTATTTATTATTTATTATTTATTATTTATTATTTATTATTTATTATTTATTATTTATTATTTATTATTTATTATTTATTATTTATTATTTATTATTTATTATTTATTATTTATTATTTATTATTTATTATTTATTATTTATTATTTATTATTTATTATTTATTATTTATTATTTATTATTTATTATTTATTATTTATTATTTATTATTTATTATTTATTATTTATTATTTATTATTTATTATTTATTATTTATTATTTATTATTTATTATTTATTATTTATTATTTATTATTTATTATTTATTATTTATTATTTATTATTTATTATTTATTATTTATTATTTATTATTTATTATTTATTATTTATTATTTATTATTTATTATTTATTATTTATTATTTATTATTTATTATTTATTATTTATTATTTATTATTTATTATTTATTATTTATTATTTATTATTTATTATTTATTATTTATTATTTATTATTTATTATTTATTATTTATTATTTATTATTTATTATTTATTATTTATTATTTATTATTTATTATTTATTATTTATTATTTATTATTTATTATTTATTATTTATTATTTATTATTTATTATTTATTATTTATTATTTATTATTTATTATTTATTATTTATTATTTATTATTTATTATTTATTATTTATTATTTATTATTTATTATTTATTATTTATTATTTATTATTTATTATTTATTATTTATTATTTATTATTTATTATTTATTATTTATTATTTATTATTTATTATTTATTATTTATTATTTATTATTTATTATTTATTATTTATTATTTATTATTTATTATTTATTATTTATTATTTATTATTTATTATTTATTATTTATTATTTATTATTTATTATTTATTATTTATTATTTATTATTTATTATTTATTATTTATTATTTATTATTTATTATTTATTATTTATTATTTATTATTTATTATTTATTATTTATTATTTATTATTTATTATTTATTATTTATTATTTATTATTTATTATTTATTATTTATTATTTATTATTTATTATTTATTATTTATTATTTATTATTTATTATTTATTATTTATTATTTATTATTTATTATTTATTATTTATTATTTATTATTTATTATTTATTATTTATTATTTATTATTTATTATTTATTATTTATTATTTATTATTTATTATTTATTATTTATTATTTATTATTTATTATTTATTATTTATTATTTATTATTTATTATTTATTATTTATTATTTATTATTTATTATTTATTATTTATTATTTATTATTTATTATTTATTATTTATTATTTATTATTTATTATTTATTATTTATTATTTATTATTTATTATTTATTATTTATTATTTATTATTTATTATTTATTATTTATTATTTATTATTTATTATTTATTATTTATTATTTATTATTTATTATTTATTATTTATTATTTATTATTTATTATTTATTATTTATTATTTATTATTTATTATTTATTATTTATTATTTATTATTTATTATTTATTATTTATTATTTATTATTTATTATTTATTATTTATTATTTATTATTTATTATTTATTATTTATTATTTATTATTTATTATTTATTATTTATTATTTATTATTTATTATTTATTATTTATTATTTATTATTTATTATTTATTATTTATTATTTATTATTTATTATTTATTATTTATTATTTATTATTTATTATTTATTATTTATTATTTATTATTTATTATTTATTATTTATTATTTATTATTTATTATTTATTATTTATTATTTATTATTTATTATTTATTATTTATTATTTATTATTTATTATTTATTATTTATTATTTATTATTTATTATTTATTATTTATTATTTATTATTTATTATTTATTATTTATTATTTATTATTTATTATTTATTATTTATTATTTATTATTTATTATTTATTATTTATTATTTATTATTTATTATTTATTATTTATTATTTATTATTTATTATTTATTATTTATTATTTATTATTTATTATTTATTATTTATTATTTATTATTTATTATTTATTATTTATTATTTATTATTTATTATTTATTATTTATTATTTATTATTTATTATTTATTATTTATTATTTATTATTTATTATTTATTATTTATTATTTATTATTTATTATTTATTATTTATTATTTATTATTTATTATTTATTATTTATTATTTATTATTTATTATTTATTATTTATTATTTATTATTTATTATTTATTATTTATTATTTATTATTTATTATTTATTATTTATTATTTATTATTTATTATTTATTATTTATTATTTATTATTTATTATTTATTATTTATTATTTATTATTTATTATTTATTATTTATTATTTATTATTTATTATTTATTATTTATTATTTATTATTTATTATTTATTATTTATTATTTATTATTTATTATTTATTATTTATTATTTATTATTTATTATTTATTATTTATTATTTATTATTTATTATTTATTATTTATTATTTATTATTTATTATTTATTATTTATTATTTATTATTTATTATTTATTATTTATTATTTATTATTTATTATTTATTATTTATTATTTATTATTTATTATTTATTATTTATTATTTATTATTTATTATTTATTATTTATTATTTATTATTTATTATTTATTATTTATTATTTATTATTTATTATTTATTATTTATTATTTATTATTTATTATTTATTATTTATTATTTATTATTTATTATTTATTATTTATTATTTATTATTTATTATTTATTATTTATTATTTATTATTTATTATTTATTATTTATTATTTATTATTTATTATTTATTATTTATTATTTATTATTTATTATTTATTATTTATTATTTATTATTTATTATTTATTATTTATTATTTATTATTTATTATTTATTATTTATTATTTATTATTTATTATTTATTATTTATTATTTATTATTTATTATTTATTATTTATTATTTATTATTTATTATTTATTATTTATTATTTATTATTTATTATTTATTATTTATTATTTATTATTTATTATTTATTATTTATTATTTATTATTTATTATTTATTATTTATTATTTATTATTTATTATTTATTATTTATTATTTATTATTTATTATTTATTATTTATTATTTATTATTTATTATTTATTATTTATTATTTATTATTTATTATTTATTATTTATTATTTATTATTTATTATTTATTATTTATTATTTATTATTTATTATTTATTATTTATTATTTATTATTTATTATTTATTATTTATTATTTATTATTTATTATTTATTATTTATTATTTATTATTTATTATTTATTATTTATTATTTATTATTTATTATTTATTATTTATTATTTATTATTTATTATTTATTATTTATTATTTATTATTTATTATTTATTATTTATTATTTATTATTTATTATTTATTATTTATTATTTATTATTTATTATTTATTATTTATTATTTATTATTTATTATTTATTATTTATTATTTATTATTTATTATTTATTATTTATTATTTATTATTTATTATTTATTATTTATTATTTATTATTTATTATTTATTATTTATTATTTATTATTTATTATTTATTATTTATTATTTATTATTTATTATTTATTATTTATTATTTATTATTTATTATTTATTATTTATTATTTATTATTTATTATTTATTATTTATTATTTATTATTTATTATTTATTATTTATTATTTATTATTTATTATTTATTATTTATTATTTATTATTTATTATTTATTATTTATTATTTATTATTTATTATTTATAATTTATTATTTATTATTTATTATTTATTATTTATTATTTATTATTTATTATTTATTATTTAAGTTAACTAAACCCTTAATGGGTATCTCAAAAAATATAGTTTGCCAGGAGCCTCAACGGCGGCTCCTGGTCTTTCCAATAAAAACCAACTTGTTTTAATATTATTTCATACACGACCGTGTTAATTTAATGTCCAAACTTGACTAACTGTAACAATCCAAATTCTCTTACTCGATAGCTTAAATTATACTTAAATGAAACTGCTGCATCGGCAATCCCACGATGGGCTCAGGTTATTGTTCTGATTGCGCATGTTGCTGCGTATGCAATCCCACGATGGGATCTGGTCATCGTTCTGGTTGCGCGTGTTGCTGCGTAAGCAATCCCACGATGGCCGGATACGCGTGTTACTGCAATACTGCAGTTAACGCTTAACGTAAGGTGTTAACTCTTCCCCCTCTAAATGTCTGCGTCGCGCAGACTTGAAGAATGCATCGAAGGACTCCGAGGTGGTTTTCTGACTGGGTTGATGCCTTCGAGATGCGTGCTCGGCAGATGTAGACGGGGTATATCGAAGTTTCTGGTAAATTTGCGCCACATGATAATGACGGCTGAGGCAACAATGATTATAACGATGATCTCCGAAGCTAAGGAGTAATTGAGTTCCTTCTTGAGGCTGTTAATGTTTTCGATATTTTTTGTGCTGAGATCATGCACATATTCCAGGTTCACCTTTAAACCACGACTGGTTACCTTTGTTAAAACTGGCGGGAGCACTTGCAGTTTTGAAACAGACTTGCTTGAAAAGGTCTGATTTTTCAATTGTACTGTCTCATTACTTAGCTGCAGTACGTACGTTCCATTCAGGAGATTTGTACTATTTCCAGCTATGATCTCACCTTTGAAGTTGGTGAGGAAGATCGTGTTTTCATTAATAAACTCAGAAATTATCTCCTCGCTGGTTTTGTAGTGGCATTCGGCTTGGCCGCCTTTAAGGAGCAAAGGTAAGCAGTCATCCTCCTCAAGTTTTTCCAGATCAGACAATTCACAGACAGTTGAGTTGTTGATGGACAGACAGTCATGGATAATACCATATGTTTCTCGTTGATTTACTAGCATTTTTTTGAACCGTAAATCAATCTGTCTTCCATTTTCAACTGAAGCACGTGTTATGATCAGATGATATTCCTCACTTCTTAGTTTTGGAATTGAAAGGACGTATAGTAACAGTGAGCCGTTTGAAACAATTGAAGGTTTTCCGTATTCCATTGCTTCGATGATATTTTGATATGGCAATGTCTCTACTTCAGCCAAAATCTGATTGACTTCTTCATGGTCAAGGAGATTACTATTTACGATCCCGGATTTTGCCATTTGGCACGCACGCACAATTTCGCCAATCTCTTCCTTAAGCACGAGTACACGGTTGATTGCGTCTTGCTCAGCTTGTCCCGTTTCAATTTCCTTAGCTACACCAATTAATCACTGTCGAAATTTGGTTAATTTTCCGTATGACATCACGTGTTGCACTAAAAATTTCATCATTAATTTTGTACTGATGATTATTATTAGCGATGATTTTGTCTTGACTTTGCAAAATCATGTTCCAGTCAGTGGCGTCTGGGTTTCCTGCGAGCCACTTCCAGGCAGATCCTAACCAGTTTGGGTTTCCTGCGAGCCACTTCCAGGCAGATCCTAACCAGTTTATAGAACGTGGTTTCCTTGTATTTCCACCTCGTAGTTCGTTGATGCGGTCAGCCATTTGAGTTAAATGGAACTCCAGAATCAGCGCCTTCTCTTTATCCTTGACATTTCCCTCCGTTAGCGTTACCATTTCAGCCAATACATTCTCATATCGCTCCAGATCAATTACATGCACCAAGTGGAGGGAGCCTTGTATTTAAAAATATTAAAGCCAGATGCAACAGTTAAATATAAAAATAATCTGTAATAAAATTGATTAATAATTTCCTTCCCCTCTTTTTTTTTTAATTTTAGTATATTATAAAATTTGAAGATACTTAAAATTAACATAATATATACTTTTACTGATTATAGTAACAGTATGACTGTAGAGAGAAAAATGTTAAAATATAATTTTTTATACATGTAATATTCAAATTGCTGCAAGGAGAACAAAAAAATCATTATAAAAAGACATAAATATAATATAGTATTAGTTTACGAGAAAACATTTTTTAGTTTTAGTTATAACTAGTTTATGCTTTTGTATGTGTTTTATAAAATAAGACAAGTTATTAATCGCTTTGTGGAATTATATTTTTAATGTGGGCCTTGTGTATCCTCCTGCCACTAGCCGTTATTACAGTCACTCTATTATTTTTTTCCACTATCTCTTTTTTATAGAGTGGTTTGCTCTTTCCTTTTATTCTCTTTATTGCTACGAAGATCATGTCGCCTTTTTTATATGTTTTCGGCCCTGATCTTCTTCTGTTTCTCCTATTACTCTGGATTCTCATATTCTTTTTTATGAGTGAACTCAGATTTGTGTTAATTTTTGAACGAATGTCCACCAAATTCTGATAATTTATTCGCTGGCTCCTGTTAAAGAATATGTCGCTGGGTTTTTTCTGTATAACTGAGTGGATAGAATTATTGTACCTATCAACTGCTACATTAACTAATTCTTTGACCTTTAAATCTGAATACTCTATTCTTAGACATCGACAAATTTCCAAAATGGTGGAATGAAGTCTCTCTACTTGTCCATTTACTTCACTACGTTGCGTTGGGGTTAAGTATAGTCTAATACCTAACGCTTTAATAAAACTGGAGACTATAGGACTAATAAAGCTTTTTTCATTATCTGTGACCAACACTTGCGGTACAGTAAAATAGTGAAGAATTTTAACTAGTTTTTCTCTAATATGCAAAACCGATCTGTCTTTAATGTGAAAAAATTTGGCAAACTTTGAAAACTTATCAATGCAGCTAATAAATTTTTCATTTTGAATTTCCATGATATCCATGTGTAGTATTTGGCAAGGATATTTTGGGATGGGGGTGAGTTGAATTTCAGGGCGTGTAGGGTGTCTGTCGTATTTGCTAGAGTTGCAGATTTCGCATGAGGCAACATATTTTTTTATTAGGCTATTCATGCTCGGAAAATAGTAACATTCTAGGATTTGATTTTTGTTTTCCCTAGAATTTCTATGAGCTCTTTTGTGTTCACGTTCTATTATGTAAAATTTCCGTTCCTCGTTAGCTACATCCTCTACTAACCTTTGCGTAACTCGAATTTATTAAAATGCTCTAAATATATTTCTTGTAATAGAGCGAGATTATCTTCTGGAATCTTTATTCCGTTTACAATGTTTGGATTTAGTTTTTCCCTCAAAATTTATATAAGTACTTCTTTATTTATTTCTGCCCTGTTTATGCAATGACGAATGTAGCCAGGGTGTGGGCAAATTTGTGAAGTCAAGTCATTCCCTTTTTTTACAACAATTTGACATCTAAAAACGTTTAAAGGGGCTTCAACGTGAGGAATCAAGTCGGTATTATCTTGGTCTGCGCTGTGCGCAGTACCGATATCCGATTGTTCCTCTGAAATTTCGCTTAGACCTTCACTTGCCGTGTCTGTGACAGAATTATTTGAACTAGTCAAATGATTAAGTCCAGTTGGCAGCCTTGAAAGCGCGTCTGCCACAAAGTTTGCCTTTCCTTGTTGGTAAAACAGCTCGTAGTTGTATTCTTCCAAGCGAGCTTTCCAACGTTTTAGTTTCGCGTTGTAATTCCGATTGCCTAAGGCAAACGTCAATGGCTGGTGGTCAGTATAGATTTTAATTTTTTTTGCACCGTAAACGTAATTACGAAGATTATCAAGTGCCCACACAATAGCTAGCATTTCTTTTTCATTGGTAGCATAATTCTCTTCAGTTTTGTTTAAGGATCTAGAGACATATGCGATAGGTCTATCTTTACCAGCATCGCCCTGAGATAAAACAGCGCCGATTGCAAAATCGGAGGCATCTGTGGTTAAGTTAAATGGTTTTTCAAAATCAGGGAAAGCCAGTACTTCTGAAGATGTTATTAGCGTTTTTAAATCTTCAAATGCTTGTAGCGCCTGAGCATTTAACTCAATAGGAATACGTTTAGACTGATTCGCTTTAACCTGTGCATTTTCACCCCTTGTCAGATTAGTTAATGGTTTGGCAATTTTTGCATATTCACGGATGAACTTCCTATAGTATGATGTTAATCCTAGAAAGCTCTTCAAGTCTTTTAGATTTTTTGGCGGTAGCACTTGCTGAATAGAAGTAACCTTTTTTTGGTCTGGTTGGATACCATCAGGAGTTACTAAATATCCTAAAAATTCCACTTCGGTTTTCATGAAATGCGTTTTATCAAGATTTACTTTTAAATTTGCTTGTTGTAACCGAGAAAATACAATTTCAATATTTTTAAGGTGATCCATCTCAGAGTTCCCAAACACAATAATATCATCAATATAAACGTAACAAATTTTTCCTATATATTCTTTGAGAACATCATCTATCATCCTTTGGAAAATTGCAGGAGCATTTCTTAAACCAAAGGGTAATCTTAGAAATTCATATTTTCCATTCATTGTGGAAAATGCTGTTTTTGGTATATCTCTTTCTTTCATTGGGACCTGGTGAAAGCCTGAAGTTAGGTCAAGGGTCGTAAAAAATTTTGCCTTATCGAGACTAGCAAGCGTTGAAGTTATATCAGGTATTGGATATGTATCTGGGATTGTGACATGATTAAGTCGTTTGTAATCAACAACCATTCGATACTGTTTTTCGCCTGTGGGCTTAGGTTTCTTTGGTACAACCCAGATGGGTGAACTATAAGGACTCTTGGAGGGACGAATTGTTCCTTCTACCAGTAACTCATTGACCTGTTTTTCTACTTCACTCCTCATGCAAGCTGGGTATGGATAGCATTTGCTATAAATGGGTTCTTCTGTGTTTGTTTTTATTTCAGCCCTAACAGTTGTTCTAACAAGCTCTCCACCAGTAATCGGACCAAAGAGAGTCTTATATTTTTCAAGAAGTAGACCAAGTTGTTTTTTTGTCCGTTCCGATATAGAGCCTACTATTGTTGAATTAATTTCTTCTGATATTTTGGATTTTAAGGGAATTTTTATATTTGGCTTTAAATTCAAAAAGTCATTTTTTCTGTCAATTATTGCCTCAAGGTTTTTAAGGGTGTCGTCACCAATTATGCCGTGGAACGACATGAGTCCAGGCAAGACGTAAAAGGTTAAAACCGAGTCATTTCCTGCTTTTTCGAAAAATTTTCCACTAATCTTTTTTGAAATTTTTATATCACCTGCGGCAGAATGTACATTGAAGGGTTTTGTCAGAGGGGTGTAGCTGCTTACCACGGACGGACTTATAAAATGTTTGTTCGCCCCCGTGTCAACAAGAAAATTGAGAGTGGTTCCATTTTTTGTTATAAATTCTATGTAAGGAACGCTGGAGAGGCGTCCGTCATAAAATTTACTTCATCATTGTGATTATCTTGCTCCTCATAACCTTCGAATTCCTGCTGATTATATGTTCCTATGTTATACAACCTCTGCTGTTTTTGAGGCTGGTTAGTAAATGACCCTGCCCGTTTGAATGAATTGTTTCGGGGACGATTTATATAATCTACTCGTCTAGACTGGAAGGATCCCTCGTCCATTCGTTCATGCGGCTTGGGTCCTAAAGGTCTTGGTGGTGACTGATTATAATTAAATTGTCCCGAATTGAACCTGTTGTTTGGGTATGGTTTGAAATTTCTTTGAGGTAACGGGGGTGGTCTTGATTCATTGCGTGACATTTGTATTTGATTAAATGGCACTATTATTCTATTTGGAGTATTAGGGTGGAGGCTATTATTTCTAAGCGTTAGGTTCTGAATTTCTAGACACGCTGAGTATGCCTCAGGAAGAGTTTTTGGTTTCTGGATAATTAACATTTTGGCAAGTTCGCCATTTAATCCTCGAACAAAGACATCTAGCGCACGATTACGGTACGCCTCCACTAAGGCACTGATCGTTTCTTGGGAGTGTGATTCCGTTTTTATTTTATTAATAATCAATGAAAATTGGTGGTTCACTGTTGCGTAAAATTCGTCCAGCTTTGATCCTTTTTGCGACAATTGAGCAAGTTGGTGTTCTAACGTTTGCACGTCCCTTTTATCTGCATAGTGCAGCGACAAAGCTCTTTTAATTTCTGGCCACTCGTCCTCGAATATATTGTAAGAAACTAATGCAGCATCTGCATCACCTCTAATTTTTTGACGAATATGCTGCAGAATTGCCCTGTATATTGGCTTGTTTTTCACTATGACGAAATCTTTGAGGATTGCCTCTACACTATGTATCCAGGATACATAGTGAGCCGGATCCCCCTTAAAGATCTGTAACTCTTTTACGCAGTCCGGTAGCCTTGAAATTTCTTTCAGCTCCTCTTCATTCATTGGACCACGTAAAAGTTCTACCCTGTCTTCCACATTGTTTCTTTCTGAGGGACGCTCTATATCATTGATACGTGCTTCCATTCCCCTAAGCATCTCCGAAATAAGACCATTTGCCGCACTAGCTTCTTCTATCCTACCTATCCTTCCCTCAAATGATCTTAATTGATCAACAATTGCGTTCACCGCCCCTGTCAACTCCTTAAGGGAAGTTTGCATTCCTTCCATTGTATTGGTTCTTATATTTTTATGTACTTTTTTCCTAAAAATGGATCGCACAAGGCCACACTTACCTTATATAATTTCCTTCGCAATTAATTTTTCTTTTTCTTTACAATGTGGATTTCAGCTTTTTGCTGTGAGATTTTATTTTTTACACATATATGCTTCAGCTTTGCTTTTTGCTGTAATTTTTTTTTTTTTTTTTTTTTTTTACAAATATATGCTTTAGCTTTTCGCTGCACTTTTTTTTTTAAATATTCTTCACAATATTTCAGCTTTTTGCTGCAAACAATTTTTTATTTTTTTATGAATATATGTTTCAGCTTTTTGCTGCAATTTTAATTATTTATTTATTATTTTTTCCTTTAAAAGATATATTTCTCGATATTTCAGCTTTTTGCTGCAAACAATTTTTTATTTTTTTATGTATATATGTTTCAGCTTTTTGCTGCAATTTTAATTATTTATTTATTATTTTTTCCTTTAAAAGATATATTTCTCGATATTTAAGATTTTTGCTGCAAACAATTTTTAATTTTTTACGAATGTATGCTTCAGCCTTTTGCTGCAATTTTTATAATTTTTTTATAAATTTTATTTATTATTTTTATTTTTAAATTTATATATACATTTTTTCTCTTTTTAATCAGTTTTGTTAATAATATTCTGTCTTTAATTTCTTTCGAAAAGAAAAAAAGGAAAAAAAAAAAAATTCTCTTTTATGTTTTTCTAAATTTTTTATAAATAAATTAATTTACACTGTTATTCTCATTATATTTTTTGTTTTTTCTTAGTGTCACTGCAAAATGTTGTTTATTTTATTTTTCGTTTTTTAATGTTACTGCAAAATACTGAAAAAGAAGCGAACCGGATTTTTTTTAATATTTTTGCATTTATGGAAAACACTACAAGGCGACCGGCCATGGAAGGATCGCGTTGTCCTGTTTAGTCGTCCGTGTTTATGATTACAGACAACCTACTGAGGCACGATTGGTTTCACTATGTTTTAAGAAGTCCCGTTTCGTTCTCCCTCCGTGTTCTCATGGGAACGGGGGAATTAACTAAGGATTCTAGTGATAAAAATAAGAACTATCCTCATACCGGCTAAGTCTTAATTGACTTAACTTGGTATTCGGATGCCTATATATTTTCTCCCGCGCGGGAATTCACAAGGATCCAAAGGATTATAACGAAGGACAATCTTTTGAACATTTTTGTTGGCCGGTCCCTGCTCGGGCGCCAGTTAACTAAACCCTTAATGGGTATCTCAAAAAATATAGTTTGCCAGGAGCCTCAACGGCGGCTCCTGGTCTTTCCAATAAAAACCAACTTGTTTTAATATTATTTCGTACACGACCGTGTTAATTTAATGTCCAAACTTGACTAACTGTAACAATCCAAATTCTCTTACTCGATAGCTTAAATTATACTTAAATGAAACTGCTGCATCGGCAATCCCACGATGGGCTCAGGTTATTGTTCTGATTGCGCATGTTGCTGCGTATGCAATCCCACGATGGGATCTGGTCATCGTTCTGGTTGCGCGTGTTGCTGCGTAAGCAATCCCACGATGGCCGGATACGCGTGTTACTGCAATACTGCAGTTAACGCTTAACGTAAGGTGTTAACTTTTATTATTTATTATTTATTATTTATTATTTATTATTTATTATTTATTATTTATTATTTATTATTTATTATTTATTATTTATTATTTATTATTTATTATTTATTATTTATTATTTATTATTTATTATTTATTATTTATTATTTATTATTTATTATTTATTATTTATTATTTATTATTTATTATTTATTATTTATTATTTATTATTTATTATTTATTATTTATTATTTATTATTTATTATTTATTATTTATTATTTATTATTTATTATTTATTATTTATTATTTATTATTTATTATTTATTATTTATTATTTATTATTTATTATTTATTATTTATTATTTATTATTTATTATTTATTATTTATTATTTATTATTTATTATTTATTATTTATTATTTATTATTTATTATTTATTATTTATTATTTATTATTTATTATTTATTATTTATTATTTATTATTTATTATTTATTATTTATTATTTATTATTTATTATTTATTATTTATTATTTATTATTTATTATTTATTATTTATTATTTATTATTTATTATTTATTATTTATTATTTATTATTTATTATTTATTATTTATTATTTATTATTTATTATTTATTATTTATTATTTATTATTTATTATTTATTATTTATTATTTATTATTTATTATTTATTATTTATTATTTATTATTTATTATTTATTATTTATTATTTATTATTTATTATTTATTATTTATTATTTATTATTTATTATTTATTATTTATTATTTATTATTTATTATTTATTATTTATTATTTATTATTTATTATTTATTATTTATTATTTATTATTTATTATTTATTATTTATTATTTATTATTTATTATTTATTATTTATTATTTATTATTTATTATTTATTATTTATTATTTATTATTTATTATTTATTATTTATTATTTATTATTTATTATTTATTATTTATTATTTATTATTTATTATTTATTATTTATTATTTATTATTTATTATTTATTATTTATTATTTATTATTTATTATTTATTATTTATTATTTATTATTTATTATTTATTATTTATTATTTATTATTTATTATTTATTATTTATTATTTATTATTTATTATTTATTATTTATTATTTATTATTTATTATTTATTATTTATTATTTATTATTTATTATTTATTATTTATTATTTATTATTTATTATTTATTATTTATTATTTATTATTTATTATTTATTATTTATTATTTATTATTTATTATTTATTATTTATTATTTATTATTTATTATTTATTATTTATTATTTATTATTTATTATTTATTATTTATTATTTATTATTTATTATTTATTATTTATTATTTATTATTTATTATTTATTATTTATTATTTATTATTTATTATTTATTATTTATTATTTATTATTTATTATTTATTATTTATTATTTATTATTTATTATTTATTATTTATTATTTATTATTTATTATTTATTATTTATTATTTATTATTTATTATTTATTATTTATTATTTATTATTTATTATTTATTATTTATTATTTATTATTTATTATTTATTATTTATTATTTATTATTTATTATTTATTATTTATTATTTATTATTTATTATTTATTATTTATTATTTATTATTTATTATTTATTATTTATTATTTATTATTTATTATTTATTATTTATTATTTATTATTTATTATTTATTATTTATTATTTATTATTTATTATTTATTATTTATTATTTATTATTTATTATTTATTATTTATTATTTATTATTTATTATTTATTATTTATTATTTATTATTTATTATTTATTATTTATTATTTATTATTTATTATTTATTATTTATTATTTATTATTTATTATTTATTATTTATTATTTATTATTTATTATTTATTATTTATTATTTATTATTTATTATTTATTATTTATTATTTATTATTTATTATTTATTATTTATTATTTATTATTTATTATTTATTATTTATTATTTATTATTTATTATTTATTATTTATTATTTATTATTTATTATTTATTATTTATTATTTATTATTTATTATTTATTATTTATTATTTATTATTTATTATTTATTATTTATTATTTATTATTTATTATTTATTATTTATTATTTATTATTTATTATTTATTATTTATTATTTATTATTTATTATTTATTATTTATTATTTATTATTTATTATTTATTATTTATTATTTATTATTTATTATTTATTATTTATTATTTATTATTTATTATTTATTATTTATTATTTATTATTTATTATTTATTATTTATTATTTATTATTTATTATTTATTATTTATTATTTATTATTTATTATTTATTATTTATTATTTATTATTTATTATTTATTATTTATTATTTATTATTTATTATTTATTATTTATTATTTATTATTTATTATTTATTATTTATTATTTATTATTTATTATTTATTATTTATTATTTATTATTTATTATTTATTATTTATTATTTATTATTTATTATTTATTATTTATTATTTATTATTTATTATTTATTATTTATTATTTATTATTTATTATTTATTATTTATTATTTATTATTTATTATTTATTATTTATTATTTATTATTTATTATTTATTATTTATTATTTATTATTTATTATTTATTATTTATTATTTATTATTTATTATTTATTATTTATTATTTATTATTTATTATTTATTATTTATTATTTATTATTTATTATTTATTATTTATTATTTATTATTTATTATTTATTATTTATTATTTATTATTTATTATTTATTATTTATTATTTATTATTTATTATTTATTATTTATTATTTATTATTTATTATTTATTATTTATTATTTATTATTTATTATTTATTATTTATTATTTATTATTTATTATTTATTATTTATTATTTATTATTTATTATTTATTATTTATTATTTATTATTTATTATTTATTATTTATTATTTATTATTTATTATTTATTATTTATTATTTATTATTTATTATTTATTATTTATTATTTATTATTTATTATTTATTATTTATTATTTATTATTTATTATTTATTATTTATTATTTATTATTTATTATTTATTATTTATTATTTATTATTTATTATTTATTATTTATTATTTATTATTTATTATTTATTATTTATTATTTATTATTTATTATTTATTATTTATTATTTATTATTTATTATTTATTATTTATTATTTATTATTTATTATTTATTATTTATTATTTATTATTTATTATTTATTATTTATTATTTATTATTTATTATTTATTATTTATTATTTATTATTTATTATTTATTATTTATTATTTATTATTTATTATTTATTATTTATTATTTATTATTTATTATTTATTATTTATTATTTATTATTTATTATTTATTATTTATTATTTATTATTTATTATTTATTATTTATTATTTATTATTTATTATTTATTATTTATTATTTATTATTTATTATTTATTATTTATTATTTATTATTTATTATTTATTATTTATTATTTATTATTTATTATTTATTATTTATTATTTATTATTTATTATTTATTATTTATTATTTATTATTTATTATTTATTATTTATTATTTATTATTTATTATTTATTATTTATTATTTATTATTTATTATTTATTATTTATTATTTATTATTTATTATTTATTATTTATTATTTATTATTTATTATTTATTATTTATTATTTATTATTTATTATTTATTATTTATTATTTATTATTTATTATTTATTATTTATTATTTATTATTTATTATTTATTATTTATTATTTATTATTTATTATTTATTATTTATTATTTATTATTTATTATTTATTATTTATTATTTATTATTTATTATTTATTATTTATTATTTATTATTTATTATTTATTATTTATTATTTATTATTTATTATTTATTATTTATTATTTATTATTTATTATTTATTATTTATTATTTATTATTTATTATTTATTATTTATTATTTATTATTTATTATTTATTATTTATTATTTATTATTTATTATTTATTATTTATTATTTATTATTTATTATTTATTATTTATTATTTATTATTTATTATTTATTATTTATTATTTATTATTTATTATTTATTATTTATTATTTATTATTTATTATTTATTATTTATTATTTATTATTTATTATTTATTATTTATTATTTATTATTTATTATTTATTATTTATTATTTATTATTTATTATTTATTATTTATTATTTATTATTTATTATTTATTATTTATTATTTATTATTTATTATTTATTATTTATTATTTATTATTTATTATTTATTATTTATTATTTATTATTTATTATTTATTATTTATTATTTATTATTTATTATTTATTATTTATTATTTATTATTTATTATTTATTATTTATTATTTATTATTTATTATTTATTATTTATTATTTATTATTTATTATTTATTATTTATTATTTATTATTTATTATTTATTATTTATTATTTATTATTTATTATTTATTATTTATTATTTATTATTTATTATTTATTATTTATTATTTATTATTTATTATTTATTATTTATTATTTATTATTTATTATTTATTATTTATTATTTATTATTTATTATTTATTATTTATTATTTATTATTTATTATTTATTATTTATTATTTATTATTTATTATTTATTATTTATTATTTATTATTTATTATTTATTATTTATTATTTATTATTTATTATTTATTATTTATTATTTATTATTTATTATTTATTATTTATTATTTATTATTTATTATTTATTATTTATTATTTATTATTTATTATTTATTATTTATTATTTATTATTTATTATTTATTATTTATTATTTATTATTTATTATTTATTATTTATTATTTATTATTTATTATTTATTATTTATTATTTATTATTTATTATTTATTATTTATTATTTATTATTTATTATTTATTATTTATTATTTATTATTTATTATTTATTATTTATTATTTATTATTTATTATTTATTATTTATTATTTATTATTTATTATTTATTATTTATTATTTATTATTTATTATTTATTATTTATTATTTATTATTTATTATTTATTATTTATTATTTATTATTTATTATTTATTATTTATTATTTATTATTTATTATTTATTATTTATTATTTATTATTTATTATTTATTATTTATTATTTATTATTTATTATTTATTATTTATTATTTATTATTTATTATTTATTATTTATTATTTATTATTTATTATTTATTATTTATTATTTATTATTTATTATTTATTATTTATTATTTATTATTTATTATTTATTATTTATTATTTATTATTTATTATTTATTATTTATTATTTATTATTTATTATTTATTATTTATTATTTATTATTTATTATTTATTATTTATTATTTATTATTTATTATTTATTATTTATTATTTATTATTTATTATTTATTATTTATTATTTATTATTTATTATTTATTATTTATTATTTATTATTGGTGGGGCCGAGCTCAGGCTACCACCGGGGTCGCAGGTGGCGGATAGCGATCTAGCTGCTTTCTTATGCAGCCCCCGACCAAGAGCGGCAGGAGCGGAGGGCATGAACTGAAAAGCTCATTAACGCTCAAAGAAGTTCCTGTGACAGGGCGAGAAGACACCGCCCTACAAATAGGTGCTCGGAACGACGCAGTGAGCAGAAATCAGTAGCTGGCAGTGTGGCTGCGAAGACTAACGCACTACTATACCCGAGAGTGAACCCATGATGACGATCTACTGGAACTCGACACGGACTTATGATTTGCACAATGTATATGAATAGTTTGATATGGGCCGACAGCTGTGGCATTCTGTTACCTCAATATACGGGAGTGAAATCTCGTAGAAATGGCTTTCAGGTCAATGTTACAGCTGCCTTCCGTCCCGTTAAACCCCTAGCAAGGGCTCGGAGAACGCTCGATGTCCGTAGCCATTCAGTTGGTGATGCAGGTTTAGATGAGATTATACCCTGATTAACGCCCGACCTGGCTCTGAACACAAGCACCCATAAGGACTTGTGTCAACCCTCGCGAGGACCTCACTGCTTGCAAAGGGACCCTCGGGGTCAAAATGTGGGCGACTGTATGACGGACGTAGATAACGACTTCAAGTTGGGACCCAACAGAAATGATGAATGACACAACAAAAAACCAAACCCCCAAAAATACGGAGAGAAAGCAGATTGAAGCTGCGTTCATGAATAGCTCCAAAATCTTGCGATCACCGGTGACCACTCCACTATCCTCTGTGACCATCCGAAGAAATTTCGTGGAAACAAACGTTGAAACACCACAAGAGACGCCAAAAGAATTAGAGAGAGGAGAGCATGAAGCTGCACCCCGATATAGCTCACCCCGCCAAGAGTTCATACTCAAGATGAGATACTCGGAAGAAGAAACTCTCGGAAAGTGCCAAAAGGTTCTCCAGAAAATGAGACTGGCAATAAACAGACAGAGAAACATCAATATGGATGTCCAAAATGGAGTATCTGAGCTGGAAGAGCTCCTTGATATAATTGGAGACTACCGCAGAAACTGGAAAAACGCGGAAAAAGAAAAGGAGACAAGCAAAACCACTGCTGTGATCTCAAAAAACGCAAAGAAGAGAGGCGATATCACAACGCCGTCAATACCTCAGAAGAAACGGAGCGCATCAAGCCCGGCTGAGACAAACCCCGGAAAGAAACCGAGGGAAAGATCAACTGAGATAGGAAAAACGATTACAACAAAGCGTGAAGAAGACTCGAGAAACGAGAAGACACCCAGGAGATCAAAGAAGGACGCTGGAAGAAAGAAACTTCCAAGAATGCCAAAGGAACGCTCAGAGGCTGTCATCATTCGACCAATGGAGGGTCACAGCTACGCTGAAGTTCTTAGAAGCATAAGAAACAACGTTAAACCGGACGAAGCAGATGTCGCGATCCGTTCCATCCGGAAGACAAAAACGGGTGCAATTCTGCTCGAGATGGGAAAAGGTGGAAAGAAAGACGAGTTCTGCGATGCTATCAAGGACATTTTAAAAGAAGCTGCCGTTGTAAAGGACTTAAAACCTAGGGCCACAATAGAGATAAGAGACCTCGATGCCCTCTCTACAAAAGAAGAAGTTGTCGCCGCTATTAATGCTGCAACAAATATAGGTGAGGATGACATCACAGTCCACCTGACTGACACGAACAATCGAGAGCAACGAAGAGCATTCGTCTCGCTACCAGTGACTGGCGCGAATGAACTACTGAAGACGGAGCGTATAAAAATTGCTTGGACAAATTGCAGAATCAAGTATCGAGAGGAAAGAAAACGGTGCTTCAGGTGCTTCGGGTCAGGCCATATGCAGTGGGAATGCGACGGACCAGACAGGAAGAGTATGGGACTATGCATTCGATGTGGCGAGAAGGGCCATCAGCTGAAAGAGTGCAAAAATCCACCAAAATGCTGTATCTGCTCTCAAGATGCACAAAATTCGGTAGACCACTTGCCCGGATCGAGAAGCTGCAAGGCAAATAAACAAAAGGCGCGGTGAAAATACTGCAGCTAAATATGCATAGAGGAAAGGTGGCAGATGCTCTCTTGCCTCAAATAGTAATTGAACAGGAAGTGGATATTGCAATCATTAGCGAGCAATACACAAGGAAAACATGTGGGCTCTGGTTCCATGACGACACGGAAACTGCCGCAATATGGATACCGAACACTATCCGAATACAACCCAATAGTAGCGGGAAAGGAAATGGCTTCGTCTGGGTACGGATAAACAACGCTACGCTGGTCAGCTGCTACCTTACTCCTAGCGATCGCATCGACGAATTTCAGAGAAAGCTGGAAGGGATCGAAGATACGATAAGAGACATCGGCGGACACCTGATAGTAGCAGGCGATTTTAACTCTCGAGCAGCAGAATGGGGCATGCAAACTACAAACTCAAGAGGCAGAAAAATAGTACAAATGGCTGCCAGAACCGGGCTAATAGTCTCAAACGTGGGAAACGTGTCAACCTTCAGGCGACCTGGGTGCGAGGGTACTATACCGGACATAACCCTGGTGTCCGAGAGAATTGCCAATAAAATCAAAAACTGGAAAGTGCTCGAAATTTATACGGCCAGCGACCATCAGTATATTTCATACAACCTACAAGCAGACGGCATGGCACCCGCAATTAAGACCAACACGAGTACGCGCAAATGGAACGTGAACAAACTGAACACATCTGCACTCGTAGCAGAGATAGACAGACGAATAGAAGAAGGGGAAATTGAAGGAGACGCTAAGACTATAACGAAACGAGTTATGACCATCATCCGACTGGGATGTAACAAGGCGATGCCTAAGGTGAAACGAATTAATAAAACGGCAGTACACTGGTGGAACGACACAATTGATGATCTCAGACGAAATTGCATCCGAAGTAGACGAAAATTTACCAGAGCAATGCGCAGGGGCATGGCTGAAACAGAGCGTATTGAATATAAGCATGCAAAGAAAAGACTCCGCGGTGCCATATTCGAAAGCAAAAGAGAACAGTGGGAGGAACTACGCGAAGATTTAAACAGAAACCCATGGGGTCTAGGTTATAAAATCGTTATGAAGAAACTCGGAATTAAGAATCCGGTACACGAAATGGACGAAAAAACCATGGAAAACATCGTTAAGTCACTTTTCCCGACACACGAGATAAGGGAAGACAATGCAGATACAGAAGAAACCACAAACTTCA
This sequence comes from Dryomyza anilis, assembly GCA_951804985.1. Lineage (NCBI taxonomy): Eukaryota > Metazoa > Arthropoda > Insecta > Diptera > Dryomyzidae > Dryomyza > Dryomyza anilis. The sequence goes on from OX638135.1 coordinate 46,170,640, forward strand.
CACTGTTCACACCAGACGAACTCAGAGCAGCCGCCCGTAGCCTCCAAAACAAAAAGGCACCCGGTCCCGACGGAATACCTGCCGAGGCAATAAAGGAGATAGTGAACCAACGACCTGAGTTACTACTCAATATGTACAATTGTTGTTTAAGAGAAGGTGTGTTTCCGGAGGCATGGAAAAAACAACAACTTGTTCTCATCAGCAAGGGCAAGGGAGACCCAGGAGCTCCATCTTCATACAGACCACTCTGTATGCTAGACACGGCAGGGAAACTATTAGAGCGATTAATAAAGCCTCGTCTCGAAGAAGCTATTCTTACTGGGGGAGGATTATCAAAGAGGCAGCATGGATTCCGTCCAGGGAAGTACACTATTGGAGCACTGAAAGACGTAGTCGATGTAGTCGAAGCTGCACAACAAGAGACGCAATTTACCAGACCAGTGGTTCTACTTGCTACCCTCGATGTCAGGAACGCTTTCAACAGCCTTAGATGGACAGATATATTGCAAGCTCTGGAAAATAATTTCGCGGTACCGCAATACCTCATGAGGATGATTAGGAGTTACCTAAAAGACAGAGAACTTTTATATAATACGAGCGGAGGCCCGATGAAGATGCAAGTCACGTCGGGGGCAGCACAGGGATCGATCCTAGGACCAGATCTATGGAACATTAGCTACGATGAAATTTTAAAAATCGAAATGCCGGAGGATACTTTCCTTGTGGGCTATGCGGATGACATCGCTGCGGTCATCAAAGCGAGAAACACGGACGAAGCACAACGCAGACTTAGACAAGTTATGATAAGGACCAAAGCATGGCTAGACACACATGGACTAAAGCTGGCTACACATAAAACAGAGCTCCTACTACTCACCAGACGACAGATCCCCGTCGAGATAAACATAAGAATTGGCGATGTGGTAATACCCACAAAAAAGTCGGTGAACTACCTGGGCATAAGACTGGACCCGAAACTTACGTACACGAGCCAGATCCACTATGCATCAAATAAAGCTGCGAAGACAACAGCACAACTCAGCCGATTAATGGCAAACATTGGAGGACCGCTTTCAAGCAAGCGCAAGCTGATTATGGAAGCCAGTAACAGCATTCTCCTCTATGGATGCGTCATTTGGGCCGGAACACTTAACACGAAGCAAAGGGCTAAAACCCTCTTGGCAGTGCAACGAACCGCAGCTCTACGGGTAACCTCAGCGTACCGTACTGTATCGGCGTCTGCAGTACTAGTGATAGCAGGAATGATCCCAATAGACCTCCAGGCACAGGAGCGTATGAAAATATGGACATTGAAGCAGAACGATCGCCGCGGATCATCATTGATAGAAGAAGAAAGGCAGCAGACATTTGCACACTGGCAAACGCGCTGGCACAGCGACAAAAATGGAAGGTGGACGCAAAAACTCATACCAAACGTAGAGAAATGGATGAAGAGACGGAGCGGGGAAGTAAACTACTACCTAACCCAGATACTATCTGGACACGGGGAAGTAAACTACTACCTAACCCAGATACTATCTGGACATGGCTACTTCAGGAAGTACCTCTACAAAATGGAGAAATGCAACTCACCATACTGTCTGTATGAAGAAACAGACACTGTAGATGATGCAGAACACACTTTTTTCAAATGTATTCGCTGGTCGGAAAATCGTGAAGAGCTGGAGAAGGCTCTGGGCCCAGTAACAGTCGAAAATCTGATAGACAAGATGACGACAGACGAAGAAAGCTGGAACGCCGTGGAAAAATATAGCGAATATGTTCTAAGAACAAAGAAATTCGATTTAGATGCAGCATTAAATTAAAGAAATGTAATTAAAAGCGGGGGGCCAGGACGCAGGCCATGAAGTAGATGGCTGAAAAGCCAAAGTGGGATCCACCTCGAAGTAATGCGATAGCGGTGCCGGGGTGGAAGCATTTCCCAAGAGAGATAAGGGGGGTTTTTAGTCGGTATGCCAGAACGGTGAGCCCGACATACCACGCTGGGTGACGACCCAACGTCGGATGCAAAAATGCATTTTTGCCCTCCTTTCCCCAAAAAAAAAAAAAAAAAAAAAAAAAAAAAATTATTATTTATTATTTATTATTTATTATTTATTATTTATTATTTATTATTTATTATTTATTATTTATTATTTATTATTTATTATTTATTATTTATTATTTATTATTTATTATTTATTATTTATTATTTATTATTTATTATTTATTATTTATTATTTATTATTTATTATTTATTATTTATTATTTATTATTTATTATTTATTATTTATTATTTATTATTTATTATTTATTATTTATTATTTATTATTTATTATTTATTATTTATTATTTATTATTTATTATTTATTATTTATTATTTATTATTTATTATTTATTATTTATTATTTATTATTTATTATTTATTATTTATTATTTATTATTTATTATTTATTATTTATTATTTATTATTTATTATTTATTATTTATTATTTATTATTTATTATTTATTATTTATTATTTATTATTTATTATTTATTATTTATTATTTATTATTTATTATTTATTATTTATTATTTATTATTTCTTATTTATTATTTATTATTTATTATTTATTATTTATTATTTATTATTTATTATTTATTATTTATTATTTATTATTTATTATTTATTATTTATTATTTATTATTTATTATTTATTATTTATTATTTATTATTTATTATTTATTATTTATTATTTATTATTTATTATTTATTATTTATTATTTATTATTTATTATTTATTATTTATTATTTATTATTTATTATTTATTATTTATTATTTATTATTTATTATTTATTATTTATTATTTATTATTTATTATTTATTATTTATTATTTATTATTTATTATTTATTATTTATTATTTATTATTTATTATTTATTATTTATTATTTATTATTTATTATTTATTATTTATTATTTATTATTTATTATTTATTATTTATTATTTATTATTTATTATTTATTATTTATTATTTATTATTTATTATTTATTATTTATTATTTATTATTTATTATTTATTATTTATTATTTATTATTTATTATTTATTATTTATTATTTATTATTTATTATTTATTATTTATTATTTATTATTTATTATTTATTATTTATTATTTATTATTTATTATTTATTATTTATTATTTATTATTTATTATTTATTATTTATTATTTATTATTTATTATTTATTATTTATTATTTATTATTTATTATTTATTATTTATTATTTATTATTTATTATTTATTATTTATTATTTATTATTTATTATTTATTATTTATTATTTATTATTTATTATTTATTATTTATTATTTATTATTTATTATTTATTATTTATTATTTATTATTTATTATTTATTATTTATTATTTATTATTTATTATTTATTATTTATTATTTATTATTTATTATTTATTATTTATTATTTATTATTTATTATTTATTATTTATTATTTATTATTTATTATTTATTATTTATTATTTATTATTTATTATTTATTATTTATTATTTATTATTTATTATTTATTATTTATTATTTATTATTTATTATTTATTATTTATTATTTATTATTTATTATTTATTATTTATTATTTATTATTTATTATTTATTATTTATTATTTATTATTTATTATTTATTATTTATTATTTATTATTTATTATTTATTATTTATTATTTATTATTTATTATTTATTATTTATTATTTATTATTTATTATTTATTATTTATTATTTATTATTTATTATTTATTATTTATTATTTATTATTTATTATTTATTATTTATTATTTATTATTTATTATTTATTATTTATTATTTATTATTTATTATTTATTATTTATTATTTATTATTTATTATTTATTATTTATTATTTATTATTTATTATTTATTATTTATTATTTATTATTTATTATTTATTATTTATTATTTATTATTTATTATTTATTATTTATTATTTATTATTTATTATTTATTATTTATTATTTATTATTTATTATTTATTATTTATTATTTATTATTTATTATTTATTATTTATTATTTATTATTTATTATTTATTATTTATTATTTATTATTTATTATTTATTATTTATTATTTATTATTTATTATTTATTATTTATTATTTATTATTTATTATTTATTATTTATTATTTATTATTTATTATTTATTATTTATTATTTATTATTTATTATTTATTATTTATTATTTATTATTTATTATTTATTATTTATTATTTATTATTTATTATTTATTATTTATTATTTATTATTTATTATTTATTATTTATTATTTATTATTTATTATTTATTATTTATTATTTATTATTTATTATTTATTATTTATTATTTATTATTTATTATTTATTATTTATTATTTATTATTTATTATTTATTATTTATTATTTATTATTTATTATTTATTATTTATTATTTATTATTTATTATTTATTATTTATTATTTATTATTTATTATTTATTATTTATTATTTATTATTTATTATTTATTATTTATTATTTATTATTTATTATTTATTATTTATTATTTATTATTTATTATTTATTATTTATTATTTATTATTTATTATTTATTATTTATTATTTATTATTTATTATTTATTATTTATTATTTATTATTTATTATTTATTATTTATTATTTATTATTTATTATTTATTATTTATTATTTATTATTTATTATTTATTATTTATTATTTATTATTTATTATTTATTATTTATTATTTATTATTTATTATTTATTATTTATTATTTATTATTTATTATTTATTATTTATTATTTATTATTTATTATTTATTATTTATTATTTATTATTTATTATTTATTATTTATTATTTATTATTTATTATTTATTATTTATTATTTATTATTTATTATTTATTATTTATTATTTATTATTTATTATTTATTATTTATTATTTATTATTTATTATTTATTATTTATTATTTATTATTTATTATTTATTATTTATTATTTATTATTTATTATTTATTATTTATTATTTATTATTTATTATTTATTATTTATTATTTATTATTTATTATTTATTATTTATTATTTATTATTTATTATTTATTATTTATTATTTATTATTTATTATTTATTATTTATTATTTATTATTTATTATTTATTATTTATTATTTATTATTTATTATTTATTATTTATTATTTATTATTTATTATTTATTATTTATTATTTATTATTTATTATTTATTATTTATTATTTATTATTTATTATTTATTATTTATTATTTATTATTTATTATTTATTATTTATTATTTATTATTTATTATTTATTATTTATTATTTATTATTTATTATTTATTATTTATTATTTATTATTTATTATTTATTATTTATTATTTATTATTTATTATTTATTATTTATTATTTATTATTTATTATTTATTATTTATTATTTATTATTTATTATTTATTATTTATTATTTATTATTTATTATTTATTATTTATTATTTATTATTTATTATTTATTATTTATTATTTATTATTTATTATTTATTATTTATTATTTATTATTTATTATTTATTATTTATTATTTATTATTTATTATTTATTATTTATTATTTATTATTTATTATTTATTATTTATTATTTATTATTTATTATTTATTATTTATTATTTATTATTTATTATTTATTATTTATTATTTATTATTTATTATTTATTATTTATTATTTATTATTTATTATTTATTATTTATTATTTATTATTTATTATTTATTATTTATTATTTATTATTTATTATTTATTATTTATTATTTATTATTTATTATTTATTATTTATTATTTATTATTTATTATTTATTATTTATTATTTATTATTTATTATTTATTATTTATTATTTATTATTTATTATTTATTATTTATTATTTATTATTTATTATTTATTATTTATTATTTATTATTTATTATTTATTATTTATTATTTATTATTTATTATTTATTATTTATTATTTATTATTTATTATTTATTATTTATTATTTATTATTTATTATTTATTATTTATTATTTATTATTTATTATTTATTATTTATTATTTATTATTTATTATTTATTATTTATTATTTATTATTTATTATTTATTATTTATTATTTATTATTTATTATTTATTATTTATTATTTATTATTTATTATTTATTATTTATTATTTATTATTTATTATTTATTATTTATTATTTATTATTTATTATTTATTATTTATTATTTATTATTTATTATTTATTATTTATTATTTATTATTTATTATTTATTATTTATTATTTATTATTTATTATTTATTATTTATTATTTATTATTTATTATTTATTATTTATTATTTATTATTTATTATTTATTATTTATTATTTATTATTTATTATTTATTATTTATTATTTATTATTTATTATTTATTATTTATTATTTATTATTTATTATTTATTATTTATTATTTATTATTTATTATTTATTATTTTTAATTTATTGCAAATTGTCAAATGGTGACACCTCCACTTCGGTGGAAGTCCTCCTCGTGGAAGGCCCTGAAAACGACGCTCTACACCACCCTGGTGTAGACGTCGGCTAAAGTGAGTGGCGAGCATCTCCCTCAGAGTGAGGGTTCGTTCGTTGGGTTTGGGTCCCACCACGGAAAAAAACTATGCGCCCAATGAAAACAAAAAAGAAGCCTCGGATAACGTCAGATTACCACGACGAACCCACGCAAACGTTTTAAGGACCATGATTTACGGATATGCACCTGGAATGTCCGGATCCTTTATAGGGAAGGTGACTTTATCCAGGCTGACATCACCGCTATCCAGGAGATGCGATGGACGGGACAGGGCTGCTCGAAACAAGCGTCCTGTGATATCTACTACAGCTGCCATGCGGAGAGACTCGAATTTGGATGTGGATTTGTGGTCGGCAAGAGACTCCGCCTCGTTGTCTCTAGGTTCACGCCCGCTGACAACAATCCGCATCAAGGCTAAATATTTCAACATCAGCCTAATTTGTGCTCACGCTCCGACCAACGAGAAAGATGACGAGACAAAAGATCGCTTCTGCGAGCGCCTAAACAACTAAACAACCTATGACCTATGCCCCAGACTTGCGACAATCCTTCTGATACACCTTAAGATTCAGTCTATTGGGCATAATTTGTCATGAGTATTTCATTCATTATTCATGTCATTACACTTGAGAGTTCAGTCTGTAAAGAGGTTAACAACCAATTTCACAGTAATACTTACGTTAATTTACAGACTTATTGTTCAGACAACTTCAAATAATATATTTTTGGACGTTTAAAAAATCGTCAACAAACATTTTTTTTTCATCAGATAAGTGTTCTTTAACATAGAAACAACACAAAAATTTCACCATAGTAAACTTTAATTTACTCAAGTTAAAGTCGTTGCACATGCATTATTAGGCATGGGACGAAAATTTGTCGAGACGGAATTTTGAATTTCCTTCAGAATATGCGGTTTGGATAATTAGACAATTTTTATATGTGCACTAAGAAAACAAAGATGATTACTATTTCTGGTAATCATCTTTGTTTTCTAAATATCAAAGCCCTAAATATCAAGTTATTTACAAATTATTTAAATCGTATTTGAGACAACCATCTCTCAAACATCAGTCAAATACGATAAATATTGCTAGCAACCATCTTTTAAATTTACGATTATGTATAGCACCCATCAATTAAACATCTTACAAATAGGAAGATAGTTGATGAATATTTGGAAAAGTTACTCCATTAGAATTCGCGGAGTAATTTTTATTGAATTGAAAGACAATTAATCAAATGTATTTTTAATTATTATAGAATTAAAACAGTATACTGTTTATACATCGCCATTATAAATCCTTTGAAGGTAAATTTGTACAACGACTTGAAATTTCTTTGCAGAAGAACAAAGTCCGACCAGCGATGCTGTCATCAAAGTAAACGACCAGCGATGCTGTCATCAAAGTAAACTCTGAAAAAAAAAATGTTCAATCACGTGTTGATAATTTAAATCACAGGATATTTTATTTTCACTTTTACCATTAAAATGTAATATTTGAGTTGGCACTCTTTTACACCATTTGATTTACTTCATTGTTGTGGATAAATCGAGCGTAAGGAAAAAGTACGCCATTTTCTTTTTTTATGGTAGTCAAATGTCAAAATACTTTAAACGTTTTTCTGCAAATGTCCAAGAACTCTGGATATTTTCTATCAGTCAACTATAAATATCTCAATTTTCATTACTGTTGTGGGAAACATCTCGTATCTATCTGAATATACGTCGAATATACTTTTATACGAATATACTTTATTGAAACTTATGGGATGTTTGAATATTTGCGTAAATTCAAAAAAATAGTTGCAGCAAGACTTTCATAAACATCTTGTTTTCTTAGTGTGACTCAATATTGTATCAGACTTGTGTCAATATTGGTATACCGAGGCCTGTGTGGAGTCTTAGAATGAAAATTTTGCCAGGCTTGTTTCCAACATAAACTAACAAGACGCGTTTGAAATATGGGAATTACAAAAGTGCCAGTCCTGTGCCTAGCTTGGTATATCAAGGCCTGTGAGCTTGTCCCAGGCTTGTGTCTAATCTAAACTAATGAGGCTTGTTTGAAATCTGGGAATGACAAATGTGCCAGGCTTGTGTCTAGCTTGATATATCAAGGCTTGTGTGGAGTCTGTGACTAACGATTGTGCTAGCCTTGTGTCTGGCCCGATATACCAAGCGTTGGTAGTCTAGCTTGTAACAAGGCAGGCACTTTTGTTGCAGCCTTGAAATTCCTACCTGGGAGATAATAAGCCGCTTATATAAACTTTTATGTAAAATAGAAAATAATTTGTGTTTGTATTCAAACGTCGTGGGTCTCATTCCTACATGTATGTTTTAAACTAACAAAAAATGTTGGTATAAAAAAGCATATGTATATGCATTATATGAGAATTGACCATTTATAAAGTCGCATGGTTTCATAGTCGTATTTAAGTTTCCTGCGGGGACACGATCTTAAATGTAAGTACCGTCAACATTAATTATAATATACATCTTTAGAGAAATAAGAGAATGAAATATTTGTCAAAAATACAAAACATATTTTGAATGACAATCAATATGTATAAAGAAAATTTGCAAAACTCAACATTTTTAAAATGCCATTGTCCACTTGTGTAACTTAATTAATATTGGTTTTTGTTTCCAAATTCATTGTCCAAATTGATTTAATTATTATTATTTTGATATATTAATTTCTGATCTAATTAATTTAGTAATGGTTCCAGTTCCAGTTCCGGTTCCGGTTCTGGTTTTCTGTTCCAGTTCTGGTTTCGGTTCTATAAAAAATAAAATAACGATTCCAGTTCCATAAAAAATTTCAAAACCCCGAGCCCTGGTTCAAATAGATAAAAATAATGCGTTTCCAGAGAAACGACTCTTGGTTCCCAAAATCGGCTTAGACCAGAGAAGAGCAAATGCTCACTACATAAACTTTATATGTATATGGACGAACTTTAAAATGTTGATTGAAAGTTTTTTGTTAATTATTATACTTTCGTCTGCATTTTTTTTTTAGTTACTGACTACCACAAATATAGCATATCACTTCACTTAAAAACTCAGAATAAATAAATATTTCCATGCACTTGGAAACATTAAATATATATTTTTTTTTACGAACGAATCCCACGTCCTCTTACCCGCCCAAACAGTGGCGTATCCAGACGTCGTTCTTATATACATATAAATATATATATATATATATATATATATATATATATATATATATATATATATATATAGTCCAACGCACTAAGCAACCGCGGTACTTTAAGAAACACTAAGAAAACAAAGTAATTATATATATATATTTAATTATAATATATATATATATATATATATATATATATATATATATATATATATATATATATATATATATATATATATATATATATTAATATATATATATATATACATATATATTATAATTAAATATATATATATAATTACTTTGTTTTCTTAGTGTTTCTTAAAGTACCGCGGTTGCTTAGTGCGTTGGACTTCAAGCCGAAAGGTCCCCGGTTCAAGCCTGGACTGGGGCTAACAACATCTTTCATAGAACAATTTTTCTATACCACGCTACCTCTCAGCAGTAAATGGCAAACATACTAAAGTAAAACATTGCCTCAATAAACAATAAACTGTAGGTCCCACCACTTTGAGTACAAATATAACACGTACAGCTCAAAATGGTGAGAGAGCTCGGCCTAAGTTCTTATAGGACTGTAGCGCCAAACTATGTGTATGTCATCAATGACCTTAAGCAGTGCTGCTGAGTACCTATGTTCCGAGCGAAAGCCGGATTAGTATGGTGACAACAGTTTATGAGTATCCAAATATGCAATGATTTGCTTAGCCATAAGTGACTCACAAATTTTTGAGAACGACGACAAGATACTTATGGGTCTGAAATCCTTCATCGAGGATGCGTTTGAAACTTTAGCAATAGGTATGACTGGAAGTAGTGAAACAGTGATTGATTATATACGTTAAGGGACTAATAATGTATGGTAAAACGAGCTTTACAAATCGTATTGGGTTGCCGTCATAACCAATAGCATTAGATCGTGTTTGCGTAACAACATTTTCATCAACATTGGTAAAAGAAAAGAAAATTGAACAACATTTGTAGCGTTACATTGGAAGTTATCGTTAAATAAGAAAGAAATTATTTAAAACATTGGGGCCAATATTGCACACAAGGCTGCGTATATTTTTCCATAGAACTTTGGTTTGGAACAATTTAATTTTTTGAAGTAATATCCTTTCTTAGACTGTCTTATTATAAAAGCGGTATTATTTCTAGCATGCTTGTACAGAGCCCATTTTTCATCAGTACGATGCTTCTTCCATTGACCGTACAGTTTATTGCAGATGTAAACCAAGGACAACATTTATTCTGAACAGTAATAGTACAAAGGGGAACAAACTGATCGAAAGCATTAAATACATGACAGACAAAGACATTTTACTTATCATCAACAGATTGACTAAACCAACAATCTACCCAACGAATTTGTGACATATGATCATACAACGAGAAATATTCAATGGAGTTGTAGTCACGGAACGATACTGATATATATATATATATATATATATATATATATATATATATATATATATATATATGAAATTTTTTATGGAAATGGAATCGTTATTTTCTTTTTAATAGAACCGAAACCAGAACTGGAACAGAAAACCAGAACCATTACAGGCTATAAGGGTGGCGGAGTTGCAATTTATTGCAAAACGTATCTCAGAGCCCGACTCGTGAATAAGTCCTGTGGGTCTGATATTGAATATATAAATGTTGAAATTTCTGTTCTGCAAAATTGCTTGTCTGTTGCGTTTATAATCGTCATAAATTTTACAGTCTCGATCCGATTTTCTGTGAACTACATGAGTGTGTTACTGACTTTGACTTTTATGCTATCTGTGGTGATTTTAATGTGAACTTACTTACTTACTAAAGACAATGCATCGGACAAACTGTATGACAAAGTTAACGCTGCTGAAATGACAATAATTAATTCTTTTCTCCTACTCGTTTTGCACCAGGTGTGAATCCCAGCCTACTTGACATTTTTATTATTTCTGACAACTCTTTACTTTTACAATTTGAACAAATATCTTTTATATCCGACCATGATCTACTTTACTGTACTATAAATGTGTTTGTTAGTTCTAATATCAGTCCATTGTCAGTATCGTTCCGTGACTATTTATATATATATATAAATATATACATAGGTCCCCGGTTCAAGTCTGGACTGGGGCTAACAACATCTTTTCATAGAAAAATTTTTCTATACCACGCTACCTCTCAGCAGTAAATGGCCTCTGAGAAGCTCTCACCCGCCGTTCGGATTCGGCAATAAACTGTAGGTCCCACCACTTTGAGTACAAATATAACACGCACACCTCAAAATGGTGAGAGAGCTCGGCCTAAGTTCTTATAGGACTGTAGCGCTAAACTGTTATTATTATATAATTAAATACTCAAAATTAAAAATTGATTTGCATAATAATAATATTAGTGGTCATAATTTTAAAAATTTTACATTTTATATAATTATATAAACTCAAATCTGTGATTATTGGTATTAGCGTACCGATCTGTTTAAGTTTATCTAAGCCAGATTTTAATTCGTCGAAATATTAAAATATCGAGTTTATTAATTCTGATATTTTTCAAATTTTACAGTTGCCAAAAAATATTTTAAACGTACTTTTATTTTTATACCCTACACTAAGAGTGAAAGGGTATATTCAGTTTGGTACGCCGTTTGTAACACCCAGAAGGAAGCATCTCCGGTATGGAAAAGTATATATATTCTTGATCAGCATGACCTCCTGAGTCGATTTAGCGATGTCTGTCTGTCCGTCTGTCTGTCTGTCCGTCCGTCTGTCTGTCCGTATGTCTGTCTGTCTGTCTGTCTGTCTGTCTGTCTGTCTGTCTGTCCGTCTGTCCGTCTGTCTGTTGATATCCCTACTACTTTTAAAATTGAAGAGCTAGATAAATGAAACTTATAACTTAGACACCTACCCATTTGTAAATATGGGTATCAAATGAATGGAAATTCTTCAGCGATTGAATGTTTGTAGTTATTTTCAGGATTCGTATACCCTGGTGACCTATATAACACTTTGAATATGTGTAGGGTATATGTGTAGGGTATTTATAGTCGGCTTAGACCGACTATAATTTTGATAATCCCAACTATCATAATTACACCTATTTTAAAATAGGTGATATAATCTTCCCATCTGGTTTTCTATTAAAATAGTGTTTTTTTTTAAGTTATTCCCCTTAATTAGTTGAAACATTTCGTTGAGATACAACTTTTTGCATTCCGTTAAACTAATATAGCATGTGAACCACACTCTGAAAAAAATACCATACAAACGATAGTTTTTTTCAACTTGATAAATTATTATTTTAATCGGTAAATACCTTTAAATACTAGAAAATATTAGGTATTCAATTTTTTTTTGAGTTTATATGAAAATAATAATTTTTTTAATTACTATTAAATCAATAACAGGCATATTAATAAATTTTCATGAGATTTCATGGGATTTTTCTGAGTGTATTAGTTGAATATTGAAGTTAGTCTCATTTGAAAGGTGATGAATTGGTTTTTGTAATGGTGTACTCGTTTTTAAAACTTTCAATATACAAATAATATATTAATAAATAATTTAATATACAAAAGAAAGATGGTCAGAAAGGTTTAGATCCTTAATTTTTTTTAATTTTTTGAAGGTATTTTCGATGTACTCTTTTGAAAGAGAGACAAGATCTAACTGACTAATGCCTAGGTTATGGCTAAGTTCTATTGAAAGTTTTTGAAGAAACAACAACAAATGGAAAACACAACACAGGCAATGACCATACGGACCGTTTCGGATACAGCCAAGTATCCTCATCAGTGATCTTTGTGTGATCATACTTTTGTAACAATTTATAAAGATTAAGAGATAGGCTTAGTATTTTCGAACATTTTCTCTTTACATTTTTTTATGTATGAAGTACGTTAACATTCTTAAATTGCATACATATAACATGCTTGTTGACGGAAAATACCATGAGAAGAATGTAATAATTTTTCAATATAAAAATATTTGCATTCCAGTTTGGTTGAAAAATATTCAAGATATTTGAATACCCATTACTTCGATGTTTGACATATACATAACCAAAATTTTATTTTTATTTTAAAATGTATTAGGGCCTAAATGTTACATTGTGCTTCTAGAGTTTACCACAAAAAATGTCCGTCGAAAAATATTAAAAATACTTAAATAATAATGAACCTTTTTGTGGTGTTTTAGTCAAAATTGTTGAAATTTTAGGAGGACATTAAAAGATTCAATCTCTAATTGTTCCTATTTCGATCAAAACAACTTTAATAATAATAGTTTGGCACTACAGTCCTATAAGAACTTTCGCCGAGCTCTCTCACCATTTTGAGCTGTGCGTGTTATATTTGTACTCAAAGTTGTGGGACCTATTGTTTATTGCCGAATCCGAACGGCGGGTGAGAGCTTTACATAGGCAATGTATTACTCTCGTAGGTTTGCCATTTACTGCCGAGAGGTAAGGCGGTATAGAAAAATGTTTCTATGAAAAGATGTTGTTAGCCCCAGTCCAGGTTTGAACCGGGGACCTTTCGGCTCGCAGTCCAACGCACTAACTACTGAGCTACCGCGGCACTTTAATTAGATGGTAAAAAAACATGAATTTAAAATGTTTCATTTTTAACTTCATCTGATATGTGCGAATACAGGACATTATTTTTTTTTACTCAATTTTTTTTGTGGTAAACTCGTATTTCGTATTTATTTAAGATATAATTAGTACAATAAGATACAATCGTTCTTTTTTAGTACAACATAAAAGTATTTATCATCAACGTTCATACAAATATTTTTCAGAGAATAAGAAAAAAACAATAGAAAATAAGTTAAAAAGATTAAATTTATGCTAGGCTTAAGTTAGGTAATAAGACAATATAAAAAAAGAGATTTTATAGATGTTTGGTAAAACAGGCAGAAAATAAAACAAAAGTTACGGATTCATAAAGTAAGGCATAACAGAGAGCTTAAAGTTATTTGTACTGGCAATAGTTTTAATAGTAGTCGGTAATGAATTCCAAAGTTTGATGGCATTGATGAAAAAAAGTCGTTTTGAATTTAGATATTTATATTTAGGCACAATTAAATTATGGATTCTATTCGAAATACTGAAACGTAGTTTTTCATAAAGATATGGTGGAGTCTTCGAGTGTATTAATTTATGTAGAAATATGCAGTTTCTTGCATTTAAGTAGTCAATAATGCAACAGCCTAGTATTTTTTTTTCTTTTAGCAGATACATGCTCAAAGCGTCTCATGTTTAACACGTAGCGAGTTACATCATTGAAAGCAGCTATAATTTTGTGCGATGAGTGCGAATGGAGATTATTAGTTCAGAGTACGTGATTACGGGAATTATAAGCCGAACGACCAGCCTCTTTTTAGACACAATAGGGGTAAATGGGGCAGATAACCGAAGACAACGAAGGTTTTATAATTGCGTTTAAGTATATTGTTAACATGGTCAGTACAGGAAAGTTTAGAATTCATATAAAAACCTAAGTTTTTAACTTTGGCAACTATTTGCAATTTATTGTCATTTAAATAATAATAATAATAGTAGTTTGGCGCTACAGTCCTGTATAGAACTTCGGCCGAGCTCTCTCACTATTTTGAGCTGTGCGTGTTATATTTGTACTCAAAGTGGTGGGACCTACAGTTTATTGCCGAATCCGAACGGCGGGTGAGAGCTTTTTCATAGGCAATGGTTTTACTCTCGTAGGTTTGCCATTTACTGACGAGAGGTAGCGCGGTATAGAAAATGTTTCTATGAAAAGAAGTTGTTAGCCCCAGTCCAGTCTTGAACCGGGGACCTTTCGGCTCACAGTCCAACGCACTAACCACTGAGCTACCGCGGCTACTGTCATTTAAATTTATAAGTGGTATTATACGTTTGTCAAGATTATTCTTAAAAATAGGAAACACATATGACTTTTTAGCATTAAGACATAAATCATTTTTAGATGCCCACATATAAATGGCGCTCAAGTCATCATTCAGTCTTCAACACAAATCCTCAATGAGACCTATACGGTATGATAAATATAATTGAATATCATCAGCATAAGCATGGATTGTAAAATTATTGCACACTGTAAAAATGTCATTAATGAAAATACTGAATAATAGGGGTCCTAGGATTGATCCTTGTGGCACGCCTGCTTTAATACCCTTGTAATCAGACAACAAATTGCCAATTTTTACCCGTTGCATTCTTCCACTAAGATAGTTCGCAATTAAGGCTACATTGGTTCCAATATTGCACACAGTGTCAGTATTGCTACAGACACCAAGGCTGCGTATATTTTTCCATAGAACTTTGGTTTGGAACAATTTAATTTTTTGAAGTAATATCCTTTCTTAGACTGTCTTATTATAAAAATGGTATTATTTCTAGCATGCTTGTACAGAGCCCATTTTTCATCAGTACGATGCTTCTTCCATTGACCGTACAGTTTATTTATTTTTTTAATTGTAAGCTTGACATCAGATGTAAACCAAGGACAACATTTATTCTGAACAGTAATAGTACAAAGGGGGACAAACTGATCGAAAGCATTAAATACATGACGGACAAAGACATTTAACTTATCATCAACAGATTGACTAAACCAACAATCTACCCAACGAAATTGTGACATATGATCATACAACGAGAAATATTCAATGGAGTTGTAGTCACGGAACGATACTGACATTGGACTGATATTAGAACTAATAAGAATATTTATAGTACAGTAAAGAGATCATGGTCGGATATAAAAGATATTTGTTCAAATTGTAAAAGTAAAGAGTTGTCAGAAATAACAAAAATGTCAAGTAGGCTGGGATTCACACCTGGTGCAAAAAGAGTAGGAGAAACAGAATTAATTATTGTCATTTCAGCAGCGTTAACTTTGTCATACAGTTTGTCCGATGCATTGTCTTTAGTAAGTAAGTAAGTTCACATTAAAATCAACACAGATAGCATAAAAGTCAAAGTCAGTAACACACTCATGTAGTTCACAGAAAATCGGATCGAGACTGTAAAATTTATGACGATTATAAACGCAACAGACAAGCAATTTTGCATTATCAACAGAAATTATAACATTTATATATTCAATATCAGACCCACAGGACTTATTTACGAGTCGGGCTCTGAGATACGTTTTGCAATAAATTGCAACTCCGCCACCCTTATAGCCTGTAATATCATAAATACTATTTGAAATAACAGCATAAAGCCACGTTTCAGATACACAAATTACATCAACATTAGAATTATTAAACACATATTTTATATAGTCAAGTTTCAACGAATTTAGACTTGTAGCATTAAAATGCACGTTCGATAAGCCTTCATGCTGACTACATAAAATGTCTATTAAAATTTTATAATTATTACCAATGCCGCAGTTTAAGTTAGAATTCATTTACTCGACAGCCAGACGAGAAACAAAAAGTTTTACTGAGAAAATTATAAATGTTCATAATTAAACGGTAATCGTTTATACAAAGTATCCTAACATCTTTACAATTAAAATATTTAACATCTTTAAAGTTCAAAAAATTAAGAGAAGAAAAGAAATAGAAAGAGATAAGAGTGAAGGATATAAATAATTAAATCTAAGTCGATACCTGGGAGTTGAGGTCGTCTTTGCAATGCACAGCAGTTGCTTCATGACCCTTGTTTACTCTTACATGAATAAATCCTTGAATGGAGTACACATTAAAGAGTTTGTGGATGTGCTTTAATTTGATACCTGCTTGTAGAATTCTTCATGCATCAGAAGTTAGACTTACGAAGATAAATACTTTATTGTCCAGGCCAAAACCAGCACCCCTCAGCGTAACAGCAGCTTTGGATCTTCTCCTATAATCAGCAAATCCCTTGAGTACTCGTGCTCTGTCAAAGGGAGAGTAAAATTTGACAAGCGGTGTTGGTTTGTTGGGGGTTATGCTTTGTCCTAAAAATATCGCGGACTTTCGGCGACATGAAATCGATTGATCGACAAATTTGTTTGAAGATGCTTTTTAAATTCTCTGACTCAGCATAAGGAATCCCAAATATAATGGCATCAGAAGAGAAATCTTTATCTGGATCTTTGCAGACAGACTTGTTCAGGTCCGCTTTCAGTAAATTAACGTCGGCTTTTAACTTTTTTAGCTCGACTAGCTCAGCATCAATAATTTCAATTTTATTGTTTTGTTTCATATGCAGTCATTTATAATTTTAATATCACTCTCAATTCTTGTCGTTAATTAATTTTCAAGAGCAGAGAGTTCACTCGAGAGACAGTTGATTTGCTGTTCAGTATGTACTTACAGCCTCTCTTCCCTCAATTGCATCTGAGCAATGATTGATTTTCCGTCTCTTTCTTCCAGCTTGCGAGCTTTGCTGACTACCTGACTCAGAGCACGCGGCGATATCTATTTGCGTTTACGTGTTGCTTTGGTGACATTTAGGGCCACTTTTTCAGTGGTAATTGAATTCTGTTTGTAGTTTAAACTTAGTTTAAACTTAGAATTGTGTTTTTCAGTGAACTTTAAACGTTGTTTAAACTTAGTTTAGCTTACCGATGTCGGTATGTTAAACTACGTTTAAACTCTCGATGTTTTTGACAGCTGAAGTGTTTGTGTTAATAAAAAGAATAATTTGTGCAAAAATTTTTTCATCTGACGAAGAAGATTATAGCGACGACGAAGTCTTTAATATATAAAATATAACTTTATTAAGAAGAAGAAAAATTATTAGAACGCGACCAAATCATTTTAATTCATTTGATGACCATGATTTCTATGTCTGTTTTCGTCTTTCCATCTGCCTACAGCATTCTGGAACTTAAAAGTCCTTATATTAAACATCAAACAAACTGGTAAAGACACTTTTGCAACTGGTGGAATACTTGCGGGACAATTATATCTACAACTGTAATTTTTTTTGGAATAATGCATTGACAGCAGAACAAATGTTTTTAATAACGTTAAGCGTTTATGATACTGGCGGAATGTTAAGGACCGTTGCGGACTTATATGGAGTATCGTCGTCAACAATGTCCAAAGTCGTAACAAATACTTCGCATAACATAGCGTTATTCAGGGAAAGATTTAAAGAGTTTCCAAACGACAACGATTCGCGAAAAAAGAAAGATTTCTATGAGATGGCAAAATTTCCTAACGTCATTGCAACACTAGATTGCACTCACATCAGAATAATATCGCCAAGTTGTTATTTAACTATTATTAATTTTACCTTCTTAACGTTATCTTATTCCAGGTGTAGATAATCCTGAACTTTTCCGGAATCGCAAAGGATTTTTCTCTGTGAACGTTCAAACCATGTGCGATGCGAATCTCAAAATAATTAATATAGTGGTGAGATGACCTGGATCGGCACACGACTCGAATATTTTAAGAAACTCCAGAATATATGCCCGATTAGAAAATGGCGAGTTTGGTGACAGTATCATTGTAGCCGACCGTGGGTACCCCAATAAAAATTACATGATGACACCATTGTCAACTGTACACACTCCTAACTTATATAACGAATCTCAAATCAGAACGAGATGTTGTGTCGAAAGAAGCTATGGATTATGGAAGAGAAGATTTCCAATATTGTCATTGGGCATCCGATTAAAATTTGAAAAAGTACAAAGTATAATTGTTGCAACTGCTGTTTTGCATAATATATGCTGCATTAATAATGAAACTGAAGTGCCACAATTATCACGACAGGTTGCAGAAGCGATTGAATTGGTTATGTCGGTTCCAAGCAATCGTACAACACCAACCCTCAATATGAACAATTTAACAAGACGCATTTTAATAAATGATTATTTCAAAAATTTATTAAACTAAATACAAAACTACAAAAACATAAAATAACATAATTCATTACATCAAATAATACATTTTTAAATAATTCAGTTCTTTTTTTCATTTGTACATACAAAATTACCAGAAGAAACTTAATAGAAAATACAAAACTAAAAATGAAACTATGAAACGCGTATTTTAATATAAAATATCTCAATTAACAAAACATTAACATTTCAAAACTTCTGCTGCTGTTCTCTTAACAGCTCTATTTCAAGATTCAATTTTATCATCTTTAGCTCACTTTCCTGTTTAAGCACTTCTAATTCCACGTTTAATTTATCTTTTTCTAATATTAAATTATTTTTCTGTATTAAAAGAATCTCCTTTTATAACTTATTTTTCTCTATTTTTGCTGCAGCTACATCTGCCCATGCATCTTTTGTTGTTTTATTCTCTTTTGAAGCGCAATGAAGAGCAGGATGTCGTGGAGTCTTCAGTACTTTCGGCGTGTACTTATCCCATGATCTGTCTTTGTCAGCTAAATATAAAAAGAATTATGTTTACGCGGTATATGACACAAACAAAATATTACGTGTATGCGTATCCACCATTGTTGAGTTGTTGTTAACGTCATCTACAAGACTTTCTTCGATCGTATCAATAAAATCTTCTGCAAACAAGTTTATTAATCATTTGAGGTAAAATAAAAAGCAGGACATTACCATCATCCAAATTGACTACAATATCATCGTCGTATGTTGCCTCCAGTCCAACGATCTGCTCCGCTGGACAAATACTCAAAATATTTGCGTCCATCGTCGTCACTGCAGTGGCCGGTTTTCTTCCGCCTCCGGTCAAATAGGTTTCGCATTTTTCTTGGGCATAGTTTTTCTTAGCTTGTTTTTTTAAATTCTCGTATTTTATTTTTAGTGCATTTTTATTGCGGTAATTACCGGCAAATTGCATATTAAAAACATTTTCAATGTTTGTTCAAGTTTTGCAATTCTCTTCGCTACTTGTCCGATCTGTTTTTTTGTACTCAATAACATTTTTATATTTTTCCACAATTTCAATTAGCATTTCAACTTCTGCTGTGCAGAAATTTGTGGATCGTTTTGTATTACTGGTCATTTTTTTACATTTTATGTTCGGCAATTCAAGTTGTTTTTATTTTTGTATTTTTTTTCTAATTTTAAAGCTCAGCTGTTCTAAGTAATCGAATATATCGATAAATTTTTGCGAGTATTGCCATATTAAAACACACTGAACTAAATGAAACTTAAACTACCACTGAAAAACTGTTCAAAAAGTTAAACTACGTGAGACGTTTAAGTAAACGTAGTTTAAACTACCGCTGAAAAACTGGCCCTTAGTAACACAACAGCAGCAACAGCGTGAAGGCAGAGCAAAGCACAAACACAAATGAAAACAAATGAAAAATAATGTTTTCACAGTAGCAAGCAAAATTATATTTTGCGTTTGAGAAAAAAACACAATTAGTTTATTAAAGTTCTGTGAAAGTTGTAGGCTGTTTCAACTGATAAATACAAAAGAATATACAATAATTGTACGAGCCGACTTTTTTGCGCGTTTTCGCGGCTAGGTGTCACTTAATATTTCCCTTACTATATGCACAATGTAACTTTTAGACCTAAGCACAATGTTACTTTTAGACCCTAATTTACATTATCTTGTTATTTATAAACAAGCTTAATTAATTAACGCAGTTCCAACGTTCGGTGTCGTCTCAAGTCAACTCACTGGTCACCAGAATTGGCAAATTGTCAAATGGTGACACCTCCACTTCGGTGGAAGTCCTCCTCGTGGAAGTCCTCCTCGTGGAAGTCCTCCTCGTGGAAGTCCCTGGAAACGGCGCTCTACACCACCCGGTGTAGAAGTCGGCTAAAGTGAGTGGCGAGCATCTCCCTCAGAGTGAGGGTTCGTGCGTTGGGTTTGGGTCCCACCACGGAAAAAACCTATGCGCCCAATGAAAACAAAAAAGAAGCCTCGGATAACGACCGATTACAACGATGACGACCCACGCAAACTTTTTAAGGACCATGATTTACGGATATGCACCTGGAATGTCCGGACCCTTTATAGGGAAGGTGCCTCTATCCAGCTGGAAGATGTCCTCGAAAAACATAAGGCTGACATCACCGCTATCCAGGGGATGCGATGAACGGGACAGGGCTGTTCAAAACAAGCGTCCTGTGATATCTACTACAGCTGCCATGCGGAGAGACACGAATTTGGATGTGGAATTGTGGTCGGCAAGAGACTCCGCCACCTTGTCTCTAGGTTCACGCCCGTGGACGAAAGGCTGGCAACAATCCGCATCAAGGCTAAATATTTCCATATCAGCCTAATTTGTGCACACGCTCCGACGAACGAGAAAGATGACGAGACAAAAGAGGGTTTCTACGAGCGCCTAGACAATGCATACGAGCGCTGCCCCCGCCACGATATCAAAATCGTGCTAGGCGATTTTAACGCCAAGGTGGGCAGAGAAGCCATCTATTGTCCCACAATCGGAAAATTTAGCCTCCATGCCAACACTTCCGATAACGGAACGAGGCTAATCGACATCGCCGCTGCACGAAACATGGTAGTTAGTAGCACTAGATTCGAACATTTCGATATCCACAAGACCACATGGTTGTCGCCCGATCAAAAAACTCGAAATCAAATTGATCACGTTGTGATTGACGGAAGGCACGCTTCGAGCGTGATGGACGTACGCACTATCCGAGGTGCCAATATGGACTCGGATCATTACCTTGTAGCAGCCAAGGTCCGCACACGCTTAAGCGCTGCGAAGAACGTACGGAACCAAACGCAGAGAAAGCTAGACGTCGGAAAGCTGCAATCACAACAGACAACGCAAGCCTTTTCCACTCGACTCTCACACCTGCTTAGACAAAGCACTCCTCCTCTCGATGATATAAGCGCGCAGTGGAATCATATCTACTGCTCTATGCGTACGGCTGCCGAAGAGGTGCTTGGATTCCAACGCCCCCTGAGGAATCAGTGGTATGACCAAGAGTGTCGCGCGGCCACTGCAGAGGAAGACGCTGCGTACAAATCCACCCTGCAGTCAGTAGCTACGCGAGCTGCGAAGGAGCGATACAAAGAGAAGAGGAGGGAAGAGAGACGTATTTTCAGGCGTAAAAAAAGCGAGGCAGAAAGACGTGAGTGTGAGGAGATTGAGATGCATGGGGACAGGAATGAGGCTCGAAAATTCTTCGAGAAAATAAGACGCCTAGCCGGAGGTTCAAAATCCGGAGCCTCTTCCTGTAAAGATGAGAACGGAAATCTAGTGACAGATATCCAGAGCACACTGAAAATATGGAGGGATCTCTAAACTGCTCACCGGTGATGATGACCGCAATTTCACCGACAGCGAAACAAACCCGGCAACTCCAGTACTTGATGAAGACGTTGAGATTCCGCCACCCGTCCATGACGAGGTCAGAACAGCCATCGCTCGGTTGAAAAACAACAAAGCCGCAGGTGCTGATGGCCTGCCTGCTGAATTGTTTAAGACCGGAGGCGAAGAGCTAATAGAGAGCATGCACGAGCTCGCAAGCAGAATATGGTCGGATGATAGCATGCCAAGTGACTGGAACCTCAGTGTACTCTGCCCAATCCTTAAGAAAGGGGATCCCACTATCTGCGCCAACTACCGTGGGATCAGCCTACTCAATATCGCATACAAGGTTCTATCGAGCGTATTATGTGAACGACTGAAGCCCATCGTCAACAGACTGATTGGACCTTATCAGTGCGGCTTCAGACCTGGAAAGTCCACCATAGACCAGATTTTCACATTGCGCCTAATCCAGGAAAAGACCTTAGAAAAACAGATCGACACCTACCACCTATTAGTCGACTATAAAGCCGCCTTCGACACCCCGATAAGGGAACGATTATACGCCGCAATGTCTGAGTTCGGTATACCTGCGAAATTTATAAGGCTTTGCAGGATGACCCTGAGCAACACACGTTGCTCAGTGAGAATAGGAAAAGACCTCTCCGAGCCATTTCATACCGAACGAGGTTTCAGACAGGGTGACTCCCTATCGTGCGACTTTTTTAACTTATTGATGGAGAAAATAGTTCGAGCTGCCGAACTCCGTCAAAGCGGCACTATCCTCAACAAAAGTGTCATGCTGCTCGCATATGCCGACGATATTGATATCATTGGCAGGAGCACACGAGCAGTCAGCGCAGCATTCTCCAGATTGGAGAAAGAGTCGCGTCGAATGGGTCTAGCGGTGAACGAGGACAAGACGAAGTTCCTTGTGTCAACAAGCAAAAAAGAGTACGTGCGTCTTGGACAAAAAGCTGATTTTGACACCCACAAATTCGACATTGTGAAGGACTTCGTCTATCTGGGATCCAGCGTAAACAGCAACAACGACGTCAGCCTGGAGATCAAACGGAGAATAACTCTTGCCAACAGGTGCTACTTTGGGCTCAGTAGGCAATTGAGAAGCAGAGCCCTCTCTCGCCGGACGAAAATAACGCTCTACAAGTCACTCATCATGCCCGTCCTACTTTATGGTGCAGAAACATGGACGCTGGCCTCCACCGATGAGAGAGTACTGGGAGCGTTCGAGAGAAAGATTCTCCGTAAAATCTTTGGCCCTATCTGCTTTGCTAACGAGTATCGAATCAGGATGAACCACGAGCTGTATGAGTTATTCGACGACATTGACATAGTCAAGCGCATCAAGATCCAGCGGCTTCGCTGGCTAGGTCATGTCGAACGAATGGATGAAAACACTCCAGCCAAGAAGGTGCTTGAATCGAAACTCGAAGGTGGACAGCGTAGAAGAGGGCGTCCAAATCTGCGTTGGAAAGACCAAGTTGAGGACAACCTGGCAACGCTTGGTATTTCTAACTGGCATCAGCGCGCGCAAAGCAGATCCGACTGGCGCGGCTTCATCTCAGCGGCCAAAACCGACCCACGGTTGTAAGGGCCATTTAAGTAAGTAAGTAAGTAAGTTCCAACGTTAGAAAAAATTAATTGACAAAAAACAAGTAAATCTATATTTTTCAATATTGGTGCGTTACACAGCCCGACAAAATTCAAATTTTGATTATTTGATACCTAATAATGATAGCTAATTCCAAAAAATCAGTTCAGTTTAGTCAAATTGGCTCTAGTTTTTGAGATATAGCCCATTTTATAATCTCGCATTATTTTAGTCTTCTTTTGTTTTTAAAATTCAAACAAAAGTAAAATATGAAATTATCTTTTCGATATAAGACGCAGAAAACTTGCGCCTTAAAATACAAATTTGCTATCATGGGTGAAAAAATTTGTTTGCGAGATATAAGCAAGTAGTAGTTAAAATTAAAAAAAAAAATAAAAATGTTATGTATGAAAAACTTTATTATATATAAAACCTCATTTTTAAAGAGGATACTTGGCGCAACAGTTCATACAAATATTTTTTAACATTTTTGTTCACTAAGTAATAAAGTATTTTATTATCAAAGTTTTTCAACTTTTTAAACAAATTTGAATTTTTTGCTTATATCTTGCAAACAAGTTTTTTTTCACGCATTAACTTTAATGTTTGTATTGTAGAGCGATATTTTTATGCGTCTTATATCGAAAAGACGTTTTCATTATTTTCGTTTGTTGGAATTTTAAATACAAAAGAAGACCAATATAGTGATAAATTGAAAATGGCCTTAATACAAAAACTATAGCCAATTTGACAAAACTAAAGCTATTTTCGGAATCAGCGCCACAAATGCATCCAATTTTTGCTGCTTTTACTGCACCATAATGAGTGTAGAGCAGTGTTATTAATATAAAACTGCATACTGTGTTGTAGGGCTTTCTTGATATATTTTGAAAATAAACGTAGAGTTGTACTAAGAGAAGTATAAAATTTACTACTTTTGTAAGAATATTTCTTAAAAAATATAAATTTTTCATAATTACCACCCTGTTATATTATATTATATTATATTATATTATATTATATTATATTATATTATATTATATTATATTATATTATATTATATTATATTATATTATATTATATTATATTATATTATATTATATTATATTATATTATATTATATTATATTATATTATATTATATTATATTATATTATATTATATTATATTATATTATATTATATTATATTATATTATATTATATTATATTATATTATATTATATTATATTATATTATATTATATTATATTATATTATATTATATTATATTATATTATATTATATTATATTATATTATATTATATTATATTATATTATATTATATTATATTATATTATATTATATTATATTATATTATATTATATTATATTATATTATATTATATTATATTATATTATATTATATTATATTATATTATATTATATTATATTATATTATATTATATTATATTATATTATATTATATTATATTATATTATATTATATTATATTATATTATATTATATTATATTATATTATATTATATTATATTATATTATATTATATTATATTATATTATATTATATTATATTATATTATATTATATTATATTATATTATATTATATTATATTATATTATATTATATTATATTATATTATATTATATTATATTATATTATATTATATTATATTATATTATATTATATTATATTATATTATATTATATTATATTATATTATATTATATTATATTATATTATATTATATTATATTATATTATATTATATTATATTATATTATATTATATTATATTATATTATATTATATTATATTATATTATATTATATTATATTATATTATATTATATTATATTATATTATATTATATTATATTATATTATATTATATTATATTATATTATATTATATTATATTATATTATATTATATTATATTATATTATATTATATTATATTATATTATATTATATTATATTATATTATATTATATTATATTATATTATATTATATTATATTATATTATATTATATTATATTATATTATATTATATTATATTATATTATATTATATTATATTATATTATATTATATTATATTATATTATATTATATTATATTATATTATATTATATTATATTATATTATATTATATTATATTATATTATATTATATTATATTATATTATATTATATTATATTATATTATATTATATTATATTATATTATATTATATTATATTATATTATATTATATTATATTATATTATATTATATTATATTATATTATATTATATTATATTATATTATATTATATTATATTATATTATATTATATTATATTATATTATATTATATTATATTATATTATATTATATTATATTATATTATATTATATTATATTATATTATATTATATTATATTATATTATATTATATTATATTATATTATATTATATTATATTATATTATATTATATTATATTATATTATATTATATTATATTATATTATATTATATTATATTATATTATATTATATTATATTATATTATATTATATTATATTATATTATATTATATTATATTATATTATATTATATTATATTATATTATATTATATTATATTATATTATATTATATTATATTATATTATATTATATTATATTATATTATATTATATTATATTATATTATATTATATTATATTATATTATATTATATTATATTATATTATATTATATTATATTATATTATATTATATTATATTATATTATATTATATTATATTATATTATATTATATTATATTATATTATATTATATTATATTATATTATATTATATTATATTATATTATATTATATTATATTATATTATATTATATTATATTATATTATATTATATTATATTATATTATATTATATTATATTATATTATATTATATTATATTATATTATATTATATTATATTATATTATATTATATTATATTATATTATATTATATTATATTATATTATATTATATTATATTATATTATATTATATTATATTATATTATATTATATTATATTATATTATATTATATTATATTATATTATATTATATTATATTATATTATATTATATTATATTATATTATATTATATTATATTATATTATATTATATTATATTATATTATATTATATTATATTATATTATATTATATTATATTATATTATATTATATTATATTATATTATATTATATTATATTATATTATATTATATTATATTATATTATATTATATTATATTATATTATATTATATTATATTATATTATATTATATTATATTATATTATATTATATTATATTATATTATATTATATTATATTATATTATATTATATTATATTATATTATATTATATTATATTATATTATATTATATTATATTATATTATATTATATTATATTATATTATATTATATTATATTATATTATATTATATTATATTATATTATATTATATTATATTATATTATATTATATTATATTATATTATATTATATTATATTATATTATATTATATTATATTATATTATATTATATTATATTATATTATATTATATTATATTATATTATATTATATTATATTATATTATATTATATTATATTATATTATATTATATTATATTATATTATATTATATTATATTATATTATATTATATTATATTATATTATATTATATTATATTATATTATATTATATTATATTATATTATATTATATTATATTATATTATATTATATTATATTATATTATATTATATTATATTATATTATATTATATTATATTATATTATATTATATTATATTATATTATATTATATTATATTATATTATATTATATTATATTATATTATATTATATTATATTATATTATATTATATTATATTATATTATATTATATTATATTATATTATATTATATTATATTATATTATATTATATTATATTATATTATATTATATTATATTATATTATATTATATTATATTATATTATATTATATTATATTATATTATATTATATTATATTATATTATATTATATTATATTATATTATATTATATTATATTATATTATATTATATTATATTATATTATATTATATTATATTATATTATATTATATTATATTATATTATATTATATTATATTATATTATATTATATTATATTATATTATATTATATTATATTATATTATATTATATTATATTATATTATATTATATTATATTATATTATATTATATTATATTATATTATATTATATTATATTATATTATATTATATTATATTATATTATATTATATTATATTATATTATATTATATTATATTATATTATATTATATTATATTATATTATATTATATTATATTATATTATATTATATTATATTATATTATATTATATTATATTATATTATATTATATTATATTATATTATATTATATTATATTATATTATATTATATTATATTGTTACGAAAAGAGGTAATTTGCTCCACTGTGCAAGCAATCAACAATAATAAATGAGACGCAAGACAATTCAGCGCACTAAGCAATGTGTTAGAAAGAGACGGAAGATCATTCAGCGCACTATGCAATGTGCGAGAAAGAGATGGAAGATCAGCACATTAAAACACATGAGTGCGAAGGAGATGCCAATAGCATGCGTCATTCACGAAACAAGTAGAAGGTTCTCGAAACAAGTCGAAGCTTGTCGAAACGTGTCGAACTGATGCCTGCAGTATATAAGGCCGCGCATCTGAGGCACTGTACTTCAGTTGTGATTTAATAGGGAACTAGTGCGTCTCGTGAGTGAACATTGTAATGATAAATTGTAGTAATTCAGCAGTTGATATAAGTGATTATTCTTTAAGTTGTTATTTAAATAAATAAAGTTTATTAATACTAGTTAAAATAATACTAGTTAAAAAAAAAAAAATAAGTGCGTTTTTATTTTGTACACAATCCAGCGATACGAACTCGTAGAACAGTTTTCCGTATACTGAATTTTCGTAACATTGGTGTCAGAAGTGGGATTGTGATACAAAATGATTAAATTCGAACAACTTAAAGTCGACCAGCTAAAGAAGAAGCTGGCGATTCATAATCTTCCAACTGTTGGTACGAAAGTAGAGCTACAAAAGCGTCTAATGGAAGAATTAGAGACCCAAGGCATTGACCTCGCAGAGTACGAGTTAGAAGTGGAAGCTGCAACAGCGTCATCGAAAAATGTGGATACGGAGCAAAAAGTACAGTCCCAAAGTTTTGATATGAGCCAGTTGCTCGGAGCAATACAACAACAGCTTAAAGAAAATTCCAGCAAAATGGAACGGAAGCTTCAAGAAAATTCCAATCAACTTAAAACAGAACTTCTAGAAAATTCAAAACAGCTCCAAGAAAATTCGACCAGAATGGAACAGAAATTTCAAGAAAATTCCAGCAAAATGGAACAGAAACTTCTAGAAAATTCGAAACAGCAACTAGAAAGTTCTAATCAACTGCAAACTGAAATTAAGCAGCAGATGCAGGAGCATTCTAAGCAGCTTTTGGAATTTTCTAATACACTCCATAGCAAAGTGACGCAGCTAGAAACGCATGTAAATGACATGGAAGTGAACATTGATGAAAAAATTCAAAGATTAGAAAACGGTATAGACAAAGAAATCCAGGAAATAAAAAAAGATTTGCATGTGCTGCAGATAAATGGACCTACACAGCTTGTTTTTAGTGGTACGAGGCTAAAATCGCCGATTTACGATGGAACCACAGCGTTCAACATTTTCAAGCTGCAATTTGAGACCATGGCTGTAAGTAATCGGTGGAACAATGAAGACATGGTAGCAGCGCTTATTGTGGCACTGAAAGGAGGAGCAACCGAAGTTTTGCTGACAGTTCCAAAAAGTGAAATACACAGTTATTCAGCGGTCATGGGTGCATTGCAACGAAAATACGGCAGTGACCACATGGCACCTATTTACAGAATACAGCTGAAGTTCCGAAGGTAAAATAATTGCGAATCGTTGCAGGAATATGCTGCGGATGTTGAGAGACTTGTACATTTGGCGTATTCCGATTCAGCCTGTGATTTCTTGGAAATGTGCAAGATAAATGCATTCGTTTATGGCATACGGGATCCTGACACAAAACGGGCAACAATGACTAACCCAAAGGTGACATTTATGGAAACGGTCACCACAGCGCTTACGCAGGAAAAAGCGTCTACATTGTGCCGACCAGCGGCGGAGACACGTGTACAAGATGAGGAGAGAGAAAATTTATGTCAAGGAGTAAGTAGAGCGTCCAAAGCCAGCGTTAAATCCGAACATTATGTTGCCAACGGAAACACACAATTGAAAGGTAAATGCTACAATTGCGGAAAATATGGGCATATGGCACGCGACTGTCGTGAAAAACGAAAATGTGTAATTGTGCAACCACCAAAGAGATACAGACCAGAAAAGAGATCTGAAGATAGTCCGAATAACACCAGTTGCCATCTTGGAAATTCAGGCACTGTGTCGGCACGAGTATGTACAATGGAATCCGGAGAATGCCGGAGAGAAGATGAAAAAACGAACATAATTCACATTCGTTCATTGGGTGTCGTGCCCGATGAAAAATGGACTCCGGAACAAATTCAAATTGATCAAAAGAGTGATCCCGACCTCACAAAAATCATGATGTTCAAGGAACAGCAAAGAAAACCATCGTGGAAAGATATAGCTGCCGACAGTGCTATAACTAAAGCTTACTGGGCACAGTGGCAGAGCTTAAAGCTGCAAGATGGTTGCTTATATCGTGTATGGGAAAATGAAGATGGCACATCCGATCGAAGTGTGATTGTTGTTCCCAAGTCAAAAATAAAAGAGATATTAGCGGAATACCATGGTGGATCTAGTGGTGGTCATTTGGGCATTAATAAAACGGTCGAGAAGGTAAAGAAACGTTTTTATTGGATTTGGTGCCAAGAGTCAGTCGCCGATTGGATTCGCATTTGCCCGCAATGTGTACCAGCAAAAGGACCAACTGTCAGAAGTCGCGGCAGGATGCATCAATACAACGTGGGAGCACCATTCGAGCGTATTGCCATGGATGTCGCCGGGCCGTTTCCACTCAGTGATGCGGGGAATAAGTATGCGCTTGTCGTCATTGACTACTTCAGCAAGTGGCCTGAAGTGTATCCCATGCCGAATCAAGAAGGAGTTGCGGATGCATTAGTTAACAACTGGGTAAGCCGTTTTGGAGTACCGTTGGAATTGCATTCAGATCAAGGAAGAAATTTTCAGACTGCTGTATTTAAAGAAGTATGCAAAGTCCTCAACATACACAAAACACGAACAACGCCTTTGCACCCGCAATCAGACGGCATGGTGGAGAGATTCAATCAGACTTTGGAAGAGTGTCTTAGAAAAGTGGTTAATAAAAATCAAAAAGATTGGGATACACACATACCACTATTCCTCATGGCTTATCGAACGGCGGTTCATGATACCACAGCAGCTTCACCATCTAAAATTGTTTTTGGAACAGACTTAAGATTACCTGCGGATTTAAAGTTTGGTGCGAGTCCTTCAGCTGGAATTCCTGTACACAATTATGTTTTCAGAAAAAGTGTAGAAATGAACGATGTGCATCAGTTTGTAAGACAGCGTACACAATTTGCGAGTGATAAGATGAAGGCCAGATACGACTTGCGCACAAATTCAGAGGGATTTACGGAAGGACAACTTGTTTTGCTCTATAACCCACAAAGGAAGAAAGGCTTATCCCCTAAGCTACAAACACACTGGGAAGGACCATACAAGATAATTAAAAGAATTAACGATGTCGTGTATCGGATTCAGAATACTGCAGGCGTTAGACGAAAAATGAAAGTGGTACATTTAGAAAGGATGGCGCCGTATAGAGAGAGAGAGGATTAACATCTTTTCGGGACGAACAGATTTAGGTGGAGGGCAGTGTTACGAAAAGAGATAATTTGCTCCACTGTGCAAGCAATCAACAATAATAAATGAGACGAAAGACAATTCAGCGCACTAAGCAATGTGTTAGAAAGAGACGAAAGATCATTCAGCGCACTATGCAATGTGCGAGAAAGAGATGGAAGATCAGCACATTAAAACACATGAGTGCGAAGGAGATGCCAATAGCGTGCGTCATTCACGAAACGAGTAGAGGGTTCTCGAAACAAGTGAGGCACTGTACTTCAGTTGTGATTTAATAGTGAACTAGTGCGTCTCGTGAACATTGTAAAGATAAATTGTAGTAATTCAGCAGTTGATATAAGTGATTATTCTTTAAGTTGTTATTTAAATTAATAAAGTTTATTAATACTAGTTGAAATAATACTAGTTAAAACCAAATATAAGTGCGTTTTTATTTTGTACACAATCCAGCGATACGAACTCGTTGAACAGTTTTCCGTATACTGAATTTTCGTAACAATATTATATTTTATTAATGTGTAGATGAAAACGAAACATGGGGTTGCCAAAGGTTGAAACTGTTTCTAAACTAATTACAAAAATGCTAATGCTTATAGAAATAGGGCATCTACGAGAGTAGGTCATTTGCTTACATTTCATGAGATTAAGGTTAAGGTGGTTATAAGTACATCAATCTTCTAACCCATTATAATTTTCTTGAATGCAAGAATACTGTACTGCATCGTTAAATGAATGGAATAATTAGACATCATCTGCATTAGGGATGTCAATCTTGGACTATTTTTCAATCCCGAAATTTCGGGAATAAAAAATTTGAATCCCGGGATCCCAGGATGTAGCTTCCTTAAATAAGACTCTCTGTTTTCTGGATGTCAGATAAGATTTGATCCAGTTTAGGATACATTTTGGAAAATCCACTAGATCTAGTTTTATTAAAAGTAATTCGTGATTAACTTTATCGATAGCTTTACTAAAATCCATGCTGGTACGATTGGTAGCAAACTATGTGTGAGCTCATCGGTTAAAATTTTTTCAAAAAATTTAGGAATAGCACTTAGTTTTGAAATGCCTCTGTAATTTACAACATTAGATCTACTACCACTTTTAAAGAGGGTAATAATAAATGATTCCTTCCATATATCCAGAAATATACGTGTCCTTAGAGACAAATTAAATAATGTGGTTAATGGTTTATGTAAAATATCCGCACACCGCATTAATAAACAAGTTGGTATGAAGTAGAGATGGGCACGTGAGTGAGATTTGACTCACACTCACTCACGCTCACGAAAGAATATTTCTAATCACGCACACTCACTCACGGCCTTTTTTGCTCTACTCACACTCACTCACAATCAAGTGAGTAAAATTAAGATTCAATCACAATCACGCGTGATCACGCGCGATTCACGTGAATCACGCTGAAGCACGTGTTTTTTTGCTATTCTTTGTTGGTGAGATTGGTCAACCGATCGTGGCACCTCCAATACAACCTACATCTTTAAAACGCAATAATAATGATGTTAGGGATTTTGATAAAATATATCTCAATTTTTAACGGAGATGGAAATGTGAAAGACCTTTGATGTACTGTTCATATAAAAAAGTAAAAATTGCCTCAAAGAATAATTCTCCGTTAAATAATTCGTGTAAAATCTTTGAGAATAGTCTCTGGAAAAGAATCTACTGTATATTTGTGAATGTAAGTATGAATGTCTGTCTGTATGTTTCGCATAGTCGGCTGAACCGAATTGAATCAAATTTTGACACAATATGTATGTTGGGTCTGGGCAGAGTATAGGCTATATATCGGTGGGATTGGTTGACTGGGCGTGGCACCTACCATATTTCCGAAAAATTAAAAACACATTATATCAGCAATTAGGATAGCAAATTTAATGAAATTTTGGTCAACGTTATATATAACCATTCTAAACGGTCTCGCGGAATGTGGGCGGGATTAGACCACTGGGCGTGGTACCCCCAATAGAAGGTATATTTTCCACATGGTGTATGTCAACAGTTATTATAATGTTAACAAGATATTTCCCACCAGGGTAACAACCACCACAATTTTTTTAAACTTACCACACCGAAATTCACCACATCAAAATTCACCACAACGAAACTCACCAGACTAAAATTCACAGCACTGAAACTTACAACACTATAATTCACCAAACTAAAATTCACCACACCAAAATTCACCACAGTAAAACTTACCATACTAAAACTCACCACACTAAAACTTCTACTGGGAAAAACTCTACAGGGAAGAATTCTACGGGAAAGAATACAACCGGGAATTATACGGGGAAACGTTCTACGGGGAAGATATAAATAATAAATATGTTCTTTATATTAATTAAATCACTACATTCCTTGCATTCACAAAATCTTGGCACGAGTCGTGCACTGGTCCAGCTAGTTGTCAATTAAAGAATAGTTCGGGGTAGAATTACCCAGGGATAAATTGAATTTGGGAAAAACTATTTTTGAAGCGATTTTTTTGGTTACTACATTTATAACTCGAATAAAATCGGGACCCCACACAAACCTCTGGAACAAACTAAAGTTAATAAACAAAAGGAAGTCAATACATAGTTATCATGTATAGTTGAAATTGAAAATTCAACTTTTTACAAAAATAGGTGTATCGAAAAAAAATGCGTTCCATGAACGGTCGTATGAAACCAAGCTAAAACTATTGACATGATCCCACATACTAAGTACGGACGGTTTGCAGAGGTTAGATAAATTGTTGACTGAAACCTTGCAACTTATTCTGAGTTGAAGAAGGGGTGGGTATATGACGGTCGTTAGAAAGGGTTTGATTTATTACAGTTCTGAAATGTGGGCAGTAGCCTTCCCGAAGCCTTCTGAGTTCTGAGCCTTGTTCTGTAGTTCAACAAAAATATATAAAATCGTAAAAAATTAAAACTGAGATTTTTTAATTTTATGAAATATTCGACTCACGCACACTCACTCACTCACGAAAAAATTGTACTCACGCACACTCACTCACGGTATTTTTTTGTCTACTCACACATACTCACAATCACGTGAGCAAAATTAGGATTCAATCATAATCACGCGTGATCACGCGTGATTCACGTGAATCACGCAGAATCACGCTCACATGCCCATCTCTAGTATGAAGTCAAGACCCGCCGAATATGATATTGAATTTGTTTTGAGGTACCTTAAAACTGTATTGGATGTAATTGTCGGCATTTTAATATAATTGCTTCTATTTAAAGTGAAAGGATAGATGACGTCATGTTTGTGATTTTCTCAGGAATAAGTCGTTTGAAAGAAGATAGCAAACATATCAGATATGTCCATGTCGGTTTTGGATACTATGTCGTTCCATGCCATTTGACAAGGATACACAGAAGACTTTCGTTTCATGTTGATAAAGTTATAAAATTCTTTGGAATTGGTTTTTAAATTATCTTTCAATTTTATAATATAAATACAGTAGCAAAGTTTGTTCAGATTTTGGTAATTATATCGAGTCTGCGAGTATAAAATATAATCGTTAATACAACCGGATTTCTTGTATTTTTTTTTCTGTTTTTACAGATTTCAACTCGCGTGTTGACCAAATAGGTGCATTATTACGAAATTGTTTTATTTTGGGAATATTTTCTCTAAAACAATCAAGTAAGCAGGTATTAAATTTTTTAACAGAACCCACAAAGTCTAGCTCCGTAATTACTAGCGACCAGTCAATTTTGTAAAGAGATGTGTTAAGAGTTGTATAATTAGCTTTTTTAAAGAAATAATTATTTTCTTTAGGGACAATCTTGTTATCAGCAGAACTATTTGAGTTGTTGCGTATTTGCAAACTAAGTTATATTGTCGGATGGTAGGGATCCTCTGGCAAGGACAAAGGAAGGGTACGATTTATGGATGCAAGAAATATATTATTCACAAATGTAAGATCAAGTGTTTTTTCATATTTATTTAAAATATTGTTAATTTGGTAAAGTTCCATAAGGTTGCCCAAAAATTCATTAATCCAGTTTGGGCTGGAAGAAGGAATTAAATATGGAAGGTCATCAGCGATATTGCAAATAATATTAGGTAAATTAAAATCACCTAATATAATTAGGGAGTCGTCAGGCTTAAGTTTATCCTTAATGTTTTCAATAGCGTGGTTAGCATAAATTTCAGAATCTTTGCAATTTGGAAGTCATTGCAAAGAATTTCTGTATTTAAGACATTTTCCCGAAGCCAAGTTTAAGTAAAAACTATAATGTCGCAGAAAAAGCCGAAACTGTTTGAATAAAACTTTTTTAATTTAGTATTAAGTACACGCACATTCTGATAAATTAAGGGAAAATCAGTGTTCACTTCCAGATTTTTTGAAGAAACGCCATCAGGACAAGATGGAATATGTACAACATTAAAAGGTCTGTTGTTATTTTTATATATGTATTCATGAACTAAAGTATTTCATGGCCAGAATTAATTTTTTACTATAGTATCAAAGAAGTCTTCAAGGACAATTATTTTAAAATATGCTTTAATCCAACAGTATTGAAAGTTATATTTGAATACTAAAATATCAGACATATTTAACGTGGAGCCAATACGTGTAAAAATGTGATATTTTATATCATCAACTGTGGTATCAGGTGCAAACCGAGATGCTAATATTGATTTTTTTGTAGGAACTACAACTAATTCCTTTCGCATGGTTTCTATATAAGTGCCATAGTCAGTTGCTAAAGTTTGACTAGTAGTCGGGTTAGCAATTGTATCACGTTTATCAGGCAAATCTACAGCGCCAGGGAAAGTAGTAACTGGTGTAGAGGGAGTTATTTCAATTTCTATTTGGTGAAAATTTCTTTCAAAGATTCAGTATCAGGAAGCTTTTGTTTTTCTTTATTTCTTAATGTCCTCTCTCTTTTCGGAGAGGATGACGGTTCATCCATGCATTCAAAATCATTGAAGAGTTAGAGAAGCTAATTTCACTAAATCCTTTCCTAGTTTGCTTTAAAATTTTATGTAAATCGATGTCTGCCGGTCTTCATTTACTGCATGACCAACATACGTTGGTCTTTGTTATCATTTAAAATGTCAATTACGCGACCAGGTAACCCTGCGCACCACAGTGTGACCAAACGCTCATAAATCGGGTGAAATTCAGTATTTTCGGAACCACTCAACCGATTTCAAAAATTTAAAAAGTGGTGTACAGAGAGAACTTAAGTTTTAAAATTGGAGTTTGTATCTTTAATGATAATGGAGATAGATATCAGTAAAGTTGAGATTTTTTTCATGACAAATTTTTCAATATTTTTAAAAATTCCAAAAGTTATCCGATTTTAAATTTGATATGAAAAGCTTACATTGAGATCTAAAGAAAATGTGCTTACATGAGAATATATCTTGATTAGTATTAAAGATATAGACTGGAACATGATTTTTTTTTTAATTTTTGAAGACTTCACTTTACATATTTATACATAGTGATACGAAAATTCAGTCTACGGAAAACTGTTCTACGAGTTCGTATCGCTGGATTGTGTACACAATAAAAACGCACTAATATTTAATTTTAACTAGTATTATTTCAACTAGTATTAATTAATTTTATTTATTAAAATAACTACTTAAAGAATAATCACTTATGTCAACTGCTGAATTACTATAATTTATCTTTACAATGTTCACTCACGAGACGCACTAGTTTACTATTAAATCACAACTGAAGTGCTGTACCTCTGATGCGGCTCCCTTATATACTGCATGCATCAGTTCGACACGTTTCGACAAGCTTCGACTTGTTTCGAGAACCTTCTACTCGTTTCGTGAATGACGCATGCTATTGGCATCTTATTCGCACTCATGTGTTTTAATGCGCTGATCTTCCATCTCTTTCTCGCACACTTCCTCAGTGCGCTGAATGATCTTCTCTTTCTAACACATGCTTAGTGCGCTGAATTGTCTTGCGTCTCATTAATTATTGTTGATTGCTTGCACTATGGGGCAAATTACATCATTTCGTAACAATAGATTGTACATTTTATCATGAAATCAAAATATTTGTATTAGACTTTTATTAACAATAAACACATAAATCATAAACTGAAAACCGTTTTTAAATATCTCAAGTGGTTTAGTAAATATAAAATTGTAAATTCGATTTTTTTTTATTTTCTATTTTTTTTTTTTTTTGGAAAATTGGACTTTTACACAAATCTCCCTAAGTATTTTTTTTCTTGAGTAACATGTTATTATATTTTTTTGATGAATAACTTTCTGAGAATCTTCTAAATGATAAAACTTATCCAAAATATATTCAACCAATCTGGCAACACTGGTCAAAGTTCAAGTTTTTATTTTTTTTTAGGGTGTGTGTGAGTTTGACTAAATTGATGACTAAACTAAATGTTGTCGGTAATGCAGCGTTTACTTTTCAATTTAGCAGATTTTCGAGCAAACTAAATTGAACTTAATTGGAAGACAGCAACAAACATATCATAATCGATTTATTATGGACTTTAACAATTACCGGTTATGGCGACCGCATAAAAACCCAAAATAAAAAAAAATCAACTTTACAATTTTATATTTACTAAACCACTTGAGATATTTAAAAACAGTTTTCAGTTTATGATTTATGTATTAATTGTTTATAAAAGTCTCATACAAATATATTGATTTCACGAAAAAATCTATGTATAAATATGTAAAGTAAAGTCTTCAAAAATTAAAAAAATCATGTTTCAGTCTATATCTTTAATACTAATCAAGATATTTTCTCTTGTAAGCTTATTTTCTTTAGATCTCAATGTAAGCTTTTCAGAAACATAACTTTTGGATTTTTTACAATTTTTGAAAAATTTGTCATGAAAAAAATCTCAACTTTACTGATATTTATCTAGATACAAACTCTAATTTAAAAACTTAAGTTCTTTCAAGTTCTTTCTGTACAACACTTTTTAAAATACTGAATTTCACCCGATTTATGAGCGTTTGGGCACACTGTGCGCACTTGGCATGAGCAAAGTTGTCGCATAACCAGCAATTAACAAATTACAAAGTCTCACTTTGTTCATAGCAATTTGGAATATAGCAGATAATTTTAGAAATAGTTTTTAAATTTAGATGATCCAAAAACTATGCAGTGGTTTAAATAAATTGATATAAAGATAACAGTTTAAGAAGCAGAGCAAGAGTTATTAAACTATGCAGTCGTTTAATCATCAAAGTGAGATATAATCCAAAATATTGTTGATAATAAGATTACGATACAGAGTGCCACGAACAAAATATGATCAATACCAATCATACAATGATATTGTTTGATCATAATATAGTGATATTGATTGATCATAATATAGTACTTTGTTATTTATCAAACATATAATTTTTTATCGCTCAAATGAGCTTGACCGAAAAAGGTTGAGCGATGGTTGATCGTTCAAATGAGTTTGAGCGAAAATGTTCAGTTCAGATCGCTGAAATGTTTTCAGTGCCGCTGAACTATTGCGACAATTAATTTTTGTTAGACAAATAATTAAACTTCGATGGAATGGTTATGACTCATGTATTTTTTCTACGAAATTGTTCCTACTGAAAGTGGGAAAAAAGTGACGTAAAAAAAAAATAAAATTTCTATAAAATTTATTTAAATACTTTTGTAATAAAAAACGTAATATAAAGAAATATTACTGGAAATTAATTTTCAAATTAAATAAAAAGTATTAAATATTTTTAACAGATATTTATTACCTACCTAATAAAATTAAATAAAAAGTATTTACTTCAAATTAAAATAAAAAGTATTTACTCCAAGTTTAAATAAAAAGTATTTAATTTAAATAAAAAAAACGAGCCAAAGAGTATTTTAATTTATTATTAATACTTTTAGACCCTCAGTGTATGCTACTGGGCACGTCATTATACTTGTATTTTTTTTTTTAATTAATTCCATTGCGAATTTCACGTCCAAAAAATGAAGTGTAAAGTAGTCTGTTAAAATAAAGTATTGTTTCTTGATATCTTGAAAAAATAATTTTCGTTGTTGAAGTAGAAGTCACCAAGGAGTATTTATTAAAATACAAGTTATAGAGATTTTTTATATTTATGTAATTAAAAATCAAATATTAACAAAATAGAAATTTAAAATATGGGATATCGGCTCTATTTCCAATAGGCACAGCGTTATAAAGTTATGATTGTAAAAAATTATAATTGAAGAAGTTGTCAGGAAACATATTTAATTTTTCACCAATATGTTTTGTTTCCGTCTTCATCAACATTTTGTTTTTTTTATGTTTTGGACTGAATTTAAATATTGGAAATTAGGGCTGTGCGATATTCAATTAATCGAAATCTTGATTAATAAGAAACCCAGATTAATCAGAATTTTGATTAATGGAAAATGAAACCGTTTTATTTAATAAGATTTGAACTTTAATAAATGCCAACTTAAATAAAGTAAACATTTATTATACAGTAATTAAAAAATAAAAGAAAATGTCTTAAATGTTCAGGAACCATATAGTAAAATATTTTAAATATTGAGAAATCAATGTGCTGATTAATAATAAATCTTCATTAATCAATTAATAAAAATTGATTTATCAAAAAATTTGATAAATTTTCAGATATTGAAAATATATAAATATGCGTTGTAATTGGTTAGGTCATCAAAATCCGAGCCCTGGTGATAACACTGTGTTAAATGGTGCATACTATTGTTGCAGATAATGCTTGTCTCATTATTTCGCTATCATGTTCGGATATGTCAAATTTGAGCCATTAATTGTGTCTTCAATTAAAATATACACATAAATATAAAATATTAAATTAAAATAAAATATTTATTAATTAAATATGTGTCTTATTTATTATTCGTAATCAATCCGCTTTTCCAGGAATTTAGGGATAATTTTAATACAATATTATGATCATAATCATAATATATTGATCAAAATATACTCATAATATACTGAGTACCATAGTATGGTTGTGTGAAAACTGGATATGGTAACTGACCATAGTATTGTTGCGTGGAATCGTAATATGGTCACGGCAACCTTATTTTTAAGTATGGTTATACGAAAACTGGATAAGGTCATTGACAATCTTGTATGGTTGTGTGAAATTATAATATGGTCACTGACAATCATGGTTGTATGGAATCATAATATGGCCACTGCAACCACAGTATGGTTATACTAATTCTGGATATGGTCACTGACAACCATAGTATGGTTGTGTGGAATCATAATATGGTCAATGATGACAACCATAGTATGGTTGTGTGGAATCATAATATGTTCACTGACAACCATGGTTGTGTGCAATCATAATATGGCCACGGCAACCATAGTATTGTTGTTCGAAATCTGGATATGGGTGACCATCGAATTATCGAACGTGTTCATAGTATGGTTGTGTGGAATCATAATATGGTCACTGCAACCATAGTATGGTTGTACGTAGCCTGGATATGGTCACTGACAACCATTGTTGTGTGGAATATATGTCACTGACAAACATGGTTGTGTGGAATCATAATATGGCCACTCAGTTTTCGTAGAACCATACTATGGATGTGTATGGTTCTACGAAAACTGAATATGGTCATTGACAATCATAGTATGGTTGTGTGGAATCATAATATGGTCACTGCAACCATAGCATGAATATGGGTGAAAATCGAACGTATTCATAGTATGGTTGTGTGGAATCATGTTGTAAACTTAGAGTTGATTATTTTATAATTTAATTAAAAACATTTTTTAATTTTAAAGTTGAAAAAACTTTTTTACTTTATTCACTTTATTTGTTTTCTTTATAATTTGTTTATTTTTAATTTCCTTAATTCCTATATTATGTTCATTTTTCGCGTCAAGTTGTGTTTTATTATTATTTAGTTCATTATATGTTTTTGTTGTAATACTGGCCTTCCTACACTATTTGCTAAGGGTCCCCAGTTTAGTGGCGTTGACTGGGCCCCTGGTAGTTTCCTTGCGGAACTCTATTATTGTTCCATGCATCCTATTTTCGTTTGGCATAACAATTCATAATAACATGTCCGTCCTTTCTGCACCAAGTGCAATATTTAGCGGGCCTGTTTGCAAAATTTCCATTACCATTATTTCCTTGAAACATTTGTGTATCGCGTTTAACGCGACAATCCTCCTCGACGATATTGGTCAAAAATAAAGATAAGAAAATTCATAATAATTTGTTAATGGCATATCACAAAAAGTGTATGCCGTTAAAACTAAAAATATTATAATATTACCCTAAGATAGAACCCATAAAAGTAACAATATAAAACCAACAGTGTTGTAATGAGCTCTGACTTACATTATAAAATCCCGGAAACATTTTAATGTTGCTCCTTAAAATGGAGTATGTTCTAATGGAAACATAATAATTACTACATCCAAATAAAATTAATATTTGAACCGAAACATAAATATGTTCAAAATAAAACATGATTTTGTACGACCTGAATATAAATATTGTTATGAAAAGAGATAATTTGCCCCACTGTGCAAGCATTCAACAATAATAAATGAGCCTCAAGACAATTCAGCGCACTAAGCAAAGTGTTAGAACGAAACGGAAGATCATTCAGCGTACTGAGCAATGTGCGAGAAGGAGATGGAAGATCAGCACATTAAAACACATGAGTGCGAATGAGATGCCAATAGCACAAAAGTCGAAGCTTGTCGAAACGTGTCGAACTGATGCATGAAGTATGTAAGGGAGCCGCAACTGAGGTACAGCACTTGAGTAGTGATTGTAAAGTGGTCGAGTGCAGCTCGTGTGATAAATGTCAAGTTAAATTGTGGACATGCAGCAGTTGTTAGAATTTGTTATTAGTAAAGTTGTTTATTAAAGTGAATTAATAAAGTTAATTGTTATAATTTAAACCAAACATAAGAGTGTTTTTATTTAGTACACAATCCAGCGATACGAACTCGTAGAACAGTTTTCCGTAGACTGATATTTCGTAACATTGGTGTCAGAAGTGGGATTGTGATACAAAATGGTTAAATTCGAACAACTTAAAGTCGACCAGCTAAAGAAGGAGCTGGCGATTCATAATCTTCGTCTAATGGAAGAATTAGAGAACCAAGGCATTGACCTCGCAGATCACGAGTTTGAAGTGGAAGCTGCAACAGCGTCATCGAAAAGTGTGGACACGGAGCAAAAAGTACAGTCCCAAAGCCTTGATATGAGCCAGTTACTCGGAGCAATACAACAACAGTTTCAAGAAAATTTGACCAGAAAGGAACAGAAACTTCAAGAAAATTCTAATCAGCTCAAATTAGACATGAAGCAAGAACTTCTAGAAAATTCCAACCAAATGGAACAGAAACTTTAAGAAAATTCGAAACAGCCACTAGAAAGTTCTAATCAACTGCAAACTGAAATTAAGCAGAAGATGCAGGAGCATTCTAAGCAGCTTTTAGAAGTTTCTAATACACTCCATAGCAAAGTGACGGAGCTAGAAACACATGTAAATGACATGGAAGTGAAAATTGATGAAAAAATTCAAAGATTAGAAAACGGTATAGACAAAGAAATCCAGGAAATAAAAAAAGATGTGCACGTGTTGCAGATAAATGGACACAGTATGTTTTTAGTGGTACGAGGCTAAAATCGCCGATTTACGATGGAACCACAGCGTTCAACATTTTCAAGCTGCAATTTGAGACCACGGCTGTAAATAAT
Source organism: Dryomyza anilis (assembly GCA_951804985.1). Lineage (NCBI taxonomy): Eukaryota > Metazoa > Arthropoda > Insecta > Diptera > Dryomyzidae > Dryomyza > Dryomyza anilis. Next base: position 46,214,892 of record OX638135.1, read on the forward strand.
CGATGGAATAATGAGGACAGCGTTAGCCGCACTTATCATGGCGCTTAAAGGAGGCGCAGCCGAAGTATTGCAGACTGTTCCAGAAAGTGATCGAAACAGTTATTTAGCGGTTATGTCTGCACTGCAACGAAAATACGGCAGTGATCACTTGAAGCAAATCTACAGAATGTAACTAAAGTTCCGAATGCAAAGAAATGGTGAAACATTACAGGCGTATGCAGCGGACGTAGAGAGGATTGCGCATTTGTCGTATGCAGATTCAACGAGTAATTTCATAGAGAAGTGCAAGATCGAAGCCTTCGTTGACGGCATACGTGATCCGGAAACAAGACGTGTCACAATGACCATGCCGAAGGTGATATTTATGGAAACGGTCACCACAGCGCTTACGCAGGAGATAGCGTCTACATTGTGCCGACCAGCGACGGAGACACGTGTACAAGATGAGGAGAGAAAAAAATGTATGTCAAGGAGTAAGTAGAGCGTCCAAAGCCTGCGTTAAATCCGAACATTATGTAGCCAACGGAAACACACAATTGAAAGGTAAATGCTACAATTGCGGAAAATATGGGCATATGGCACGCGACTGTCGTGAAAAACGAAAATGTGTAATTGTGCAACCATCAAAGAGATACAGACCAGAAAAAAGATCTGAGGATAGGCCGAATAACACCAGTTGCCATCTTGGAAATTCGGGCACTGTGTCGGCACGAGTGTGTAAAATGGAATCCAGAGAATGCTCGACGGAAGAAGAAAAGACGAACATAATTCACATTCGTTCGTTAAATGTCATGGCAGAAGATCAATGGACTCTAGAGCAAATACGAAATGATCAAAAGAAGGACCCCGACATCGCAAAAATTAGGACGTTCAAGGAACAACAAAGAAAGCCATTATGGAAAGAGTTATCATGTAACAGTCCAACAAGCAGGGCTTATTGGGCGCAGTGGCAAAGCCTGAAGCTACAAAATGGTTGTTTGTACCGTGTTTGGGAAACTGAAAATGGCAGATCTGCACGAAATTTAATTGTTGTTCCCAAATCAAAAATAAAAGAGATAGTACTGAAATGCTATTGTGGTTCCAATGGATGTCACTTGAGCATTAATAAAACGGTTGAAGAAGTCAGAAAACGTTTCTATTGGGTCGGATATCAGAAGTCAGTCGCCTATTGGATTCACAGATGTAAGCAATGTGTATCCGCAAAAAGAAAACCCGTCAGAAGTTGCGGTAAGATAAATCAATACAACGTAGGAGCACATTGCGAACGTACTGAAATGAATGTGCAAAAGCCGATTCCAAAAAGTGTTTTGCGTAAGAAGAAAAATGAAGACGGAGACGAGTTGCAACAGTCCTTAAGGCAGAGGATACAAATTCCAAGTAGTAAGATAAAGTCCAGATACGACTTGAGAGCAAACTCTGAGGGATTTAAGGAAGGAGATCTGGTTATGCTTTGTAGCCCGCCACGAGTGAATTTGATAAATCTAAAACTACAAACACACCGGGAAGGACCGTACAGGATAATTAAAAGTATAAATGACATTGTGTATCGGATTCAGAATACTACAGGCGTCAGACGAAAAATGAAAGTTGTACATTTAGAAAGGTTGGTGCCGAATATAGAGAGAGAGGATTAACATCTGTTCGGGACGAACAGATTTAGGTGGAGGGCAGTGTTATGAAAAGAGATAATTTGCCCCACTGTGCAAGACAATTCAGCGCACTAAGCAATGTGTTAGAAAGAAACGGAAGATCATTCAGCGTACTGAGCAATGTGCGAGAAGGAGATGGAAGATCAGCACATTAAAACACATGAGTGCGAATGAGATGCCAATAGCATGCGTCATTCACGAAACGAGTAGAAGGTTCTCGAAACAAGTCGAAGCTTGTCGAAACGTGTCGAACTGATGCATGAAGTATGTAAGGGAGCCGCAACTGAGGTACAGCACTTGAGTAGTGATTGTAAAGTGGTCGAGTGCAGCTCGTGTGATAAATGTCAAGTTAAATTGAGGACATGCAGCAGTTGTTAGAATTTGTTATTAGTAAAGTTGTTTATTAAAGTGAATTAATAAAGTTAATTGTTATAATTTAAACCAAACATAAGAGTGTCCGTAGACTGAATTTTCGTAACAATATGTTTCCAGTGAAACATATCAGTTGTTTCAGTTCAAAAAGTAGTATGTTAGAAACATATTTATATATTTTTGGAAAGAAATCCTGAAAATAAAATAAAAATAAAATGTTGTTTTTTTATTTAAAATCTTCTAACATGCACAGTGGGAGTTTATAATAATTGAATTCATATACAAATTTTTAAATGCATAAATAAATAATTCGTTTAAAACTGCAAGTACAAGTGACAGCATCAATGAATGCACAATTGCACGAGCAGACGCTAAACCAGACGATCCAGGCTCGCTTTATATTTGGTACAGTTACAGTTGATCTCAGTACACCACATAGCAGAGGCAAGGAATTCACGTAGGCTTTTGTAAAAAGCATGCCAAATTATGTTTGAAAATCGAAAAGCATTTAATTTGTGGTTTTTATTGATTTAATTTATAAATAACAAATTTATTACCGACGCGAACACGTTTTCTTAACGAACAACAAAAAAACTTCAAACGACGACAAAAGAGACGTAGGTAGAAAATTCTGCTCAACGAGTGCAACTTCGTATACAAGAAGAATGTTGCAAGAATACACTTATTTAAATCCAATTTCTTTTTTGTTTGTTTTTAAACATCAATAAGTTCAAACGATGGCGAAAGATGGCGTAGGTAGAAAATGCTGCACAACGTTGCCAGTGGAAAGAAGGACGAAGGAAGGAGAATGCGAACGAAAAGTAACCAAAATGGTAAGTGGATTAAATTTTAATTATTTGTTTTTTAATTTAAAAATGGAGCTTTGAGAAACTAGATTTAATTATATTTTGTTATAGGGATAGGGAGATTTTTTTTTTAATTTATAAAAACACACTGCAAATTCGAACTATGGACCCTCTAGTGTATAATGAAATAATTCATACTATTATAAAACAATAACACTCTAAAATCAAACAAATATTTATATTCAAAACGTATCAGTTTTTCGCAGCACTTATGGCTGGTAATAAAGAGAATTAACTTTTATATCAAATTAAATGAAAAATAAAATGCGATTAAAAAAATCAATATATTTTTCAAAAGTGTTGTCAGAAATAACATTTAGAAATATTCAAGAAATTTTAATATTTTATAATAATCTAAATAATAAATTTACACTTGACATTTCTCTTAAACGTCTTCTGTACTATGAAAATAATTACATAGTAATAGCGATTACATACATTTTAATTTAGACATATTTTTATTAAAAATCAAAATTTTACAAATTGTCTGAAAAGAAAAAGGACAATATAATAATTGAAATACTACAGACTTTCCAGTGTATAACAAATAAAAACTAAATAATTTGATTAAATTTTAAAGCGTGTGAACACAGCACTGATTGCTGTTATGATTTTGAAAATAACAAAAACATTTATATTAAAAAATCATTTTATGTCAACATTTTTTTACAATTATGAGTAACCCAATACAAACATAATTTTTTTTCTCGATAATTCAGGGAATATTTTTTGGAAAAATCAAGTTATTTTTATTTTTCCAATGTTATAGATAACCGATTTGAAAAAAATACTTCAATTTAAATTTGGAAAAAAATATATAGTTTATAGTTATACTTCATGAATGACAAAATTGATTTCGTTGTTGTTTGGGTAACATTTTTGTTTTGTTGAAATTTTCAATTACAAGTTGATGATTTTTTTTTTAATTAAAGGATAAAGATAACGTTTTAAATTGATTGGAAATATTTAATGGCAGACACTAATGAATTAAATGCGTATATTCAAAAGCAATCTAGCGAATTATCTAAATTAGAGGAGATAGATAAAATAGAGTTGTTAAATATCCAGAATTTAAAAATTAAATCGGTTTTAGCAGAAAATGGTGAATTAGAGGGATTAGTTATCGGGTTGAGAAAACGTTTAAACGATTATTGTTTAAAACGTACAGCAGAGTTAGAAGAATCAGCTAATATAGAAGAGGAAAACATAAAATTAAGAAATTTATTGAGAGAAAAGTATATTTCTGAGGAATCAATAAATAATCCTGTCAGACGCCAGGCAAGGAAGGAGTACGCGACGTTGGAGGAAGCGAACAACAAAATACAGGAGTTGAACGCGCGTATTAGATATTTGAACGAGGAGCTTAAGACAGCGTACGAAACATCCTTATACCACAAGGATACCATAGAGAGTGACGACATCACAACACAGGGCAACATGGGATTAGGTGAAGTCGCGAAATTCGTTAAAAATGCGGTGCCATATTTTGCAGGTGCAGACTCATCATCGCTGAGAACGGATCTTCACTGTTTTATTGAAGGATGTGAAGTGGTGAGGGCAGAACTGAAGTCTGAACAAATGACGGAGTTTATTAAAGGCGTTAGGTTCGTTTACAGGGAGATGCTTTTGACTTAGTAAGTTCAAAGGAGTTTGAGACAATAGATGATTTATACAGTCTGTTAAGAAATACGTACAATATGACATTAGAAAGGCATCTCAGTATAAGTGGGAAAATATTAGATCTTTTTCGAGACGTTTGGTTAACCTGCAGTCGGCAGCATTAAGCACGCTGAAATGTAAATATAATGATACGAAAGACGACGTGTTCGTTAATGAATTGAATAATTTAATTAAAAGCTCATTTAAGTTAGGACTTCGGGATTACACTTTGCGAATGCCCATGTTGACAGTAGGCAGACAACACTGGAGAAATTGGTGGAAGAGCCATTGGACCATGCGACGATAGGAAGTCAGCAGAGTTAACGGGAGTCCATTTCAATGAGCCCTCATCGGCCTTCAATGAAAAAAAGGAGACGGAAGAGAAAACACAAAATGTAGGTACATGGACTGGTGTAGGTACACGGTGTAGGTACACGGTGTAGGTGTAGGTACACGGACAAGGTGGTATACAGAACCAAGGTGGGGGTGCTCCAGATTGAGATGCGATTGTTGCCATAGAGGGGTCAGGGGAGGAGGATTGTCGCGATAAACGCGATACACAAATGTTTCAAGGAAATATCGGTAATGGGAATTTTGCAAACATGCCCGCTAAATATTGTACTTGTTGCAGAAAGGACGGACATGTTATTATAAATTGTTATGCCAAACGCAAATATGATGCATGGAACAATAATAGCGTTCCACGGGGCAGCTACCAGGGGCCACTAAACTGCCACTAAACTGGGGACCCTTAGCAAATCGTGTAGTAAAGCCAGTAGTTGTAGAAGTTCCAAAGAGGACACTACAACGAAAAAAAAACAGCGAATGTTATTAACGCAGAAAATTAAGAACAAAAAGTAAAAATACATATTATTGAAGATAGAAATTTTCCAACAAAAACATATAATGAACTAAATAATAATAAAACAAAACTTGACGCGAAAAATGAACAGCATATAGGAATTAAGGAAATTAAAAATAATCAAATTATAAAGAAAACAAATAAAGTGAATTAAGTAAAACCAATTAAATCGGAAGTTAAAAACATTAAAATCAAGAATAATAATATCAAAAATAATCGAATAAAAAGGATGTTGTAATTAAGGGCCCTGAAAATTTGTGAATTATAGATGAAACGTCTGTCAAGACTGTGGATACATTCCGTACAGGGGCGAGTATAATTTGATATGAAGTAATTTCAAAATATTTCTTTTTATTATTAGCTCTATGTGTGTTTTATCGTCAGAAATGTATAATAAATTCACGATTTGTAAAATTAAATTGTCTTCAATTGCTAATAATTTTAAGAGTAAATTTATGTCGAGGAAAATGAAATTAGCTTCACAATTAGGCATGCATCATAAAATATTTAACCGGCATGGAGAGTGTTTCAAGATATACGATAGGAGTGATGTGTTCATTGAAGTACCTTGCAAGGCAGCAAAGAATGGAAAACTTACTCTGTTAGTGGATTCTGGAGCTGAGGCCAGCCTGATTAAAGAAAATAGGATGGCACATTTGCCGAATTTCAGAAAGATCTTAGTGGTGCTTTCGGTGGATGCGTTAGAACCTTGGGCTCCACTAAGATTCAGCACACAAGCATAGAAAACCTGAGTTTAACGTCACTTGAACAAGGTGTACCATAAGATGAAAAAGTCGGGCGTGACAATCTCTGGAACAGATGTATACACTGAAAAAAATACTGTATTAAAAATAACGAAAAATGTCTTTAAAATAAATACATATGTATTTCCAAAGCATATTTATTTTTACTAAACTGATGTAGTTGTTTTTGTATGGAAAATTACTACACAATTTAACAGCTTTTCTATATAAAATTTCAGTACATATGTATTAAAAAACCTACATTTATTCTTTATATATACGTCCAGAAATATATAGAGAAATTACTACATATGCCTTTAATTTTACAATAATATCTAGTTATTTTACTTTGTTGTGATAATTAATTATATAACAAATTTATTTTTATTAATTCGGAAAATTATATCAATGGATATTGAAATACTTTTTTTAATACCAAAATTAAAATATAAGAATTATAAATCTGAAAACTATTTAGTTGTATAGTACAAATACAACTAAAGATATAGTACAAATACACAAAAAAAATCTACACATAAATAAATAAATAAATAAATAAATAAATAAATAAATAAATAAATAAATAAATAAATAAAAATATAAATAAACCAAATATTTTCCTGATCATAAGATGGAAGCACCACTAAGTATCATCAGTTCTGACGACTCAAAGGAATGACAAGTACTTAAGTGTTTCTTTTCGGTTAAAACACACTTGAATAATATGCTATGGTAAAACCATGCGATGGTAAAAACATACCATGGTAAAACCATAAAGATATCATATCAACTATTACTGCCTCGGCGATCGAAAAATGAGCGAGCGAACATTGAAAACAACAAAAATTTGCCGTCTCAATGATAACGTCATAGCGCGCCACATCAGCAAACTACCCATCCTAAATTTGTACACTGCAGAGTTAACAACTAAGTTTTTAAACCAAAAATATTCAGCGGAAAATTTAGTTGGCAGCTCTATAGTCTTCTCTCATTAAGACGGTTCGGTCAGATGCTACGGACATTTTTGGTTTATTTATATACCTCTTTCGCAGTCATCCGTCGTGACAAAACCAGTTTCTGCAATATGAAACCAAAGAATTCGTTTATACCTGTACGATGGACGACATTTCGTAAATCGTTCGTCAGTGATCCCACACGAATTCAAATGAAAGCAAAAAAAAAAAACATCCATACAGTTTGTGCAATATGTAGAAAACGAATTTTCAATACATGGTGTAGTAAAAAATAAGACAAATTAAAGCAAATGTATTTAAAAACCAACAAAATGTAGTAGAAATATATTTTTTCAAAACAAAGACATAAAATGTATATAATTTGCTACAGTAAAATTTTCGGTGTACAGCTTTAACAAATTAGTGGCTTTTTATTTAACAAGTCTTCCATATACATTCGAATATTATTTTAAATTAGGAATTATTTTTTATTATTAGTAACGCTAAACATTTGGCTATAAAAATATAAACAGAACTTAGCTGTTTTTGAAAGTAAATTAAGTTTTCATATTTAGAGACATTTTAATAGGGTAGTTAATTTTAAGATTTTATATAATAAATTCAATTTTAATCAAATTTTTATAAAAACAATTAACTTTAAGTGACACATATTTTTGTATACAGGGGAATTTATAGTAAATTTATAGAATATAATTTATAGAAGAATTTATAATAATATGTAAAAAATTTATAATTTAATATTAAACTATAATACACAAAATAATTATATTATGTTGTACACGTATTATGTTGTACACGTATTTCAAAAATAAAAACTACAGAAACAAATACATACTACATATTCTGCAATATGTAGAAAACGAATTTCTAATACATTGTGTAGTAAAATCCAGGAAAATTAATACAAATTTATTAAAAAACGATCTAAATGTAGTAGAACTACATTTTTTCTAAACGAAAACATAACTACAGTAATTTTATCGGTGCAATAAATGCGTTAAATAAAAAAAATTACATTTTTTGATGAAGACAAAAATCACATTGTTAAATTTCCATTAAAATCATTGCAAGACATAGAAAATATTAATTTTAATCAACAAATCAGGGTACAGCCCATAACGGCCATGGTTGTATCACTGCCGTTAAAAACAAGAATTCCTATAGTTTTGTTGCACAAAAAGGAAATTCAGCCAGTAGTATATTTGGGAGAGAGTTTAACAAATGTTAGAAGAAATAGAATATATGCATTAATTTTAAATGCCACCGATAAGGATAGCAATTTCAAGCCACAATTTTCAAATTTTAACAAATTTAAAAAAGCAACAAAGGCTAGTTCTACAATAAATACAATAAACTCGAATACAATAAACTCGAAGAAGTTGCCTCTTTGCAAAATATTTGCTTATCATATCATGACGTCTTTCATTTGGGAGGGGATGAATTAACATTCACTCCGATATTAAAACATGAAATACCCACACAATAAATTAGAATCAGTAAAAACTTCCTCATATGCATAGAAATGAGATTAATAGACAAGTATCAAAGATGTTAAGACGATGGAATTATTTCACCAAACATGTCGCCCTGGAATTCTCCATTATTATTGGTACCTAAAAAGAGCGATAAAGAAATGGAGACTGGTTATAGATTTCCGAAAACACGAGCATAAACAATGCAAGGTTTTGCAAAAGCTGAGAGAACATAATTTGAAATTAAATACAGAGAAATGTCACTTTTTGCGACGCGATGTTATATATTTAGGACATAAGTGTTCTGAGTTAGGTGCCCTCCAGACCCAGCCAAAGTAGAGTGTGTAAAAAATATTCCAGTTCCGAAAAATAGGAAGGAAGTTCAAGAATTTTTGGGCTAATTAATTATTACAGAAAATGTATAGGAGGTATGGCGAAACTGTCATTACCAATAAACTGTTTGCTTAAAAAGGACGCTAAGTTCATATGGAATGACAATTGTCAGAATTCGTTTTTAAAACTTAAAGAGGCAATTATGTCACCACCCATACTAGCGTATCCGGATTTTAACGAACCCTTTTTGCTCACGACAGACGCCAGAAACGAAGCAATTGGCGCGGTTCTTTCGCAAGATGAAGTTGAAAGCGACCGTCCGATCGCGTTTGCCAGTAGGTCTCTTAACGATGCGGAAACACGCTTTTCTACTATAGAGAAAGAATTTTTGGCAATTTTATGGGCAACAAAAAATTTTAGGGCATATCTTTTGGGAAGCCCCTGAACGGTATAGCAAACTTAAAAGATCAGACATCACGTCTTGCGCGTTTCCGACACAAATTATCGGAATAAGATTTCGAAATTCATTACAAACCGGGAAAAAGTAATTTAAACGCGGATGCGCTTAGAAAAAGTAGTTGTAGTACAAACACGTTCGAAAACCATGAAAAGAGACAAGGAAGACGATAAGAAACAGTCAGAATGCGATTCTAACGATTCGATAACAAAGGAAAATGACAATGTAATAAATCTAACTGAACCTCGGGACATAGAGACGGTAATTAACGATTTTCACGATTCACCGTTAGGTGGTCACCAAAGTGGCGTAAAAACATTTTTAAGAATTCGACAATAGTACCGATGGAAGGGTATGCAGAAGCAAATAAAGGATTATGTAAAAAATTGTTCAAAATGCCAGGTAAACAAGAGTTCAAGGCTGACGAAGAAGCCAATGGTTCTAACTGATACGCCAGTCAGACCCTTTGACAAAGTGTACAGGGACCTGGTGGGTATTCTGCCTGAAACCATTTCATTTCATTTTTCTAAATTTATGTGTTGTGTGGCAGAGCTGTGAAAGATTGAATCTTTTTTAGATTTAATTCATTAATGGATTTAATTCATTTATAATTTATACTGGGTATTTAGTACAAATTAATGAATGTTTACATTCTTTTGTTACAAAAAAGGGACAAGCTTTTTAATAATGATTATAATTTACATATTATATATACATATTATTCATATATATACATATTGTTTAAATTGTTAAAAACTTCGAGTTATTTTTGTTTTAAATCACAAAGATTTAAAAAAATTAATCGAAGAATCTCAAATCACTAAGATCTAAATTTGTTTTACTTCCAATCTTGAGTGTAACAAATGATTTGAGTGTGTTTTGCTTCCAACGTTGAGTGAGAAAAATGATTTGAGCAAAGTGATTGCAAAATCATTTGCGTTTCAGTCGTTTATGCAGCAACCCAATGATTTCACAAATGATTTTTTTATTTTTGGGTTTGAATCATTTGACTTGAAAAATGATTGCATGTTTTTTGTGCTTCAATCTTAAGACTAAAATGAACAGATGATTTAAATCACTGAATTAAAATTGATTGCAAAATCTTGTGATTCGATCCAAAGATTTTGCTTAATATTTCGATCAATCCAATGATTTGAAAGGTGATTGAAACTTGAGATGATTCAATCTGTAAATTATTTAAATAAAGACTTTAAAAAAGATTTTAACAAAATGAATGAATTAAACTGAATTTCATTTAAGATTTCAATAAAGAAGATTGCAATCATTTGTTCCAATCAGTAACTGAATTGGTGTCAATGATTGTTTTTTCACATTACCAAATCATATGCATATATTTTTGGGATTGAATCAGCAATAGATTGAATCATTCACAGCTCTGCTGTGTGGCTATAACCGATGCGAAAGCCAACACCTTAGCAAAAGCATTCCTCAACGAAATAGTTACACGCCACAATATACCCAAAGTATTGGTAACATGCAATGGATCGAATTTCGTTTCCAAACTAGTTTCGGATACATGTAAATTATTAGGAATTCAAAAATTACATTTAACACCCTACCATCCACAGGCTAATGGGTCATCGCAACGAAGTCATCGTCCACTAGGTGAATATTTACGTAGTTATGCTAAAGAGGATGGGTCAAACTGGGACCAATAGTTAAATTCCGCAATACATGTTCATAAGAACACGGGGCATACTTTGACGGGTCAAAACCATTCCGTAGGTAATTAAAATTTAAAAAAATGCGATTTATACATTAAAATATTTAGTGTAGTCGATATAAAAAAAAGTTTTAATAAATGAATTAAAAAAAAAGAGGAAAAATATTTTAAAATAAATAAAATTAATAAAATATATATATAGGTATTAAAAATTATGTTTTTTTTCTTAAAAAGAATTTTTAATTTTTAAAGAAAAAAAAGAGAAAAAAAATATGAAAACAAAATATATATTTATATATATGAATAAAAAATGGGGAATTAAGTTAAAAAAAAGAGGAATACAAATTTTAATTAAAGAGAAAAAAAGATAATAATATAAACTATTAAATTTTTGAAGAAAAAAAAGAGATAAAAAAATATCTATGAAAAGAAATATATATGAAAAAAAAAATGTATAAAGAAAAAACGAAACTGCAAGATCTGCATTATTACGCCAGCTATGAACGCTCGCTTTACTTATGATATACATACGTTCGTACAAATGGCATATGTGCTACAGCATGAAATAACTTGGGTGGAATGACCATTATCAAGGATTGATGGCTTGCGCTATTAATGTAGGTCAGTAAGACAATTGTTGGTTTGAGTTATCCGCATTGAATACGACAATTTTATGACGAATTTTCATTTAATTTCATATAAGGGAAATTTGTTACCTTTGCTTAAATTATTTCTTTTCTCAATTGATGATTAACTTACTTTAAAATTATAAGTTCTTCTCCTAAAATAGTTATATATAAATATATATATATAAATATATATATATATATATATATATATATATATATATATATATATATATATATATATATATATATATATATATATATATATATATATATATTCCTTTTTATTTTTTATTACTAAATTATTATTTTTAATATGTCCTATGTTTTTGCATATATGCATTTATTGAGGGGCATTCATTACCAATAGGTTTAGCAAATAAAAACACTTGGATGAGCGATTATCACCTTTGTATAACGCAGAAGACTACAGTAAGGTACTAAAGTACCAAATACAGCGATCACACGAGATCGTCAGGCAAAATCAATGTAGGGCCAAGGAGTTGTCGAAAAAACAATACGACAAGAACCTCAACCCTATACAATTCAAACCACACGACATAGTTTTAATGTAAAACTAAACTAGGAAGAATAAGTTTTCTCCAATTTGTAAGGGACCCTACGTGGTCGTAGAGGGACCAGTGACCACGACGATATTGGTCAAAAACAAAAAATAGTATAATATTACCCTAAGATAGAACCCATAAAAATAACAATATAAAACCAATTAGCTATGCGTTCACAATTAACTCTAAATTTACAACAATCATAATATGGTCACTTTAACCATTGTATCGTTGTACGTAATTTGGATATGGGTGACTATCGAACGTATTCATAGTATGGTTGTGTGAAATCATAATATGGTCACTGCAACAATAGTATGATTGTACGAAGTCTGGATATGGTCACTGACAACCATAGTATGGTTGTGTGGAATCATAATATGGTCAGTGATGACAACCATAGTATGGTTCTGTGGAATCATAACATGGTCACTGCAACCATAGTATGGTTGTACGAACTCTGGATATGGTCACTGACAATCATAGTATGGTTTTGTGGAATCATATAGTCACTGACAACCATGGTTGTGTGAAATCATAATATGGTCACTGCAACCATAGCACGGTTGTACGAAAACTGGATATGGTCATTGACAATCATAGTATGGTTGTGTGGAATCAAAATATGTTCACTGACAACCATGATTGTGTGGAATCATAATATGGTCAGTGCAAGCAAAGTATAGTTGTACGTAGTCTGGATATGGTCACTGACAACCATAGTATAGTTGTGTGGAATCATAATATGTCACTGACAAACATGGTTGTGTGGAATCATAATATGACCACTGCAACCATAGTATGGTTGTACGAAACTGGATATGGTCACTGACAATCATAGTATGGTTCTGTGGAATCATATAGTCACTGACAACCATGGTTGTGTGAAATCATAAGATGGTCACTGCAACCATAGTACGGTTGTACGAAAACTGGATATGGTCATTGACAATCATAGTATGGTTGTGTGGAATCAAAATATGTTCACTGACAACCATGATTGTGTGGAATCATAATATGGTCACTGCAACCATAGTACGAAGTCAGAATATGTTCACTTGGTTCTCAGTGTTAGTATGGTTGTATGGAAACATGATATGGTCTCTGCAATCATAGTATGATTGTGTGAAATCATAATATTGTCGCTGACAACCATGGTTGTGTGGAATCATAATATGGCCACTGCAATCATAGTGTGGTTGTACAAAGTCTGGATATGGTCACTGACAACCATAGTATGGTTGTGTGGAATCATAATATGGTTGTGTGGAATCATAATATGGTCACTGACAACCATGGTTGTATGAAATCATAATATGGCCACTGGAATCATAGTGTGGTTGTACGAAAACTGGATATGGTCACTGACAGTCAAAGTATGGTTGTGTAGAATCATAATATGGTCACTGACAACCATGGTTGTGTGGAATCATAATTTTGCCACTGCAACAATAGTATGGTTTTACGAAGTCTGGATATGTTCGTTGACGATATTGTCATTAAGAATCATATTAGACATTGTATATGATTGCCTCAACCATAACCACAATCATAGTATAATGCTATTTAAATATGATCATCAGAACAAGGTTTTTTCGCTGAAGTAGTGATATTTTCAGGTTACAGGCATAAGTATTTTTATTGAAAATGTATTATAGCAAAATATACCAAAATTATGTTCACAGAACATATTTTAAAAAGTAAATCAAACGTTAGTTACTTTGATAGTTAGTTTAGACTATGCTCTGGGTAACCATAATTATTTTTTTTTGTTTATCATTAAATCCTAAATAAAAAAAATATATAAAAGAATTCTCTAAAAAATTAAAATTTTCCGAGTTTAAATCAAATTTTCTTAGAAAGGTATTAACATTTATTAGTATATAAATAAATTTCTCTCGACAAATAATATCGGTATTCCTCTCAGTGTACTTATGGGAATTGCTATTCAGTGTGCTATGGAAATTAATATTCCTCTTGAGCCCGGCTTAGATTGCTGCCCTGGGAATAGGTATTCCTCGGCAGCCTGGGTAAGACTGTCTTATGTTGCACAAAGACGCTCCTTTTATACACGCCAGCTGGTGTATGCTGCTGCAGTCGTGAATCTCGTCGTAGACTTCGTGTAGTGTGGCTCGTTGTACTGGCAGCATTTATGTATGCAGCATTTATGTTGTTGTTGTTGCTGCAGCATTTGCTTTATGCTTGGTGTATGCGCTTCGTGTGTGTTTCATGTTGCAACCAGCATCAAACATGCTGTGATGCATTATGTGTTGCATGCTGCATTGTATGACGCAGTGGCGTTGTATGATGCAGCTGCGTTATATGATGGAGATCTATGTGTGCGGCAAATTTGTGACCCACAAATTTGTCTCGCTACAAATTAATAATATTGATGTTTCAAAGTGTCTTTAATATGAACCATGACAATATAACCATGATGAACCGGATGACAATAAAACTATAATATTGCAGTTCCAGATCGAGGCAATATTTAAAATTTCAAGTCTTCGCTTCGGGTAAAATATAAGCATTAACCGGAAATCTTGAATCGTTTGCAAAATTGAGTTGTAGTTTGCTGAAAAATCTGGTCGTAACGACTTCATATTATTATTCCTTAGCATATTTTTGACATTATGTACAGTTTTATTACATGACAAACATTTACGCTTATGGCACAGCGTAGGATCTTTATTATTTTTATTTTTAATCCACACAAGTTCCACATTTAAAATTACAGTTCAAGTTCCAAATAGGTGAACCGACACTTTAATGGATCGAGGCAACTAAGCCTCGCCCTGGAGCTTTTTGACTGGTTGGCAAATAAGTATATTTCGTATGATTTGGAACAACCACTTTAATGGCTAATGTGTGGCTACCACTTAAGTTGCAACAAAGTGGTTACTTGGGAAGGGTGATCCTACCAGAAATCTACCATAAACATGTTTTAAAAAACTGAGTATGCAGTCATATGCGTCGGTAGCTCAAGGTTAGTGCGTTGTACTGCATGCCGAAAGGTCCCAGGTTCAAGCCTGGACTGGGGCTGACATATTTTCATAGAATCATTTTTCTGTACCGCGATACCTCTCGGTAGTAATTGGCAAACCTATGAGAGTAAAACATTACCGCAAAAAAAAGCTCACACCCGCCGTTCGGATTCGGCATTAAATTGTAACACGCACAGCTCACTCGGCCTAAGTTCTCCACAGGACTGTAGCGCCATACTATAATTATTATTTATGCAGTCAAAACCAGCACCATCGCTTATAAGAACTAATGTATCTGGCAAAAAGCATGTTTGGTAGTGTTATTTTTGTCAGAGGGCCCCCAGACACGCAGAGAAAACATGGTTGTGTTGATCATATTCGTAGGGCATCATACTGTGATTGTGGTTATGGTTGTAGGCAATCATATACTATGTTTAATATGATTCTCAATGACAATATTGTCAACCTTAATACTTACCTTAATACTACACTGAAGAAATAAATCGTTATGGCAACAATTTTGTACCTCATAACAACAACTTGTATTGGTCATTTCGCACCCAACAACTCCGAATATTTGTTTCAAGAATGCTTACGCTGTTGATATATGAAATGTATTTACTGTTGATTCAAGAGTGGAAACTTTTAATTTTTTTG
Source organism: Dryomyza anilis (assembly GCA_951804985.1). Taxonomy (NCBI): domain Eukaryota; kingdom Metazoa; phylum Arthropoda; class Insecta; order Diptera; family Dryomyzidae; genus Dryomyza; species Dryomyza anilis. The sequence continues at coordinate 46,230,796 of OX638135.1, forward strand.
CTTTTGCGTAAAATTTAAAAAAAAAAATGTTATTTTTATTGTGTGTAATTTTATTATATATTTTTTTAATTTTATTTTTAACTATTAATTACATTTTTTTCTCACTCACTCTCATTCTTCTCATTGTCTCTTTTCACTTCTCTGTTCTCTTCTACATGCGTAAAACCAATCAAGATCTATCAATATTACTATCACTTGTTATAAAAGTTTATAAAACATATATCATCTGAAAAATAGTCTATAAATTATATAACAAGCATTCGTTTGAATATTACTCTTTTTCAACAGTTTTGCACTGTTGGAAAAAAATACTTTGCATGAAAAGTGAAATAAATTCCATATGTTTTCTCTTGACACGCTGTTCACGCAAATGTAAATCGTATCCACAACACTGTTGGGAAAAAAAATACTTTGCGTGAAAAGTGAAATAAATTCCATATGTTTTCTCATGACACGGACGGAACAGCTCAAAATCAGACCACTTGACAATGTCGGCCATGTTATTGCTTTGCTTCTTGGAGCTGACTATTGTTTTGGGTAATTTGACGTCACTCACATTGGTGTGTGTATAATTAATAATCAGGTTGTTGTTCAGCACTATATTATCTACTTTCGGTGATTCCATGACAGCTGTCAGAATTGGCGGCGGCTCGTCGATCGGTTGATCTACCATCGGGATATGTTGTTTCATGGCGACTATGTATTCCTTGCGTCGAAGATTGCAATCCGCACGTCGGTTGATGGCCGCCAATGTTACTGGAAGCACTCGAAATAGAATTGTGCAGCTCATCTGGTTTGCGGAACAACTTAGCACAATTTTTTCTGCGTTTCTATTATCTTGTTGCTGATTAGAGGCAGATGACGTAGTGTCTTCAACCCTCACCATATGAAAAAGTTGGTGATGCATCTTATTACATCCATTGAGCGAACATGGCTTGCTGCGGCGGCAATCACGTGTAGAGTGACCACCATTAAGGCAAGAGAAACACAAGCGACTTTATTTTGCTTGACTCTATCTATCAGCTACAGATGCTTCAACCATATGCTTACCATCCGCTACTTTGTGTTGATTTTTGCATATGGGAGAATTGTTAACGACTGCTCTGGGCTTCTCATCGCCGTGTAAGACAACTCGACGTTTTGGCATCTTTATGTCAACATCTTCAACAGGGCAAATCAAACAGGCAATTTGATTTAACTAGTTGCTGAAATGTACTACAGTTGCGTATGGTTGCAATGTTGCAGCAACGGCATCCCTTTCAATGAGCTTGCTCATTGGCAGTTTCGCCACAAGCTCTTCCAGCAAAGTTGCATTAGATAAACGCTGATCAGCATATAACGACTGCAAAAACACAGAAATATTCTCGCAAACGGCACAATTTTCGGCAGCGCCATTCGGGAATAGGAGCGATTTCACATATCTCCAATAACTGGCTTTCTGGACGTCCAAATCGAAAACGAAGCTGCTCAACAATCGTGTTGACGTTGTCGGGATGAATAAGCAGCGACTTAACGGTATCACGGACCTCTCCTTTTAAGCACTTTTGTATTCGCTGGTTGTTTTCCAAATTGATGTATCCATAAGCTGCTGTAGACTGAGCGCATGCGGTAAAAAACATTGGCCAGTCTTCAGCTCTACCACCAAAGTCAGACAGATCTTGAATTTTCCATGGTTGCCTCATTGGGCTTGACCAAGGAACATTTCCGTTTGCATCATTTGCGGTTTCAAATATTCTGTATTAAACGGCGGACGCCAAAATGTTGGCTGAACTGAATTTTGATTTGACGACAATGAATAATTAACGGTCGGGCGAAGAAATAGTCGGAAATTGGCGCTCGGACGTAAAAATGACGTATTAAATTAAGTCGGATATGACGGCAACGGCATGCAATTGACGTAAGGAGCTTATTTTATAGGATGAGCAACGGGCATATTGACAGAATTTGTAACGGCAGTTGTATTAGCTCCAGACTCGTCTCCAATTCGTACACCTGATCTAAGTCCAGCGACGTACAAAGCAGGAGCAACAGCAACAGCTTTACAGATAATTCAACTATAGCTTGAAAACGTGGACTGCGGCGAGGTGGCCTGCGTTGCATTTCACAATATACAATTGTGTTAATCAAAATCACATTCTGCACAAAAAACGCTATTTAACTTTTGAATAAAGATGTCGTTGATTAAACAGGTTTTGAATTTAAAAATTCATTTATTTGAAAGTTTATTCAAAGTTTTTATTTCCGTCCCAGTCAACGAAATTTATACGAACGAAAAATTATACAAATATTTTATGACAATTAAAAATTAGGTATACAAGCTTATTCATTAGAATATGTGTATATTGAAATGGCATCCAGTGGCAATTTACGACACATACTATGGTTGTCAGTGATCATATCCAGAATTCGTACAACCATACCATGGTTGCAGTGACCATATTATGATTTCACACAATCATACTATGTTATTCAATGACCGTATTGCGATTTCATCATAACCATACTATGATCCTACGTGACCAGCTATCATATTATAATTATGATCATATTGCTGTATTATGATCATATTGCTATATAATGATCATAATATTATATTAGATTATCCCTAAATTCCTGGAAAAGCAGATTGATAAGGAATTATAAATAAAACACATGTTATTTTTTTATATACAGCTGTGTGAAAAATATTAGCAGCGCTATCCTATGAATTATAAATTCGATTTTTTAGAAGTGTTGCGTAACAAAAACAATCAATTATTTTTTGAATTTACATATATTTGGAATTATGTCATTACAATGCCGTCTAATTTTTCCATATTCTTAACTTATTTCAAAAAATATGGTATCTTTTGTAAATGAGTCTTGAATTTAGGTGTGAAAAATAATAACAGCGATACCAAATTTATTACAAATCCATTATTTTCTTTAAATTTTTTAACTTGTATTTATATTAGATAGGCTAATTTGAACCGTATTGTTGATTCTTTAAAATATTTTGTGTTGCTTTGATTAATTATTGAATCTACAAAACCTTGTTTTAGTAAATCGCGAAACATCCTTGAAAATCCGTAAAATTTTTTAATAGAGCTGTCAAAGTTATACAGGATATTGTTTATTTCATAGCTAAAAAGTTAACTAAAGGAAATAATTTGACAAAAAATACGAAACACATGTCTAAACGTAAAAAAAAGTATCAAAACATCACGTGTTTGAATATTACATATATTTTAAGTAAAATAATCTGTATTATAGTTCTTAAAGGCTTCTTACAGATAAAACTTCTTTTATGACTACAAAAAAAAATACATACTACATATTCTGCAATATGTAGAAAACGAATTTCTAATACATTGTGAAGTAAAATCCAGGAAAATTAATACAAATGTATTAAAAAACGATCAAAATGTAGTAGAACTGCATTTTTTCAAAACGAAGACATAAATGTAGTATAATTTACTACAGTTATTTTTTCGGTGTTCAAATTGCATATCAAGATATTTTTCGCTTTGATACATTTCACAGAAAAAGTTACTTAAATCGTATGTAATATTCAGACAAATGATTTTTTGATACTTTTTACGTTTAGACGTAAATTATTTGCTTTAGTAAACATTTTAGCAATTATATAAACAATATCCTGTGTAATTTTGATAGCTCTATTAAAAAAATGTTAAGGATTTTTAGCGATTTACTAAAACAAAGTTTTGTAGGTTCCATATAATATTAAAGCAACACAAAATATATAAAATATTCAACAATTTTGTTTAAATTAGCCTAACTAATAGCCTAACTAATAATGAAGAAAATAATAGATTTGTAACAAATTTGGTATCGATGCTATTATTGCAATGATTAATAATATTGTAAATTATTATAAGTGTTGCGTATTGTTGGGGACTATGGGGGCGATTATCACAAGGCAACGTGTCTGAGTGCTTCAACATGGCGAAGCCAGCGCAATCCTTGTCGGTGTCGTCTCAAGTCAACTCACTGGTCACCAGAATTTGGCAAATTGTCAAATGGTGACTTCCACTTCGGTGGAAGTCCTCCTCGTGGAAGTCTCTGGAAACGGCGCTCTACATCACCCGGTGTAGAAGTCGGCTAAAAAGAGTAGCGAGCATCTCCCTCAGAGTGAGGGTTCGTGCGTTGGGTTTGGGTCCCACTACGGAAAAAACCTATGCGGCCAATGAAAACAAAAAAAGAAGCCTCGGATAACGACCGATTACAACGATGACGACCCACGCAAACGTTTTAAGGATCATGATTTACGGATATGCATCTGGAATGTCCGGACCCTTTATAGGGAAGGTGCCTCTATCCTGCTGGCAGATGTCCTCGAAAAATATAAGGCTGACATCACCGCTATCCAGGAGATGCGATGGACGGGACAGGGCTGTTCGAAACAAGCATCCTGTGATATCTACTACAGCTTCCATGCGGAAAGACTCGAATTTGGATGTGGATTTGTGGTCGGCAAGAGACTCCACCACGTTGTCTCTAGGTTCACGCCCGTGGTCGAAAGGCTGGCAACAATCCGCATCAAGGCTAAATATTTCCATATCAGCCTAATTTGTGCTCACGCTCCGACGAACGAGAAAGATGACGAGACAAAAGAGCACTTCTACGAGCACCTAGACAATGCATACGAGCGCGGCCTCCGTCACGATATCAAAATCGTGCTAGGCGATTTTAACGTCAATGTGGGCAGAGAAGCCATCTATTGTCCCACAATCGGAAAATTTAGCCTCCATGGCAACACTTCCGATAACAGAACGAGGCTAATTGACTTCGCCGCAGCACGAAACATGGTAGTTAGTAGCACTAGATTCGAACATTTCAATATCCACAAGCTCACATTGTTGCCGCCCGATCAAAAAACGCGAAACCAAATTGCTCACGTTGTGATTGAGGGAAGGCACGCTTCGAGCGTGATGGACGTACGCACTATCCGAGGTGGACTCGGATCGTTACCTTGTAGCAGCCAAGGTCCGCACACGCTTAAGCGCTGAGAAGAACGTACTGAACCAAACGCAGAGAAAGCTAGACGTCGGAAAGCTGCAATCACAACAGACAACGCAAGCGTTTTCCACTCGACACTCACACCTGCTTAGACAAAGTACTCCTCCTCCCGATAATATAAGCGTACAGTGAAACCATGTCTCCTGTTCTATGTGTACGGCTGCCAAAGAGGTGCTTGGATTCCAACGCCCCCTGAGGAATCAGTGGTATGACCAAGAGAAAGACGCTGCGTACAAATCCACCCTGCAGTCAATAGCTACGCGAGCTGCGAAGGAGCGATACAAAGAGAAGAGGAGGGAAAGGAGACGTCTTTTCAGGCGTAAAAAAAGCGAAGCAGAAAGACGTGAGATTGAGATGCATGGGGACAGGAATGAGACTCGAACATTTTTCGAAAAAATAAGACGCCTAGCCGGAGGTTCAAAATCCGGAGCCTCTTCTTGTAAAGATGAGAACGGAACAGAACTAGTGACAGATATCCAGAGCACACTGAAAATATGGAGGGATCACTCCTCTGGACTGCTGACCGGTGATGATAACCGCAATTCCACCGATAAAGAAGTAAACCCGGCAACCCCAGTACTTGATGACGACGTTGAGATTCCGCCACCCAACCATGACGAGGTCAGAACAGCAATCGGTCGGCTGCAAAACAACAAAGCCGCAGGTGCTGATGGCCTGCCTGCTGAATTGTTTAAGACCGGAGAGCTAATAGAGAATATGTACGAGCTCGTAAGCAGAATATAGTCGGATGAAAGCATGCCAAGTGACTGGAACCTCAGTGTACTCTGCCCAATCCTTAAAAAAGTGGATCCCACTATCTGCGCTAACTACCGTGGGATCAGCCTACTCAATATCGCATGCAAGGTTCTATGGAGCGTATTATGTGAAAGACTGAAGCCCATCGTCAACAGACTGATTGGACCTTATCAGTGCGACTTCAGACCTGGAAAGTCCACCATAGACCAGATTTTCACATTGCGCCTAATCCAGGAAAAGACCCTAGAAAAACAGATCGACACCTACCACCTACTATAAAGCCGCCTTCGACGCTTCGATAAGGGAACGATTATACGCCGCAATGTCTGAGTTCGGTATACCTGCGAAACTTATAAGGCTTTGCAGGATGACCCTGAGCAACACACGTTGCTCAGTGAGAATAGGAAAAGACCTATTCGACCCATTTCATACCGAACGATGTTTCAGACAGGGTGACTCCCTATCGGGCGACTTTTTTAACTTATTGATGGAGAAAATAGTTCGAGCTGCCGAACTCCGTCAAAGCGGCACTATCCTCAACAAAAGTGTCATGCTGCTCGCATATGCCGACGATATTGATATCATTGGTAGGAGCACACGAGCAGGCAGCGCGGCATACTCCAGATTGGAGAAAGAGTCGCGTCAAATGGGTCTAACGGTGAACGAGGAGAAGACGAAGTTCTTTGTGTCAACAAGTCAACAAGCGTCTTGGACAAAAAGCTGGTTTTGACACACACAAGTTCGACATTGTGAAGGACTTCGTCTACTTGGGATCCAGCATAAACAGCAACAACGACGTCAGCCTGGAGATCAAACGAAGAATAACTCTTGCCAACAGGTGCTACTTTGGGCTCAGTAGGCAATTGAGAAGTAGAGTCCTCTTTCGCCGGACAAAAATAACGGTCAACAAGTCACTGATCATGCCCGTCCTACTTTATGTTGCGGAAACATGGACGCTGGCCTCCACTGATGAGAGAGTACTGGGAGCGTTCCAGAGAAAGATTCTCCGTAAAATCTTTGGTCCTATCTGCTTTGCTAACGAGTATCGAATCAGGATAAGCCACGAGCTGTATGAGTTATTCGACGACATTGACATAGTCAAGAGCATCAAGATCCAGCGGCTTCGCTGGCTAGGTCATGTCGAACGAATGGATGAAAACACTGCAGCCAAGAAGGTTCTTGAATCAAAACTCGAAGGTGGACAGCGTAGAAGAGGGCGTCCAAATCTGCGTTGGAAAGACCAAGTTGAGGACAACCTGGCAACGCTTGGTATTTCTAACTGGCGTCAGCGCACGCAAAGCAGATCCGACTGGCGCGGCTTCATCTCAGCGGCCAAAACCGACCCACGGTTGTAAGGGCCATTTAAGTAAGTAAGTTGCGTATTGTTCTTATACGCAACACTTCAAAAAAATCCAATTTATAATTTATATGAGAGTGCTATATATATATATATATATATATCTATATATATATATATATATATATCTATATATATATATATATATATATATATATATATATATATATATATATATATATATATATATATATATATATATATATATATATATATAGCACTCTCATATAAATTATAAATTGGATTTTTTTGAAGTGTTGCGTATAAGAACAATACGCAACTTACTTACTTAAATGGCCCTTACAACCGTGGGTCGGTTTTGGCCGCTGAGATGAAGCCGCGCCAGTCGGATCTGCTTTGCGTGCGCTGACGCCAGTTAGAAATACCAAGCGTTGCCAGGTTGTCCTCAACTTGGTCTTTCCAACGCAGATTTGGACGCCCTCTTCTACGCTGTCCACCTTCGAGTTTTGATTCAAGAACCTTCTTGGCTGCAGTGTTTTCATCCATTCGTTCGACATGACCTAGCCAGCGAAGCCGCTGGATCTTGATGCTCTTGACTATGTCAATGTCGTCGAATAACTCATACAGCTCGTGGCTTATCCTGATTCGATACTCGTTAGCAAAGCAGATAGGACCAAAGATTTTACGGAGAATCTTTCTCTGGAACGCTCCCAGTACTCTCTCATCAGTGGAGGCCAGCGTCCATGTTTCCGCAACATAAAGTAGGACGGGCATGATGAGTGACTTGTTGACCGTTATTTTTGTCCGGCGAAAGAGGACTCTACTTCTCAATTGCCTACTGAGCCCAAAGTAGCACCTGTTGGCAAGAGTTATTCTCCGTTTGATCTCCAGGCTGACGTCGTTGTTGCTATTTACGCTGGATCCCAGATAGACGAAGTCCTTCACAATGTCGAATTTGTGGGTGTCAAAATCAGCTTTTTGTCCAAGACGTACGTACTCTTTTTTGCTTGTTGACACAAGGAACTTCGTCTTGTCCTCGTTCACCGCTAGACCCATTCGACGCGACTCTTTCTCCAATCTGGAGAATGCTGCGCTGACTGCTCGTGTGCTCCTGCCAATGATATCAATATCGTCGGCATATGCGAGCAGCATGACACTTTTGTTGAGGATAGTGCCGCTTTGACGGAGTTCGGCAGCTCGAACTATTTTCTCCATCAATAAGTTAAAAAAGTCGCACGATAGGGAGTCACCCTGTCTGAAACCTCGTTCGGTATGAAATGGCTCGGAGAGGTCTTTTCCTATTCTCACTGAGCAACGTGTGTTGCTCAGGGTCATCCTGCAAAGCCTTATAAATTTCGCAGGTATACCGAACTCAGACATTGCGGCGTATAATCGTTCCCTTATCGGAGTGTCGAAGGCGGCTTTATAGTCGACTAATAGGTGGTAGGTGTCGATCTGTTTTTCTAGGGTCTTTTCCTGGATTAGGCGCAATGTGAAAATCTGGTCTATGGTGGACTTTCCAGGTCTGAAGCCGCACTGATAAGGTCCAATCAGTCTGTTGACGATGGGCTTCAGTCTTTCACATAATACGCTCGATAGAACCTTGTATGCGATATTGAGTAGGCTGATCCCACGGTAGTTGGCGCAGATAGTGGGATCCCCTTTCTTAAGGATTGGGCAGAGTACACTGAGGTTCCAGTCACTTGGCATGCTTTCATCCGACCATATTCTGCTTACGAGCTCTTGCATGCTCTCTATTAGCTCTTCGCCTCCGGTCTTAAACAATTCAGCAGGCAGGTCATCAGCACCTGCGGCTTTGTTGTTTTTCAGCCAAGCAATGGCTGTTCTGACCTCGTCATGGTCGGGTGGCGGAATCTCAACGTCGTCATCAAGTACTGGGGTTGTCGGGTTTGCTTCTCTATCGGTGGAATTGAGGTCATCATCACCGGTCAGCAGTTTAGAGAAGTGATCCCTCCATATTTTCAGTGTGCTCTGGATATCTGTCACTAGATTTCCGTTCTCATCTTTACAGGAAGAGGCTCCGGATTTTGAACCTCCGGCTAGGCGTCTTATTTTCTCGAAGAATTTTCGAGCCTCATTCCTGTCCCCATGCATCTCAATCTCCTCACACTCACGTCTTTCTGCCTCGCTTTTTTTACGCCTGAAAAGACGTCTCTCTTCCCTCCTCTTCTCTTTGTATCGCTCCTTCGCAGCTCGCGTAGCTATTGACTGCAGGGTGGATTTGTACGCAGCGTCTTTCTCTTGGTCATACCACTGATTCCTCAGGGGGCGTTGGAATCCAAGCACCTCTTTGGCAGCCGTACACATAGAGCAGGAGACATGGTTTCACTGTGCGCTTATATTATCGGGAGGAGGAGTACTTTGTCTAAGCAGGTGTGAGTGTCGAGTGGAAAACGCTTGCGTTGTCTGTTGTGATTGCAGCTTTCCGACGTCTAGCTTTCTCTGCGTTTGGTTCAGTACGTTCTTCTCAGCGCTTAAGCGTGTTCGGACCTTGGCTGCTACAAGGTAACGATCCGAGTCCACCTCGGATAGTGCGTACGTCCATCACGTTCGAAGCGTGCCTTCCCTCAATCACAACGTGAGCAATTTGGTTTCGCGTTTTTTGATCGGGCGGCAACAATGTGAGCTTGTGGATATTGAAATGTTCGAATCTAGTGCTACTAACTACCATGTTTCGTGCTGCGGCGAAGTCAATTAGCCTCGTTCTGTTATCGGAAGTGTTGCCATGGAGGCTAAATTTTCCGATTGTGGGACAATAGATGGCTTCTCTGCCCACATTGACGTTAAAATCGCCTAGCACGATTTTGATATCGTGACGGAGGCCGCGCTCGTATGCATTGTCTAGGTGCTCGTAGAAGTGCTCTTTTGTCTCGTCATCTTTCTCGTTCGTCGGAGCGTGAGCACAAATTAGGCTGATATGGAAATATTTAGCCTTGATGCGGATTGTTGCCAGCCTTTCGACCACGGGCGTGAACCTAGAGACAACGTGGTGGAGTCTCTTGCCGACCACAAATCCACATCCAAATTCGAGTCTTTCCGCATGGAAGCTGTAGTAGATATCACAGGATGCTTGTTTCGAACAGCCCTGTCCCGTCCATCGCATCTCCTGGATAGCGGTGATGTCAGCCTTATATTTTTCGAGGACATCTGCCAGCAGGATAGAGGCACCTTCCCTATAAAGGGTCCGGACATTCCAGATGCATATCCGTAAATCATGATCCTTAAAACGTTTGCGTGGGTCGTCATCGTTGTAATCGGTCGTTATCCGAGGCTTCTTTTTTTTTTCATTGGCCGCATAGGTTTTTTCCGTAGTGGGACCCAAACCCAACGCACGAACCCTCACTCTGAGGGAGATGCTCGCTACTCTTTTTAGCCGACTACTACACCGGGTGGTGTAGAGCGCCGTTTCCAGAGACTTCCACGAGGAGGACTTCCACCGAAGTGGAGATGTCACCATTTGACAATTTGCCAAATTCTGGTGACCAGTGAGTTGACATGAGACGACACCGACAAGGATTGCGCTGGCTTCGCCATGTTGAAGCACTCAGACACGTTGCCTTGTGATAATCGCCCCCATAGTCCCCAACAATACGCAACACTTATAATAATTTACAATATTATTAATCATTGCAATAATAGCATCGATACCAAATTTGTTACAAATCTATTATTTTCTTCATTATTAGTTAGGCTATTAGTTAGGCTAATTTAAACAAAATTGTTGAATATTTTATATATTTTGTGTTGCTTTAATATTATATGGAACCTACAAAACTTTGTTTTAGTAAATCGCTAAAAATCCTTAACATTTTTTTAATAGAGCTATCAAAATTACACAGGATATTGTTTATATAATTGCTAAAATGTTTACTAAAGCAAATAATTTACGTCTAAACGTAAAAAGTATCAAAAAATCATTTGTCTGAATATTACATACGATTTAAGTAACTTTTTCTGTGAAATGTATCAAAGCGAAAAATATCTTGATATGCAATTTGAACACCGAAAAAATAACTGTAGTAAATTATACTACATTTATGTCTTCGTTTTGAAAAAATGCAGTTCTACTACATTTTGATCGTTTTTTAATACATTTGTATTAATTTTCCTGGATTTTACTACACAATGTATTAGAAATTCGTTTTCTACATATTGCAGAATATGTAGTATGTATTTTTTTTTGTAGTCATAAAAGAAGTTTTATCTGTAAGAAGCCTTTAAGAACTATAATACAGATTATTTTACTTAAAATATATGTAATTCAAACACGTGATGTTTTGATACTTTTTTTTACGTTTAGACATGTGTTTCGTATTTTTTGTCAAATTATTTCCTTTAGTTAACTTTTTAGCTATGAAATAAACAATATCCTGTATAACTTTGACAGCTCTATTAAAAAATTTTACGGATTTTCAAGGATGTTTCGCGATTTACTAAAACAAGGTTTTGTAGATTCAATAATTAATCAAAGCAACACAAAATATTTTAAAGAATCAACAATACGGTTCAAATTAGCCTATCTAATATAAATACAAGTTAAAAAATTTAAAGAAAATAATGGATTTGTAATAAATTTGGTATCGCTGTTATTATTTTTCACACCTAAATTCAAGACTCATTTACAAAAGATACCATATTTTTTGAAATAAGTTAAGAATATGGAAAAATTAGACGGCATTGTAATGACATAATTCCAAATATATGTAAATTCAAAAAATAATTGATTGTTTTTGTTACGCAACACTTCTAAAAAATCGAATTTATAATTCATAGGATAGCGCTGCTATTATTTTTCACACAGCTGTATATAAAAAAATAACATGTGTTTTATTTATAATTCCTTATCAATCTGCTTTTCCAGGAATTTAGGGATAATCTAATATAATATTATGATCATAATATAGCAATATGATCATAATACAGCAATATGATCATAATTATAATATAATAGCTGGTCACGTAGGATCATAGTATGGTTATGATGAAATCGCAATACGGTCATTGAATAACATAGTATGATTATATATATATATATATATATATATATATATATATATATATATATATATATATATATATATATATGTATATATATATATATATATTTTTTTTTATTGAAGACACAATTTGACATATCCTAACATGATTGCGACATGATTGCAACCATAGTATGCTCCATTTAACACAGTTTTATCACACACAAGAACTTTCACGCACAGTACAGCCTCGCGCAGAAGCTTCATTCTAGAACCTGCCTCATTCCTGTCCCCATGCATCTCAATCTCCTCACACTCACGTCTTTCTGCCTCGCTTTTTTTACGCCTGAAAAGACGTCTCTCTTCCCTCCTCTTCTCTTTGTATCGCTCCTTCGCAGCTCGCGTAGCTATTGACTGCAGGGTGGATTTGTACGCAGCGTCTTTCTCTTGGTCATACCACTGATTCCTCAGGGGGCGTTGGAATCCAAGCACCTCTTTGGCAGCCGTACACATAGAGCAGGAGACATGGTTTCACTGTGCGCTTATATTATCGGGAGGAGGAGTACTTTGTCTAAGCAGGTGTGAGTGTCGAGTGGAAAACGCTTGCGTTGTCTGTTGTGATTGCAGCTTTCCGACGTCTAGCTTTCTCTGCGTTTGGTTCAGTACGTTCTTCTCAGCGCTTAAGCGTGTTCGGACCTTGGCTGCTACAAGGTAACGATCCGAGTCCACCTCGGATAGTGCGTACGTCCATCACGTTCGAAGCGTGCCTTCCCTCAATCACAACGTGAGCAATTTGGTTTCGCGTTTTTTGATCGGGCGGCAACAATGTGAGCTTGTGGATATTGAAATGTTCGAATCTAGTGCTACTAACTACCATGTTTCGTGCTGCGGCGAAGTCAATTAGCCTCGTTCTGTTATCGGAAGTGTTGCCATGGAGGCTAAATTTTCCGATTGTGGGACAATAGATGGCTTCTCTGCCCACATTGACGTTAAAATCGCCTAGCACGATTTTGATATCGTGACGGAGGCCGCGCTCGTATGCATTGTCTAGGTGCTCGTAGAAGTGCTCTTTTGTCTCGTCATCTTTCTCGTTCGTCGGAGCGTGAGCACAAATTAGGCTGATATGGAAATATTTAGCCTTGATGCGGATTGTTGCCAGCCTTTCGACCACGGGCGTGAACCTAGAGACAACGTGGTGGAGTCTCTTGCCGACCACAAATCCACATCCAAATTCGAGTCTTTCCGCATGGAAGCTGTAGTAGATATCACAGGATGCTTGTTTCGAACAGCCCTGTCCCGTCCATCGCATCTCCTGGATAGCGGTGATGTCAGCCTTATATTTTTCGAGGACATCTGCCAGCAGGATAGAGGCACCTTCCCTATAAAGGGTCCGGACATTCCAGATGCATATCCGTAAATCATGATCCTTAAAACGTTTGCGTGGGTCGTCATCGTTGTAATCGGTCGTTATCCGAGGCTTCTTTTTTTTTTCATTGGCCGCATAGGTTTTTTCCGTAGTGGGACCCAAACCCAACGCACGAACCCTCACTCTGAGGGAGATGCTCGCTACTCTTTTTAGCCGACTACTACACCGGGTGGTGTAGAGCGCCGTTTCCAGAGACTTCCACGAGGAGGACTTCCACCGAAGTGGAGATGTCACCATTTGACAATTTGCCAAATTCTGGTGACCAGTGAGTTGACATGAGACGACACCGACAAGGATTGCGCTGGCTTCGCCATGTTGAAGCACTCAGACACGTTGCCTTGTGATAATCGCCCCCATAGTCCCCAACAATACGCAACACTTATAATAATTTACAATATTATTAATCATTGCAATAATAGCATCGATACCAAATTTGTTACAAATCTATTATTTTCTTCATTATTAGTTAGGCTATTAGTTAGGCTAATTTAAACAAAATTGTTGAATATTTTATATATTTTGTGTTGCTTTAATATTATATGGAACCTACAAAACTTTGTTTTAGTAAATCGCTAAAAATCCTTAACATTTTTTTAATAGAGCTATCAAAATTACACAGGATATTGTTTATATAATTGCTAAAATGTTTACTAAAGCAAATAATTTACGTCTAAACGTAAAAAGTATCAAAAAATCATTTGTCTGAATATTACATACGATTTAAGTAACTTTTTCTGTGAAATGTATCAAAGCGAAAAATATCTTGATATGCAATTTGAACACCGAAAAAATAACTGTAGTAAATTATACTACATTTATGTCTTCGTTTTGAAAAAATGCAGTTCTACTACATTTTGATCGTTTTTTAATACATTTGTATTAATTTTCCTGGATTTTACTACACAATGTATTAGAAATTCGTTTTCTACATATTGCAGAATATGTAGTATGTATTTTTTTTTGTAGTCATAAAAGAAGTTTTATCTGTAAGAAGCCTTTAAGAACTATAATACAGATTATTTTACTTAAAATATATGTAATTCAAACACGTGATGTTTTGATACTTTTTTTTACGTTTAGACATGTGTTTCGTATTTTTTGTCAAATTATTTCCTTTAGTTAACTTTTTAGCTATGAAATAAACAATATCCTGTATAACTTTGACAGCTCTATTAAAAAATTTTACGGATTTTCAAGGATGTTTCGCGATTTACTAAAACAAGGTTTTGTAGATTCAATAATTAATCAAAGCAACACAAAATATTTTAAAGAATCAACAATACGGTTCAAATTAGCCTATCTAATATAAATACAAGTTAAAAAATTTAAAGAAAATAATGGATTTGTAATAAATTTGGTATCGCTGTTATTATTTTTCACACCTAAATTCAAGACTCATTTACAAAAGATACCATATTTTTTGAAATAAGTTAAGAATATGGAAAAATTAGACGGCATTGTAATGACATAATTCCAAATATATGTAAATTCAAAAAATAATTGATTGTTTTTGTTACGCAACACTTCTAAAAAATCGAATTTATAATTCATAGGATAGCGCTGCTATTATTTTTCACACAGCTGTATATAAAAAAATAACATGTGTTTTATTTATAATTCCTTATCAATCTGCTTTTCCAGGAATTTAGGGATAATCTAATATAATATTATGATCATAATATAGCAATATGATCATAATACAGCAATATGATCATAATTATAATATAATAGCTGGTCACGTAGGATCATAGTATGGTTATGATGAAATCGCAATACGGTCATTGAATAACATAGTATGATTATATATATATATATATATATATATATATATATATATATATATATATATATATATATATATATATATGTATATATATATATATATATTTTTTTTTATTGAAGACACAATTTGACATATCCTAACATGATTGCGACATGATTGCAACCATAGTATGCTCCATTTAACACAGTTTTATCACACACAAGAACTTTCACGCACAGTACAGCCTCGCGCAGAAGCTTCATTCTAGAACTGCCCATGTTCATGACTTTGAAAACGCGAGTATACAACTGAAGTATTATCACTGAAATTTGTTATGCATATTACAATTTAACACAACCGAATACTTAATGTAATTTATTGATTTTTTTAAACTATTGTGTCTGCATATAAATAAAAATACAAATTAACGCGTAAACTTTCGGATGTGTATTTATTTTTAATAATGATGTAGTTTTATACATTAAAACACTTCGTCACGACAACTACAACAAAACTCGACTGCTCGCCGCCATTGCTAACATTAAAGTGAGTAAGAGAGAGAGTAAAAAATGCTATTAAATGAGAATTATATGTTTGATAAATAACATAGTACTTTATTATGATAAATCAATAACATTGTATGATTGGTATTGATCATATTTTGTTCGTGGCAGTCTTTATCGTCATCTTATTATCAACCATATTGTGGATTTTCAGAAATACAATCATATTATTATAAATTTTCTAGTTTAATATGATTTTAACGACCTTATTATAGTTGAAATAAAATTGAAAATACTATACTTTTATTGTGACAAACATCTATAGCATAGCATGATTGTCGCGATCATGACGCAATCATATTATTTATCTGCGTGTAGGTTAACTATTTTTCATGGTAAATAAATTATTTTCACGAATTATATTGACAAGTCTTAGTCGGCTCGATTTACTATGTTTTTCTGTCACTCAAATTTTAATCGACTTTTTCGGTTAGATTTACCTATTTTTTTCTTTGTGTGTTGCATCTGCATCGTCGTTGTAAACTTTTACCGTCGACGGCTTTATAAATCGATGCCGATGTATAATTCTATAATAAATCCATTTGATTCCTTTTATTTCAATAAAAATAAACTTCGCGAATTCTAATTAGAACTTCTTCAAGTATTCCTATTCCACTATCTTAATATTTTTAAGATGTTTACTGACCAGCTTTAATTTGAAAAAGCCCACATTTTTGTTTGTGTGTCTGTAACAAATTGTGGCAGCACTGACTACGAAAAGTGCACTTTTCTAGTACAATTTCAAGCATAAAACGCAATCATTGACAATAATTTCGAACATTGTTAAAAACTTTTCTATTAAAATTGCAATCGTTAAGTCGACGCTCTATTTCATTAAAAGTTATGAATTATAAATTTTTACAGAATACACATCTCTTTAGAGTTTTTTTTTTATATATATTAATATTAATACAATCTCATGCGCCAAGTAGTCTTTATATATTCATCTTTATAAAATGTTTTAAAAATTTTATAAATAATCTATTGTTTCTCTTTTTAAAAATACGTCAAAATTATTCGACATATTTGAAAGGATGTTTAAAGTCAACTTTTTTGAAATTGTTTACATATCAAAAGTATTTAAATTAGATATAATTACATATAAAGGGTAATCTAGATGAATACTTACAAATTTATAAAATAAACTATTTTCTATTCGCTCCCCGGGAAAATGCCAAATTTAATGTTTCGAAATGTCAAATTTGAAGTGAAAATGCCCAATTTTATAATACCCTAACTTTCAAGTAGACAGTAACTTTCAAGTAGACAGTCGAACATTATTAAGTATTAAACATTTTTGATTTAAAGTGCAACTAACTATGTTGTGAAAACGATATAGAATTAACATAAATACATTCTTTTTATTTATAATTTTATTCCCGGACATTGGCATCCCTTCCTTACACAAAGTGATAAATTAAAACAAGTAATGAGAATCTTATTTTAAACTGATTTTTAATTCTTTTTATCACACAAAAAGTAATCAAGTTTTTATTCTTGTGCATAACAAAACATTTGCAAAACTTTCGAATCATTTAATTCTTATAAAAAAAAACTACATTGAATATGGAGTAAAAATTGAAACAACTAAAAGGTATGGACACCTCAATTACTGAGTCGGTGGAAGTAGCTCGCACAAATGTAGAAAGGTTTTTGGCGTAGGTGGTCCGTCGACTATCTACATCAGCTTCAAACACGAAACAAATGGCAACGGATACATAGAAGCGGATACATGAAAACGGGTACATGAAAACGTCATTATCGGCCAACTAGTGTTCATTCGTAACGAGCGTCAACCCCCATCTCGATGGTTCTTAGGCCACGTTATCGCAACACATACCGGGGATGATGAGCAAATCCGAGTCGTCAAAGACACAGTCCCCACCAAAGACACAGTCCCCACCAAAGACACAGTCCTCAAACGTCCGATCTCCAAAATATCAGTACTTCCTGTGCAAATACGACTTGAGGATCAAATCCCAAAAGTTAATCGGTCATCGACTTTGCCCAACATTGGACAAGGTGGGCGGTCTTCTGACGATACAGCTATTGTCGCAGCGTCTGGGCGGAAATCTTAGAGATTTTACACGGCAACCCGGAAGATCTCATTGCAACCGAGACAGAGACATTAAATTTTTCTTTCATATTTTTCAACGCTTCTCATTGTAACTTTCAATTAGACAGTCGAACATTGTTAAAGTATTATACATTTGTGCATTAAAGTAACTAACTAAGTTGTGAAAACGATATAGAATTAACTTAAATACATTGGCGCAAATTCATAGTCAGCTTATGTATAGCAGGTAAAGTCGACTTTTTCTAAAGTCTACTCTAAATTTAAATTTTACTTTAAATAAATGTTATTCATACACACAATAGAAGCTAACTCTAACAAATGTCGACTTTAAATTAAAATTTTATTAAACACAGCCAAAATACAAAATTTCCAAGTAAAATCTTTCGAATTTGACAATTAGTGATGACATCTAAAAATAAATTATTAAAAATTCAACTGTCTAAAAATTTTCAAAATTTTTTAAAGTTTTTTCCTTTTGAAAAAGAAGGCATTATATCGATAATCAGTGGTATGCTTCAACATATTTTGCTTTTGCATGATACTCAATTTACATTAATTGTAAATTGTATGTATCATGGTTTAAATATTGAATATTATTGAAAAGATGTGTGACAATGCAACATTTAAAGTCGACTTTAAATATTTGAAATAAGCTTTTGCTCATTTTAAATATAGAGCTGGCTACTAAATATAAAGTACACTTTTTGATGTTTGTGAATAAGAAAAAGCTGACTTTTATTTAACTATATGATTAAATGTTTTTAGAGTCAATTTTAAGTGACTATGAATTTGCGCCATTCTTTTTATTTATAATTTTATTCCCGGACAACCGCATTGGCAATTCAAAAGATGAGGCGGGCCGCATTTGTGTACCATAAGAAAACAATCATCGCATAATTTTTTCTTTATTGGGTAGTAGAATATAATATAATGTTAAGATATTCAATGTTGCCATTGAGGTTCCTTAAATTTTTGTTCATAAAATCGTCCGATTTTGGTCTGTTTGAAATATATCGAAAAAAAAAAAGTCCGAACTTTTTTCCTGACAAACATTTTGTCTGTGGTATTTACAATGGAGTATATTTCAAAAACTAGAGAAAATGTAATAAAACAGACACATGGCAATCATCAAAGTTGTTGCACCGTTTACACTACCTAACCAGTATGCCATTCGTTTCGATATTGATGTGAGAACGATCGCATGGTATCGAATCAGATCTTGTAATTGGCGGGCCGCATTTGTGTACCATAAGAAGTAATCGAACGCCAAATAGTTCTAAATCTGCAAAGAAAGTTCAAAGCGACATATCGCAATTTTTTTCGAAACGTAAACAAAATCAATTCTGTAGCAAGATCTTATAACTTCACATATATCGAAGATCGACGATTTGTCGAAAGTCAGTATGTTATAACACTTTCGACAGGCGATATTTTCGATAAAATATCACTTTAAATTGAGGTTGTGATAGAGAAGCGAAAATAACTAAAATTTAAATTTTAAAGAAAGAAAAACTATTTATATCAAATTTCATGCATATTGTATAGACTGCAAGTGTTTCTATAAACAAATTTTACAGATTTGCATGTCAATTCTCTAATATTAATACATTCCTAACCTCAATTTTAGGACTTATTGAAAAAAATATTTATAAAAACAAATTAAATTGACAGATTAGATAGATGATAAGAAATAGAAAATTAATAAATAGAAAATTAAATAATTAATATTTTTTTGGCAAACTCATTATTAACCATTTTCTCTTATGGTGATAATTAAATATATTGTCCTACCACATTTCATTAATCAAGTAATTATTTTTTGAACATTTCTTGTATATGTAACATGAAAAAATAACGCAGATTTTAGTAAAAATGTCAAAATAAATGTATCAACTAACTTCGAAACATGTTCGAAATAACTAAATCGTCTGTCGAAAAAGTTATAACATGTTTTACTATACGAAAATTACGAAATTTGAAAAATTAGCAACCACATTGGATTTTTGTTATCCATGTTAGTTCGAGAAATCTTCGAGTCATAAGTCACATGGCGGACTGGTTACCAAATTTTTTATGTTTTCGGTACAAACAATACATATTGTTACGAAAAGGTGTAATTTGCCCCATAGTGCAGGCAATCAACAATAATAAATGAGACGCAAGACAATTCAGCGCACTAAGCAATGTGTTAGAAAGAGACGGAAGATCATTCAGCCCACTGAGGCAATGTGCGAGAAAGATATGGAAGATCAGCACATTAAAATACATGAGTGCGAATGATATGCCAATAGAATGCGTCATTCACGAAACGAGTAGAAGGTTCTCGAAACATGTCGAAGCTTGTCGAAACGTGTCGAACTGATGCATGCAGTATATAAGGGCGCCGCCTCTGAGGCACAGCACTTCAGTTGTGATTTGATAGTGAACAAGTGCATCTCGTGAGTGACGTGTAGAAATTCAGCAGTTGATATAAGTGAATATTCTTTAAGTTGTTATTTAATTAAGTTGTTATTTAATTAATTAATAATACTAGTTGAAATAATACTAGTTAATACCAAATATAAGTGTGTTTTTATTTTGTACACAATCCAGCGATATGAACCCGTAGAACAGTTTTCCGTAGACTGTATTTTTCGTAACATTCCCAGATAGCAAAATGCTCGCATTGTGTCCGCAATGTGAGCGCACGCCTGATAAAAGAAAGTCGCACGCGTGCGCGCACAGAGTAGCAATCGTGAGTCCGCAATTGAGACTCAATATGCTCGCACTAGTGTGAGGCATTTGTGAGTCGCATTTGAGCATCAATATAGTAGCACGAGTGCGTACAAAATTTAAAAATTATCCAGTTGGGAAGGTTAGATCACATGGGAAATTTTAAAGTAGGTGTAATTATGATAGTTAAGATTATCAAAATTATAGTCGGTCTAAGCCGACTATAAATACCCTACACTTATGTGTGGTTACCATTCAAAGTGATATATAGATTACCAGGGTATACGAAACCTGAAAATAACTGCAAACATTCAATTGCTGAAGAATTTCCATTCATTTGATACCCATATTTACAAATGGGTAGGTGTACCGAATTTCGATTTTTTTTTTTCTGAACCACAAGACTTTTTGCCGGAAAACATTATTATCATGTATTTGAGCATGATGTCAATATATATTTGACCAAAAAAGTTTACCTAAGCACGTATACATAAAAATTGATCTTTATATGTACATTTTATATGAGGTATTTGAACATAAGTGGTCGGATCATAGGTCACAATGGACCGCACATACAGCGTAGGTATATAGGTAATCTAAGTTATAAGTTTCATTTATCTAGCTCTTCAATTTTAAAAGTAGTAGGGATTTCAACAGACAGACAGACGGACAGACAGACGGACATCGCTAAATCGACTCAGGAGGTCATGCTGATCAAGAATATATATACTTTTCCATACCGGAGATGCTTCCATCTGGGTGTTACAAACGGCGTATCAAACTGAATATACCCTTTCACTCTTAGTGTAGGGTATAAAAAGTATGCGACGCATATGGTCCTCAATGAGCCTCATATAGCTCGCACGAATGCTGAAAAAAATAGTATGCGCCGCATTTGAGACTCAATATAGTCGCACGAGTGCGAATAAAATGGGTGAGGCGCATATCAGTCTCATATAGCCTGCACGCATGCTAAAAAATTTAGTTGGCCGCATTTGTGACAGAGACTCATCATAGTCTCATATAGGTCGCACGATTGCAGCCAAAACAAAATAACAAGAATAAAATAAAATATAGTTTGACATTATTTTTAATATTTTTAAAATTTATATACATAAAATGTAAAATTTGACAAATAATTTAATTTTAGTTTAAGAAATAAATATTAAATATACGGGCTATTGCAAGATTGTCTCCATAATTAGCTCGTCAATAGAAATGTGTCCGACACTGGCCACCGGTATAGAGTTCGAGACTGGGGCATTTTCAACGCTATCATTTTATTCTGGCTATTGAACAACGTCCGCACACTCCCACTTGTACGTCCATCATTTCATTATTAATAATACGCAGTTAGTTCGGCATGCCCATCAATAGCTCATTGCTCATACACTGATACAGTGAATTTAAAGTCGTTCGAAAAAGTCCAAAATGAAATAATAGTTATTTTTGTGCACCTCCGCACCCAACACCATCACATTGCGGCCCTCATCAGTAGCGCCCATAATTTTCTGGATAGTCAGTCAGCGTTTATAACCCTGTTGGTTTTGAGATCTCAGCCACTTTCGCCACTTTTCTGTCATCTGGCGAGTGATTTTCGAAGAGCCGAAATTCTCCTCCGGTTTCCAGGTGTTGTATGCGGTGGAGTAACCTCGCCATTTAATGTCAACATTTTTCTAGTGTGATGCGTTTGTCCTCAATCTTCACCACCATGAAACTAGTTTGTTTTTATACATGTTTTTGAAATTGTCAGTAATTGTTTGCTTGCAAAAGCAAAGATAATTTGAAAAATATAAAGACAATTTGAAAAATTATTACTCTAGTTGAAATTGTTTTATTTTTAAGTGATCGCACTATGATATCACTACGCAATCACGTCGTGCGCCCGCGACTACGAGTTTTGTGATTTTTATATGCTGCTCTCATATCGCACTCATGTCGTAAACCCGCACTAATGCGAGTTTTGTGATATTTGTGTGCTCGCACGCAGCTCTCACTACGCACTCATGTCGTGCGACCGCACATTGTGAGTTCATTTTGTTCGCATATAGCAGCACGTGAGCCAGCACGACATGATTTTTGGTGCGTCGCACGTTTGCTATCTGGGATTGGAGTCAGAAGTGGGATTATGATACAAAATGGTTAAATTTAAACAGCTTAAAGTCGACCAGATAAAGAAGGAGCTTGCGAATCGTGATCTTCCAACTGCTGGTACGAACGTAGAGCTACAAAAAGAGAAATGGAGGAATTTCAGTTCCAAGACATTAATCTCACAGAGCACGAATTTGAAGTGGAAGCTGTAACTGCGCCATCGAAAAATTTGAACAAAGAATAAAAAGTTCAGTCTCAAGCTTTTGATATAAGCCAGTTGATCGGAGCTATGCAGCAACAGTTTTAAATAATGGCTCAAAAAAATTCCAAACAATTTCAAGAAAATTCCAATAATATGGAACAGAATTTCAATCAACTTAATCAGAACGTCAAGAAAATTCCAAGCAACTTAAAACAGAACTTTTAGAAAATGCAAATCAGCTTCAAACTAAAATGGAGAAACTTCAAGAAAATTCCAACCAACATCAAGTAAAAATGGGGGAGGAGATGCAGGAACATTCGAAGCAGCTTCTGGAAGTTTCTAATACACTCCATAGCAAAGTGACGGAGCTTGAAACGCATGTTAATGACATGGAATTGAACATTGATGAAAAAATTTAAAGATTAGAAAACGGTATAGACAAAAAAATCCAGGAAATAAAAAACGATTTGCACGTGTTGCAGATAAATGGACCTACACAGCATGTTGTTAGTGGTACGAGGCTAAAATCGCCTATGTACGAAGGAACCACAGCTTTCAACATTTTCAAACTGCAATTTGAGACCACGGCTTTAAATAATCGATGGAACAATGAAGACAGCGTAGCTGTAGAGCTACGAACGTAGAGCTACAAAAAGAGAAATGGAGGAATTTCAGTTCCAAGACATTAATCTCACAGAGCACGAATTTGAAGTGGAAGCTGTAACTGCGCCATCGAAAAATTTGAACAAAGAATAAAAAGTTCAATCTCAAGCTTTTGATATAAGCCAGTTGATCGGAGCTATGCAGCAACAGTTTTAAATAATGGCTCAAAAAAATTCCAAACAATTTCAAGAAAATTCCAATAATATGGAACAGAATTTCAATCAACTTAATCAGAACGTCAAGAAAATTCCAAGCAACTTAAAACAGAACTTTTAGAAAATGCAAATCAGCTTCAAACTAAAATGGAGAAACTTCAAGAAAATTCCAACCAACATCAAGTAAAAATGGGGGAGGAGATGCAGGAACATTCGAAGCAGCTTCTGGAAGTTTCTAATACACTCCATAGCAAAGTGACGGAGCTTGAAACGCATGTTAATGACATGGAATTGAACATTGATGAAAAAATTTAAAGATTAGAAAACGGTATAGACAAAAAAATCCAGGAAATAAAAAACGATTTGCACGTGTTGCAGATAAATGGACCTACACAGCATGTTGTTAGTGGTACGAGGCTAAAATCGCCTATGTACGAAGGAACCACAGCTTTCAACATTTTCAAACTGCAATTTGAGACCACGGCTTTAAATAATCGATGGAACAATGAAGACAGCGTAGCTGTAGAGCTACGAACGTAGAGCTACAAAAAGAGAAATGGAGGAATTTCAGTTCCAAGACATTAATCTCACAGAGCACGAATTTGAAGTGGAAGCTGTAACTGCGCCATCGAAAAATTTGAACAAAGAATAAAAAGTTCAGTCTCAAGCTTTTGATATAAGCCAGTTGATCGGAGCTATGCAGCAACAGTTTTAAATAATGGCTCAAAAAAATTCCAAACAATTTCAAGAAAATTCCAATAATATGGAACAGAATTTCAATCAACTTAATCAGAACGTCAAGAAAATTCCAAGCAACTTAAAACAGAACTTTTAGAAAATGCAAATCAGCTTCAAACTAAAATGGAGAAACTTCAAGAAAATTCCAACCAACATCAAGTAAAAATGGGGGAGGAGATGCAGGAACATTCGAAGCAGCTTCTGGAAGGTTCTAATACACTCCATAGCAAAGTGACGGAGCTTGAAACGCATGTTAATGACATGGAATTGAACATTGATGAAAAAATTTAAAGATTAGAAAACGGTATAGACAAAAAAATCCAGGAAATAAAAAACGATTTGCACGTGTTGCAGATAAATGGACCTACACAGCATGTTGTTAGTGGTACGAGGCTAAAATCGCCTATGTACGAAGGAACCACAGCTTTCAACATTTTCAAACTGCAATTTGAGACCACGGCTTTAAATAATCGATGGAACAATGAAGACAGCGTAGCTGCGCTTATTGTGGCCCTAAAAGGAGGTGCAGCCGAAGTATTACAGAATGTTCCAGAAAATGATAGAAACTGTTATTTAGCGGTTATGTCAGCACTGCAATGAAAATACTTAGAATGGATATGAATATGGAAAGCGGTGACATATTTCAAGTAGTGTGCTAAGCGGTTAAAGCAGGAAATAAATCCGAACAGACGTGCACATGGCACGTGACTGTCGTAAAAAAAGCAAGCGCTAAATAACTCAATCTACAGACGAACCCAGATATGACGAACGACAGGACCATGTCGAAAATAACAATTTTAAACAATCTTTAAACTAAAGCGAGTTAGTTCTGCGAGGCACGATCTGACTCCCATAACCGATAGCCTTAGAATCTCCATTTCACAAATTGCTCGAAACCGAATAGTTTAACTGTCGAAGGACTTATTGATTGTACATCATATATCGACGCCCCTTACGGAAACTATTATATATTTTTCCCCTTACGAAAATAAATATGTTATTTTTTGAGGTTCAGAATAAAAGTATGTTATTATTTTTGATGAGAAAAATAATATGTTTTATGATTTTGCCAGGAAATCTATTATGTTTTTGATATTTCCGAGAATATGCACATGTATATCTGTAAATCTGCGAATATAAAAATGATTCAAATTTGCGACGAAGATTGGAATCTTTTGTTGAACATGAATAATGCATATATGATTGGGGCCCTCATATAAAATCTGTACATATTAATAAATATTTACAGAATGTAATAATTTTAATAAATATATGTAATCGTTTAATAAAGACCACAGACCATGTTAAACTTAAATCAGGCCTGTAATTAAACTTAAGTTTAATGTAACAGTCTTAGGACAATAACAAATGACCTCGAAAATACAGTCCTAATAATTATAATAATATTAGTTTTGCGATACAGTTCTGAAGAACCTAGGCTGAACAGTCTCACCATTTAAACATATTGTATTTGTACTAAAACAGCGGAACCTACAGTTTAACGCCTAATCATAATTTTTCATGTGTGATGTTTTTACTCTCGAAGGTTATTTACCAAGAGGTAGCGCGGTGAAGAAAAACATTTTCTATTTTTTTTTGATGTTGCATTTGCTGGTGTTTGAACCAGCAACGTTTCGGGTGGCATTCCAACACACTAACCTTCTTAGTCACCGACATAGTATATGGTAATGCATATTTTTTATCATTATAGCGTATTTATTTTAAATTTTCTCAAACAAATTTTACAAATGACATACATAAAAACAAATGACATACATAAAAGCAACGCAATATGATCCATCTATTTCAATAAAAAGCTCCAATTTTCGTCTAAAAATTTGAAACATAATAATTTTCCACAGAAAAATGTTTGTTGTACTAATTTTCTGTGAAATTTTCAGAACATTATAATATTCGTTATTTAAGTAAAAATGAATTCGTATTCGTTTAAAAGTGATATATACTTTTTTTCGTAAGACAATTTTAATATAATAGTTTTCGTAAGGGGCGTCGATATGGTAACGTTGAATACGGAAGTTTCACACTCAATAATATGAAGTAAGCTTGTTAGGAACGAAGTAGAGCCGCTTATAGGAATAAGATTACAAACAGCTACCGGTGAAGAGGCCCCTATCAATGGAAAGATTACCAAAAAAATCTCGATTGGTTCTACTACAGTTAAGCATAATTTTATAGTGGCAGAAATTATAATCTTGGCATGGACTTCATGATAAAGAATCTTTTTACATTAAATTTAACAAGAAAAATTTCGAATTATGCCAACACGGAAATCCAACTAAACATTAATTGTGACCAGAGCCCGAAAATTAAACAAGTTATTCCTAATAAAAATTGAAAAATAAAACCTTATTCAGAAGTAATTGTTTAGGCGAAATTAAATGGAGATTGTGGAATAAGTAAGTTGTGGGTTATTGAAGCAAACGTTGAGCTGTATAAAAGTAACATAGTTATAGGAAGAACACTTTTTGAGACGGAGAAAGACATAATTAATAGTTCTTATGCCCGTAACTTCAACGAATAGTTAGTTATCTATCGTGTAAGCAAAATTTCGTAACTTCAACGCATAGTTAAGGAGTAAAAACACCGGATAGGTAAGAGATATCTGTTCGGTACGAACACCAATAGATATCTACTCGTTGAAGTTACGGGCATTAATCTGAAAAACTCTTCAAAATTAATCGAGAAGGGAACAGTGATAGTGACAAGAGGCATCAGCGATTATAAATTGCGAGTAAAATCCATCAAGGGGCTACGGCACACCGCAAATAAACAAACAATCTATTCACAAGTTTGTAAATAAGTGGACGAAGTATTTGGCTGCCAAAGAAAAGAGTCAAGTACAAAAGCTAATTGGTAAATATCGGTATGTATTTGCTGAAAAGGGCCAAAAAAATGGCAGAACTGCCATTGTAAAACATCAAATAGACACTGGCGATTCTAATCCAATTCGTCAAGCACCAAGAAGGGTACATATCACATTTGGTTGAAGAAATGCACGCAAATGGTGTGGTGCTACCATCTGAGAGTCCATGGAGTTCACCAGTAGTATTGGTGAAAAAGAAGGACGGTAGTACTCAGTTCTGCGTTGATTACTGAAAGCTGGATGATGTCACCAAGAAAGATAATTATCCACTGGATACACTATCTAATGCTAAGTGGTTTTCTACGTTGGACTGGCAAAGCGGTTACTGACAGGTAGAAATCGATAAGAAAGATCGAGAGAAGACCGCATTCAGTACTGGAGATGGACTATGGCAATTTTTGGGTAATACCGTTTGGACTATTGCCTCGTGTACCTCGACGACATAATTGTCATGGGTAAAGACTTCGCCGAACATCTAAAAAACTTGGTGGAAGTATTTCTTCGATTAGAAAGAGCAGGACTAAAACTTAGTCCAAAGAAATGCTCCTTTTTCAAGAAAGAAGTCATGTATCTGTGCCATCGATTTACCACAGAAGGTGTACATACCGACGAGGATAAAATAATTGTCGTAAAGGAGTGGCCCAGATCACAGAACCTACATGACTTTCGAAGCTTCTTGGGATTATGTACTTACTACAGACAATTTGTTCCGTGTTTACCAATGTTGCAAGTAGTCTTTACGAGTTAACAAGAAAGAACCGAGCTATTTAATGGGCCGACGATCAAGAAAAGCGTTTTTGAACAAACGTATCGTGCGACTGGAGAACGAATTGTCTCTATAATGCGTGGTTCTGTTGAGAGGCGAGTGGACTACGAAGGGGTGCGCTTGGTTTGATGACCACGTAGAACGAGTGAACCACGAACCTGGTGGACTCAGACCATGTATTTCCCACGAACACTTACCGTTGTAATACCTATGAAACAGGCTTACACACCCAATGGTCCTTCGGTGATCAGGAGAACATAAAGAGGATGAAATATTTTATCTCCTATTAAATATATCGCACGCTGTTTTATTCGGTCCAGGAACTCCAAAGAGGATCTTGAAGCCCCTGCCCAAATGTGCCAATTGTATTCCATCTTAGACCGAATATAGGTGGTGTAGACAGTGCGTAGGTCAACAGGAGTGAAATATGTCTTACACCGTTTTAGAAAACCGAGACGAACGTTTCTTTCGACACATCAAATATATGATCATTCCATTGGGAATCACATTGAATTGATATGCCCAGAACGTCGAGAGCAGCTGACTCCGCAATACCAACAAAGCCCATATTGATGGGAGGGAAAGGTGAATCCATTCTTTTTTGCGACAGCAGACAACATTGGATATTGCTTGCATTAAAATCAACTCTATTTGCAAGACCCCACTCGGAGATTGTTTTAAGGTCAATATTGAGTGTGTCATTCATAGTGCGTCTTTTACTCTCAACCTCCAAAGAGTTTAGACGCTTGTTCAACGAATATGTTCAATGCAAATGAATGGATTGGGTTCTAGGTAAATGACAGAAGGTCATTGATAAAAACGAGGAATAGGGACGGGGATAGAACGGAACCCACGGATCAGAATTGATGGAATGTTGATCAGAAAGAACACCATCCATCCAGTAACTGAATTCTGTTAGTTACCATAGCCTCTCCTACACAATTCCTAGTCTCGCCTTTACGTTGGTGAATCCCGTTAACCCGAGCAACCAGCTGAAGATCGGTATTCAACCCCGGTAGGAGGTCTGGTCGGGGACAAACGAGACAGGGATATTGGCCCTCCAAAATGGGGTTTGTGCGTTGGGCTTAGGACCCGCCATATAAAAAAGCTGATTCAACGAAAACTGAAAAAATGCCTCGGATACCGACCCGAAAACACAATGACAACCTACACAAACGTATAAAGGACCATGATTTATGGATATGCACCCGGAATGTTCGAACCCTTTATAGGGAAGGTGCCACTATCCAGCTGTTTGATGTCCTCGAAAGATACAAGACTGTCATCACCGCAATCCAGGAAATGCGATGGACAGGACAGGGCTGCTCTAAACTGGCATCCTGTGACATTTACTACAGCTGCCATGCGGAGGGGCATAAATTTGGATGTGGATTTGTAGTCGGCAAGGTCACAAGGCCACCTTGTGTCTAGGTTCACACCCGTGAACGGACGACTGGCAATCCGCATCAAGGCGAAATTCTTCTACATCAGTCTTATTTGAGCGCACGCTACGATGAAACCAAAGAGACCTTCAATGAGCGGCTCAACGAAGCCTATGAGAGTTGCCCCCGACACGACATCAAAATTGTGATTGGCGACTTTAATGCCAAGGTGGGCCATGAGGGTATCTTTGATCCAACGTTGGAAAATTCAGCCCCACGACAACACCACCTCTGATTCGATCTCAAATATATTGGAGCAATTTCCAGGCAGTGAAATTGTTGTTGCCGGCGATTTTAATGTGCACAACGCCACTTGGTTGAGCCACTTGGGTCTTCCAACACAGGAGGGTTGTTATGTTGAGCTGTTTGCAGAGTGCAATCAACTCACTCAATTGGTGAAGGAACCGACGTACCTTCCACGCGTCGGTGGGCAAAGCCCAAAAGTCCTAGACCTTTTTCTGACTTCACATCATGAAAAATATGATGTAAAAGTCCTTGCACCTCTTGCTAACTCCGACCACTGTACTGTTTCCGCTGAGTTTTCGTATTCTAGTTTACGCGCCTCTTCGATTAAAGCCCCGAAGAGGACTGTATGGCTTTACGAAAAAGCAAATTGGGTTGCGTTAAATGATTTTTTTCGTAACTTTAATTGGAAATTGTGTTTCGCTGACAGAGACCTAAATGCCGCGGCTACAATGGTACAAAATATTATTTTATTAGGTATGCGGTCCTTCATACCTTCTAAAAAAATTAGCATTAAACCCAAGGACCACTCATGGTATAATGAGACTTGCAGGATTTCAGTCAGGTCGAAAGAGGAAGCCTTTCAAAATTGGCGTTCTAACAAGAATGCTGACACAGAAAGACTTCGCATACAGACTAGGAATCGCTGTAATGCCGTGATCTCGCGCGAAAAGTTTCTTCACGAACAAAACGCGCGCAAAAGGGTCCTACTCTACCATAGAGGTAGTAAAAATGTCTGGTCATTCGTTAAAAGAGTGAAGAATCAGACGACATCGTCTACTCCAACTCTTATTATGAATGGCCAGACCTTCACTGACCCGGTTGATAAAGCTAATCTCTTGGCAGAATTATTTGCAAATAATTCAACGCTCCCGGATAGTAATCAACCACTGCCCGTCGTAGATTTTGTTTCTTCTGCAATGCCGGAAATTCATTTTCGAACTCGGGCAGTTAAAAAGGTTTTAGCAAACCTCAACATTAACAAAGCCTCTGGGCCAGATGGCATATCTGCCCATGTGTTGAAGAAGTGCGCGTCAACGCTGGCTTGTCCGTTGCGTAACCTTTTCAACATCTCCTACACGACAGGAGTTTTTCCATCTTGTTGGAAGGTTGCCAATGTTCAGCCAGTACCGAAAAAGGGCGAGGCTACGAACCCTGCCAATTACCGACCCATTGCAATATGCTCAGCACTCTCCAAGGTAATGGAGAGCGTAATTAACTTCCACCTTGTGAACTATCTTGAGCACAACGAATTGCTCAGTGACCGCCAATATGGTTTCCGTAGGGCCAGATCCACAGGGGACTTGATGGCGGTCCTCTCCGAAAAGTGGAATAAATGTATTCACCTTTTCGGGGAGAGTAAGGCTGTTGCTCTCG
Organism: Dryomyza anilis; assembly: GCA_951804985.1. NCBI lineage: Eukaryota > Metazoa > Arthropoda > Insecta > Diptera > Dryomyzidae > Dryomyza > Dryomyza anilis. The sequence goes on from OX638135.1 coordinate 46,261,987, forward strand.
ATATTTCCAAGGCTTTTGATCGAGTGTGGCATAAAGCCCTCGTTTCAAAACTAATTGCATTTGGTGTCGGTGAATCTTTTACTCGATGGATATCGAGTTTTCTTCAGGGTCGTTCTATACGAGTTGCGATGGATGGTGTTTTTTCAGAACAACATTCCATCAATTCTGGAGTTCCGCAGGGTTCCGTCCTATCCCCGTCCCTATTTCTGGTATTTATCAATGACCTTCTGTCATTGACCCAGAACCCAATTCATTCCTTTGCAGATGACAGTAACATTTGTCATTCATACTCGTTCAACAAGCGCCCAAACTCTTTGGAGATTGAGAGTAAAAGACTCACTATGAATGACACGCTCAATAATGACCTTAAATCAATCTCCGAGTGGGGTATTGCAAACAGAGTAGATTTTAATGCAAGCAAGACCCAATGTTGTCTGTTATCTCACAAAAGAATGGATTCACTCCTCCCTCCCCTCAATATGGGTGCTGTGGATATTGCGCAGTCAGCTGCTCTTGACGTTCTGGGCATATCAATTCAATGTGATCTACGTTGGAATGATCACATATTTAATGTGTCGAAAGAAGCTGCCAAGTGCCTCGGTTTTTTAAAACGGTGTAAAACATACTTCACTCCTGCTGACCTGCGTACTGTCTACACCACCTATATTCGGCCTAAAATGGAATTCAATTCGCACATTTGGGCAGGAGCTTCAAAATCCTCCTTGGAGTTCCTGGACCGAATTCAACAACGTGCGATATATTTGATAGGGGATGAAAATATCTCATCGTCTATTGGTTCTCTTGAGCACCGAAGGACCGTTGGGTGTGTAAGCCTGTTTTATAGGTATTACAACGGTAAGTGTTCGAGTGAAATACATGGCCTGATTCCACCAGGTCGTGTGTTTTCTCGTTCTACTCGGGCATCAAATCAAGCCCATCCCTTCGTAGTCCACTCGACTCTCAACAGAACCACGCATTATAGAGATAATTCGTTCTTCAGTCGCACGACTGTGGAACAATCTCCCTGCGTCCGTTTTTCCCGACATTTTTGATATTGGCAAGTTCAAAACAAACATTCACCGACACTACTCCATCTTTCCCCCCTCCATTTAACCTATCATCCCTTCTTACGATCAACACTGTGCATTGCATGAATAGGGGGAATCCCCTGAGCGTTGGTTAATTTGTAAAAAAAAAAAAAAAAAGCTGCACACTAAAGTGCACATCAATTTTTATGGCCAAAATTATAAAAAGTTTTCAGATTATTATTTTCTTCATTTTTTGTAGTTATGTATTTGAGGATGTGTTTTTTTTATATTAAAATAGGAAAAAAAAAATAAAAATAAAAATGGCGAATATAAAACTTATATTAATTCGAACAATAGTGTTGACAGAAAATGATATAAGGTGGTCGGCTTCAAGATGCAAATACTTTATAAACTGATTCCCTGGAGTTTAGAAAGAAGATTGTAAAATTTATATATATATATTTTTTTCATTTAATGGGGAAAATCACTATGTTCCCCATATAAAAATTTTATTTTTAAAAAATGTGACTTTTTTCAATTACAGCAATTTTACAAGAGTTACACTAAAAAGGGCAAAATGGGGCAATTCATACTTATTCACAATTAATTTATCGTCGTTCCCCTGTATTTGAAATTAAAATATCGCGTGTTAATCCGTGTTAATCGTATTCTAAAGTGAAAAATAATTTATTTAAATCGAAATATCTAAAAAAATTATATGCATATGCATGCATATGCTATGATTCATTACATATCATTAGACAGTAATTTTATGTCGATGTCATATAGTTGGTTTTTTTCCATAAACTTGGAATTTTCACAATGTGGAGTGGTTGAAAAAAACGACTTTTTCGAAATTCCCGCGGGACCCCCCCTAAAAAGTTTAAGCTCACTAAAAGAGTAATTCTCAAAAAATGTTGGCTAAATCGAAAAACGTTTAGAGGTCTTGCATCGCGATTTTCTGTTTTTAGCCCATTTAAAATCATTAGTAGGTAGGTCTGATTAAAGTTCAATAACTTTTTCATTTTTGTTTTGATGAAATTTTGGAATCTTGAACATAATTCACTACGGATTTTATAAGAATTATCAAAATTTCGATTCAACCATTAATAATTTATTCGCCGATTTTTACATATACTTTTGTTAGATAGTTCACCTATTTTCGCCATCTTGCTACAGATTTGTCGATAACTTCTCTTAAATATCCAATAAACATAATTAACATAAAAAGAAATTGAACAAGTGGCATACTTTATTGTAATTCAATTTTTATGCCGTGAAATGTACGTTTAGGTAGTTATTTGCGTACTATAAAAATATATTTTGGTATGATACATTAATGAGAATACATGTAAAAATAATTAAAATATAAATACATTTTTTTTTATTAATGTTTTTATTGCTAAGTATGTCGATAAGCCTGGGAAGACTATAAGTAATATGTATGCAAATATTTTGTGTACTGATTACTTGGTTTATTTCATGAAAAAAAAAATGTTACAAAGATGGGATGTATCTGGAACACCCAATGATACTGTTCAGAAAAGCACTGTATTCAATTTAAGTATTTTTAAATTAAGTTTGCATTTTTTTAATTGTTTGAAAATTAATAATTTTTCAAAAATTTTATTTTTTTTGTTGTAATTCATTCTTTATTTTTAAATTATGCATTTTTATCAGGGCTAGGAACCAAAATTCTATTCTCTGCGGTTCCAGTTCTATAAAAAAATAAAAAAAGGGTTCCGGTACCGGTTCCGGTTCTTAAATTATTTTTTATTTCGGTTTCACTTCTGGTTCTATAAAAATAAAATAACGAATCCAGTTCCGGTTCCACAAACAAGACAAAAACGCAATACAAATTTAAATATTTTTTTATTTTTACGTAAAAAAAATAATGAAATTTATATACATATCTATCTTTCCATATAAAAATATATTGCCGTGCATTAGTCTCACAAAAACGGATCAACTGATTTGGATGATTCTTTTTTGTTTTATTCGTCTCAATACTGGGAATTCGGAAAATTCCCAAAGAAAACCGGAAAATCTGAAAAATCGAAATTTGTGTTTTGTATGAGAATGCATTACGTGCACCACCAATGGGAATTGTATTTTATTATGAGGATTCGTTTATATAGCCACTACGGATAGATTGGACAAAGGGGAGTGGCACGTCCCATTCAACCAAACTTTTTTAAATGCTATTACTCCTGACCTCCTAAGGGGGATTTTAATTATGTGACGCGATATGATTTTCCCCTGAGACGTTTTACACATGTCGAAGATGTATAATATTATAATATAATAAACTGCATATTTCTACAAAAGTTGTTATATTCCAAAACTCCATTCTATCTTTCTGATAAGCTACGTCTTAGCGTTTCAAATAGAAGCCTCAATTTTATTTTGCCAAAATATAATCGCAAAGACTATTTTTCATCAACGCAACTCTGGAATTCATTACCGCTTAATATTTAAAATATAAAAAGAACATGTAGATTTACGTATTATATACTAATACATTTTTAAAAACAATAATCTATTAACATCTTAAATCTACTATTTATAAGTAACCACACATCTAATTTCTCTTTAAATATGTTAAATTATAAGTACAATTTTTGCATTATTCTTAATTTTAAATTTTTAAATTTTTACTTTTTTATAAGCTGACCTTTTGATTATCTACTTAATTTTAATTTTGTTGAACTGTAAAATAATTACTTCTTATTGTACTAATATAAATCAAATAAAAAAATATATATACAAAAACTTCGCACCGGTGAAGCTGTGCACATGTCCTGCTAGTATATAATAAACGAAAAAAAAACTATATTAAAAGGAAGAAAAATCTTTAAATAAATACATGATTTACATGATATTTGATTTACGTCCTTACACAAATGTATTCGTTTTCCTTCATTGATATAGTTATTTTGTATGCATTTAACTACATAATTTTACTGCATTTATATACAATTTTTAATACATTTGTATTGAAAATAACTACATTTTGTCTTTTTTAATACGTCCGAAATATTAAGATACATTACTACATCTTAATTTATTTTAACTACATTCCGTATTTATTTAACACCAATATGTATGGTATGGTAAGGCAACACAATTTTGAGTTATTAGCTAAAAATCATCTTTCCAGATGGTGTCGTTACAAAGATTTGGACATATCTGAAATGTTCAAAATAATATATATTAAATATTGACATTTTATCTTTAACTACACCAAAATGAGTATAGGGATGGTGTAAGACGGACGTAGAATCATGGACAGGCGACACTTTAGAAATTAGACAAAACTAAGTGACCTTTAAAAAAGAAATTTAGGTGACAGAATTTTTAGAATATAAGGAGACAGTTTCACACGGCAGCCATTAAGCTCAAACGGGCGACAATTTATTACATTAACCCCCTCATCATTTATTTCCCGGTAACAACGATATCGGGTACAATTCGTTTCAAAAACGGTTGAATAACGTGCAACTACAATTTTTAATTCATGTATTAAACGAAACGTTGAGTAGGCTTGTGTTAAGAGTTGTTTCATATAAATCATACGCGATGGCAAAAATGAAATTTTTGGATATCAAAAAAATAGTTGGCAAAACAAAAATATTGAACAAACGTTCAAATCAAAGAGCGAAACGAACGAAAATATACGTGATAAGAGGCTAAATAAACTTTTATAGAAAATAAATTGTGTTTGTATTCAAACGTCGTGGGGGTCATTCCTACATGTATGTTTTAAACTCACAAACAATATTGAATAAAAAAAAGCATAAATTGACCATTTATAAAGTTGCATGGTTTCATAGTCGTATTTAAGTTTTCTCGCGGGAACACGATCTTAAACGTAAGTAAAACGTCAACATTAATTAAAATATACATCTTACATATAACATATAAAACATATTTTGTATGACAATCAAAATGTATAAAGACAATTTGCAAAGCTCAACATGTTTTAAAATGCCATTGTACACATGTGTAACTTAATTAATATTTATTTTTGTTTCCAAATTCATTGTCCAAATTGATTTAATTAATATTTTTTTGATATTAATTTCTGATCTAATTAATTTAGTAATGGTTCCAGTTCCGGTTCTGGTTTTCTGTTCCAGTACCAGTTTCGGTTCCATAAAAAATTAAAAAAAAAGTTCCAGTTCAAGTTCCGGTTCTATAAAAATGAAACGGTTCCGGTCCGGTTCCAGTTCCAGTTCCGGTTCCACCCGAGCCCTGATTTTTATTCTTAAATACAAACATTTTTTATCCTTCGAATCAGATTGCGTGAATTCTCTCTATTTTAATTCGTAATCAGTGTAAAATCAGTGTTATTTAAACATGTAAAGAAAACGAACGTCTGTTTCGTAGTGTTGTCTAGCGGAGCACCCCGGGCAACATCTCATCTAGTGGAGCACCCGTCGATCCGTACGTGGTCTCTTAAGCATCACGCAACATTTAATCAGAGTCAACCGTCGTGCAAGACGTATCCCCGTCGATCAATACGAGTTTTTCATTCACTGCTACTAATTGCATTCAACTTTTTATTACGCAGCCGTCGAGCAGAACGAGCTAAATCAAGTTGCAGTTTATGTTCACCCGACGCACAGTTCGAGGTTAATTCAAGACAAACCAGCGCTTGAAATCATTAAAAACAAAATTCAAAATGGAGATGTTCAAGCCACAACGTCAAACCATCAAGAGTAAATTAACTCGCATACAAAATTTCTGCGCTAGTCGAAACGCATCGTTGTCTGAAATCAAGGTGCGCATGGATAAGGTGGAGGATTTGTACAAACAGTTCGAAGTCATTAAGCAAGAAATGCGATGCACATACCATATCACCAGCTGACCGAGAAGCAGAGGAGAATTACCGCATTGAAATGGAAGAAAGGTACTTCACGCTCAAGTCAAATGTTGCCTCACGATTACACCCAAAGAACGAAACAGTTGGGGCAACCGTCTTTATTTGCCAACCGATTTATTTAGTTCTGTCAGCATTCGACTGATTCAGTTGTTGCAACACCGCGTATCAGTTCATACAACTAATGAATACAATTGACACAACCAATTTGTTTAGTTGTGGTAACCAATTTAATTATAAGAAATCAGCCATTTTACGTAGCCCTAGCGCTCCAACTCCAACGTGTTGCAAACACGAAGTCAGCGTCACAACAGCGTTCCCGAGATCGAACTTTGCCGACGATTCGTTGTGATGCTGACTTCGTGTTTGCAACACGTTGAAGGGCTAGGGCTGCATATAGAAATACAACATATTGAAACAAAATAGCAAGAACTCTGTAGAACAGTATGACCGTAATTGAAGAAAGTATATTTGAGCATTCATAAAACCGAACAGTAAAAATGAACAAGCCTTAAAACAATTCCAAATTTTGTTTAAGACGTGGCACGCGCTGTCCGCAGCACAAAACAAAATGAGTGAAAAATCTAAAGCTTGCGCGACTGGTGTTGTCCTGCTTTGGCATCGCTTTTATACAAGACAACTGATTCCGCAGTTGAATCAAATAAATATTGGTTGCTACAACCTAATATAACTAACTATCTATTAAGTCAACTAAATATTGGTTATGTCTAATTTTGAATTTAGTTGCCGTAGCAATGGAAATAAAAAAAATGAAAATGGATAAAAATTTTGTTTTCCCAATCAATGTTGCAGTTGCTTCAACTAATAGTTGGTTACGCTTCATACTATTGTTTACCACAAATGAATATCAGTTGAGGCCGACTAAATTTGGTAGATGCAAATGAGTAATCGTTGAATCAACTGCACACCAAGCAATTATTTTTTTGTGTGTACGAGAAGAATCTGAAGAGGCACGCTCCATGAGTCAACAATTACCCCACACTCCTTCAAACGATGGTCTCAGTGTTGCGATGCAAGTTATGCTGGATGAGTGCAATGATTGAAAGGATGTCTAGCAACACTCAATTGGAAAACAATTTGCCGCAGTCTATTTCAGTACAACAACCTAGTTCGCAGGTTGTTGTACAATTCTCGCATTAACTCCGTCTTCCAAATATCCAAATTCCACATTTCGAAGGAACATACGCCAACTGGATTTGTTTTCGTGATCTGTTCGAGGTAATGGTACACAACAAAAGTAAAATTGCTAATGTCGAAATATTGGAATACCTACAGACAAAACTTAAAGGTGAGGCTCTTTTCATCATAAAACACATCAAGCCTACAAACGACAACTACACGGTTGCGTGGGAATTGGTTAAAAAGAAGTTTGACAAATCTGATAAAATCAAAAAATTAAATTTCGAAATACTTTTCTACCAACCGCCAATGAAAACGGCATCTGTCAACGATATGAAGCGCTTTTAAACAATACAAATGAATGTTTCAATGCACTAAAAGTCTTCGATGAACCTGTCGATCAATGGAACTCAATTTTGCTGTTTTATTTAGAGAAAAAGTAAATCGGACCAACAGGCCACCTTCAGGTCCTTTTTGGAATTTCTGGACGAGCGAGTCTTCGAGTTGGAAAATACACAAAAAAGTTCAGTGCATTCTATGCAATCGTTAAAGTCAAACGTTCCACAACAACACAAGGCTCGCGCATTTTCATAATTGGTGCAGTCTTGCCCAATGTGCAACAAACGTCATTTTTTATACCATTGCAACAACTTCAAAGAGCTTGACGTCGTCAGTAGATTCAAGATCGTACAAGACAACAATATCTGCATCAACTGTCTGCGAGAGAAAGCCGAGTGCAAGTATTCTTCAAGCAAAATCTGCAATGTGAAGCACAACTCATTACTACATTCATCACCACGTCAACCTACATCCGTGTCAAAACTTGAACCATCCTTGAGTGTCAATTCTACGCATCAGTTCGACCAAACCTACACGCTTCTTCCAACAACGATAGTTATGGTTCGTGATAGATGTAATGTGTTGCAGTCATGTCGCGCTTTACTCGATTCTGGCGCGCAGTCAACGCTTTCCACGAAAGCTTGCGTACAACGTTTGCAACTCAGGCGGTCTTATGATAAAACTTTGCTGTACGGTGTTGGATCTAACAACGAAAACTACACCAAGGATAAAGCACATTTACAAATATGTTCGCAAACATCCGCAAAATATTTTTCCACCGAAGCATTTTGCTTGCCAAGTCTCACGCAAGATCTCCCGGGACATGTAGTTGCAATCAAAAGTTGGAATTTTTCAATAATCTTCAACTTGCAAGCCAGGTCGCATTGACATCATTTTGGGTGCAGACGTCTTTGCTGATATTGTTCTCCAGGACAAAATTTTTCATCGCACTGGTTCACCAAGCGCAATATATACAATTTTCGGTTGGATAATCGTTGGAAAAGTCGATAAACAAACAACATCTAAAATTGTAGCTGCACATGTTTGCGTAGATCTGGATAAACAATTACAAAAGTTTTGGGAAACTGAAGAGTTAGAAACTATCAAACATTTGACTCAAGAGGAAGAAAAAGCAGAAATGCATTATCAACAGAAAATCAATCAACAAGATGATGGACGATACATCATCAAATTGCCGTTCAAACATACAAACATTGAATTTTGTGATTCGAAAACTGCAGCATTAAAAAGGCTCTACGCAATGGAACGTCAATTCCTCAATAATCAATCGCTTCAAAAATAGTTCATAAATTTCATGCAAGAGTTTATCGATTTGGGACATATGGAAGTCGCGCAAGATTCTCCCCCATACAAAACGTTTTACCTGCCTCATCACGCAGTGTTAAAACCCGGCAGTAGAACAACAAAGCTACGTGTCGTCTTTGATGTGTCATGCAAAACATCAAACGGGTTATCACTCAACGATAAACTGCTGATTGGACACACAATTCAAAACGATTTGCTCACCTTAATACTCACCTCAATACATTCCGCAAGTACAAAATTGGATTTACTGGTGATGTCGAAAAAATGTATCGACAAATATTAATACATCCAGATGACCGTTCATATCTGCGAATACTATGGCGAAATTCCAAAGTCGAAGCTATAAGGGAATACAATTTAAAAACTGTCACATATGAAACTTTTGCTGTGCCATTTCTTGCTACAAGAAGCATACATCAAGCTGCGCTAGATAATATGATGTCAAATCCAATAGTCTCAAAAGAAATTATGCACAACTTTTACGTGGACGATTTTATGTCCTGTTCGACTGATCTTCCGTCAGCAGTAAAGCTCAGAGAAGATGTCTGCAAGATTATTACAAGCTCTGGTTTTTATCTTCGCAAGTGGTCATCCAATTCAGCTGATTTCATGGAAAAAATCAGACCAAAAGATCGAGAAACTACTTCTAAAACAATTATTGATAACTCAATCACTGTCAAGACGCTGGGACTACTTTGGAATACAGTACATGAATGCTTCAAGTACAGCGTGTGTCTGGAGGACTTGAAACCCATTGAAATAAAACGTGCTGTTTTGTTCGATAAATCTAAGGTCTTCGATCCCATTGGCTGGCTGTCTCCCGTCGTCATCGCGATGAAAATCTTCATGCAGAAGCTGCGACTTAAAGTTATAGGATGGGATCAAGCTTTGCCTGAAGAACTCTACAATCAATGGGTAAAGTATCGATGTAACATAATCACTATCAAGCAGGTCAGCATACCAAGATGGGTTCAGTATCCAAATGAAGCAAATGTCGAATTGCATGTTGCTGATGCATCGGAATTGACGTTTGCAGCAGCAATATATATTCGCGTACAGCATACTTATGGATCTATCTCAACAACACTAATAGCTGCAAAAACAAAAGTGGCGCCAGTCTAGCAAATTACACTTCCTCGTCTCGAACTATGTGCTGCACATCTAATGATAAAAATAATAAAAAAAAGTTCAACAAACATATGAATTTCTAAATGTCAAGTTATTCGGATTGTCAGACTCTACAGTCTTTCTAGCCTGGCTAGCAGATCATCCACGTTGTTGTAAAACATTCATTGCTTACCGACATCATACATCATCAATATAATTCCTGTGCTACAATGGCGACATGTTCGTTCACACCCTGCTGATCTAGCTACTAGAGGGCTTTTACCATCAGAATTGGTCATCAATACCTTGTGATGGTATGGTCCGAAAGTACTGACAAATTATAATTTTGAGTTGATACCGCCTAAGATCTCTAAAAATATTGATACCAAAAACATCCATACATTCTCTGCAAAAGTCACCATCTGACTGATCTCATTGTTAGAGACTATCATTTACGATATCTTCACGCAGGAAGTCGACAGTTCAATATCTATTAGGACTAAAATATTGGATTCCTGGCATCATACATGTCATCAAAAGCTGTGTTTACAAATGCACAACATTTATGAGGTTTCGAGGAAAGCCGTACCAACAGCAGATGGGTTATATTTCTCGACATCGATTTGAAGCTGGTTGTTCCGCCTTTCTCAATGTTGGAGTAGATTTTTCAAGACCAATACATGTACGGTCGTGGTTCCAAAACGTACAAATGTTGGATTGCTTATTCATATGTCTGGTGACGAAGGCAATTCATCTTGAGTTAGTGACTGACTTATTGGCAGAAGCATTCATTACTGCACTTCGTCGGTTCCTGGCCCGCCGTGGCAAACCACTTCAGTTGTACTCCGACAATGCAACAAATGTTGATGGCTGCAATCAACAACTCAAGGAGCTCTATGATCTTCTCAACAAACCATCAACACAAGAAGCATTCATCAAGGAAATGTCAGTCCAGCAAATTCACTGGCATTTTTCACCACCTGCAGGTCCTCATTTTGGTGGAATGTCATCATCTCAGACGTATTCCTCGTGATGCATCGACAACATATGAAGAGCTTCACACCTTGCAATGTCAAATAGAAGGATGCCTAAATTCACGGCCGTTGTGCAGCAAAGTGGATGGAGATGTGGATCCTCTCACACCCGCACATTTTTTAATCCTACGATCGATGGCAAGTGTTCCAGACGATTCATAATCATATTAATCGTTGGCATTACATTCAGTGTCTCGTTCAACAGTTCTGGAAAAAATGGTCCATCGAATATATCACTCAGCTGCAACAACGACCGAAATGGCGTCAAAAACTTAATAATATTCAAGTCGATGATATTGTCATGATTAAGGACAACAATCTTCCACCAACTCAATGGCTAACTGGAAAAATCGCAGCAACACATCCTGGTCAAGACGGCTTAGTGAGAGTTGCAACCATCAACACTAATAAAGGAATTTTAAAGCGACCGATAACTTGTCCTTTGTTTGTTGATATTTGAAAGTGCATCCTTTCAAAGGAGGCCAAAATGTTCAGAAAACAATGTATTCAATTTAAGTATTTTTAAATTAGGTTTTCATTTTTTTTATTGTTTGAAAATTAATATTTTTTCAAAAATGTTATTTTTATTGTTCACTCACACCAAACCTAACATACAGATTAATTTCTTATTAAATAAATTTAAATTGCATTATTTTTTTTAAATTCTGCATTTTTATTCTTAAATAAAAAAAGATATATAGGGTGTTTTTAAAATTGATTTTATAAAAGCATACAGAAACTATTATTTAATTGTGTCTTCTACAATTTAAATCTCCGATGAATAAGATTACATTCAGTTTAGAATCAATTGAACGGAGTTATTAAAATTTTTTAAATATTTACATTTTGTATTGGAACATAAGAAATTTTAGCCATCAAATTAAATAAAACATTAAGCAATTTTTTTTTAATTAGGTTTATCTTTGAATTATAGTTAACTTATATTTTATTTTACATTATTTGAATGAACCATAATATAGTAAACAAATCAGCTTACAAGATTTTTATCTCGCTCTTACCGATTTTATAGTCGTGTTTTTTTATGGGCAATGAAATTATTACCATATAAATGTTATTAGAACGATAAAAAAGTGATTCACTTTTAAATAGTGAGTGTTAGATAATAATGATGTTTACAGAATTGGTTTGTGACATCATAGTTTATTTAAATATTAAAAAAAATAATGTATCAACTAAAAATTTAAACAAAAACTGCATTATGAAAAAAACTTTTTTTATAGAATAATTTATTTTTTAATTTGAAAAAAAAAATCCTAAGGGTCTAATACAAAATGTCAATGTTATTATTATTTTTTTAATAATTCTGATCAATTTTATGTAAAATGAATATAATATTATTTGACTAAGATATAAATTGTAGAAGATACAATTAAAAACTAATTTCTATATGCTTTTATAAAATCAATTTTGAAAACACCCTTTATATCATTGAGTGTTTTAGATACACCCGATCTTTGTAACATTATTTTTTTTTTCATGAAATAAACCAAGGAATCAGTGCACAAAATATTTGCATCCAGAAGCGCACCACCCTGTACATATAAAACTATATATTACTTATAATCTACCAAGGATTATCGACATACTTAGCAGTAAAAATGTTAATAAAAAAAATTAATTTATATTTTAATTATTATTACATGTATGCAACTTAATGTATCATATAATACCAAAATATATTTTTATAGTACGCAAATAACTACCAAAACGTACATTTCACGGCTTAAAAATTGAATTACAATAAAGTATGCCACGTGTTCAATTTCTTTTGATCTTATTTATGTTTATTGGATATTTAAGAGAAGTTATCGACACAATTAAAATCTGTAGCAAAATGGCGAAAATGGGTATGAACTGTCTAACAAAAGTATATGTAAAAATCGGCGAATAAATTATTAATGATTGGATCGAACTTTTGATAATTCCATTGTAATCTGTAGTGAATTATGTTTAAGTTTCCTAAATTTCATCAAAACCCAACCAAAAATGAAAAAGTTATTCAACTTTAATCAGACCTACCTACTAACGATTTTAATAGGGCTAAACACAGAAAATCGCGATGCCCGACCTCTAAACGTTTTTCGATTTGGCCAACATTTTTTGTGAATTACTCTTTTAACGTGTTCAAACTTTTTGAGGGGGGGTTCCCGTGGTAATTTTGAAAAAGTCGTATTTTTGAACCACTCTACTGCACATACAACAGACCGATGCGTCCACTGCGCGCATATATATGCTTGATATGCGCGCAGTGGACGCACGTCTCCCGCTCAATGCGTACGGCTGCCGAAGAGGTGCTTGGATTTCAACGCCAACTATGGAACAAGTGGTATGACGATGAGTGTCGCGCAGCCATTGCAGAGAAAGGCGCTGCATATAGAGCCACCCTAGTTACGCGAGCCGCGAAGGAGCGATACATAGAGAATAGTAAGGATGAGATACATCTTTTCAGGTGCAAGAAAAGAGAATTAGAAAGACGCGAGTGTGAAGATATTGAGATGCATGTCGACAGGAACGATGCTCGAAAATGCCTTCAGACCGAACCCTCTTCATGTCTGGACGATGACGGAAATCTAGTAACAAAAGTCCAGGGTACACTGGGATTATGGAGAGAGCACTTCTCTCATCTTCTAGCAGGCGATGACGTCAACTGATAAGATATTGTATCCACAAGCAAGAGCACTGGCACTTCTTCAAGATCCACTGGCAGAGGTAGGCAAGCAGTATCTTATCGTGATGCTGCTCGCAAAGCTTTTCCGGTTGCGAATATTGGCAAACTGGGGAAGGAGCAAAAGATGAATGATGCAGAAGTCAAACACTGCACCGATCATCTTTGGCGGCTAGTCAGCACTGACGGTGTCAGCGCAAACGCAAAAATCTATAAGACGAGTGATGGTATCATGAAGGTGAAGGTATGCTTGTCTCAAGCCAATTTCGATTGGATTGCCACAACCGTTGCTAAAATCCCCCCTTTGGGCAAATCGCGCTTAGCTGTTTTCAGCGGAGACGAACCCAAACGCAGGCGAGCCATATGCTGGATACCTGGTTAGACTAGTGATGGTATCATGAAGGTGAAGGTATGCTTGTCTCAAGCCAATTTCGATTGGATTGCCACAACCGTTGCTAAAATCCCCCCTTTGGGCAAATCGCGCTTAGCTGTTTTCAGCGGAGACGAACCCAAACGCAGGCGAGCCATATGCTGGATACCTGGTTAGACTAGTGATGGTATCATGAAGGTGAAGGTATGCTTGTCTCAAGCCAATTTCGATTGGATTGCCACAACCGTTGCTAAAATCACCCCTTTGGGCAAATCGCGCTTCGCTGTTTTCAGCGGAAACGAACCCAAACGCAGGCGAGCAATATGCTGGATAATGAATCTAAGAAGTATAATTAAAAACCAGGGAACTTGGTCACAGCAAAATGGATATAACCCTGTCTGAGTGCTGTGGCTCTATTTTTAGCCCACAAAAAAAATAAAATCAGCATTCTTACTAGAACGCCAATTCCTTTTTCGACCTGACTGCAATCCTTCAAGTCTCATTAAACCAAGAGTGGTCCTTGGGTTTAATGCTGATCTTTTTAGAAGGCATGAAGGACCGCGTACCTAATAAAATAATATGTTTTGCGAAAAAAATCAACGCAACCCAATTTGCTTTTTCGTAAAGATGTAAGAGGTGCGTAAACTAGAATACGAAAACTCAGCGGAAACAGAACAGTGGTCGGAGTTCCCTAGAGGTGCAAGGACTTTTACATCATATTTTTCATGATGTGAAGTCAGAAAAAGGTCTAGGATTGTTTGGCTCTGCCCACCGACGCGTGTAAGGAACGTCGGTTCCTTCACTAATTGAGGGAGTTGATTGCACTCGGTAAACAACTCACCATAGCAACCCTCCTGTATTGATAGACCCGAGTGGCTCAACCAAGTGGCGTTGTGTACATTAAAATCGCCGGCAACAACAATTTCACTGCCTGAAAACTACTCCAATATATTTGAGATAGAATCGGATAAGGCATCTAGCTTATTACAGGTAGACACCCTATCTAGATGTGTGATTGGATTTTGAATTTAACCCATTTCGCCCTCAGCCCACGAACGTTGCAAAAATCTATGCGAAATTTTGGCGACTTTTCCTACTAGGCAAGTTCAAAACAATCAAACATTTTGCAGCAGTTGATACAAACAAATGAGAGCGCAAGTCTAGCTGTGGTCAGTGCCTTCACCACAGCTTAGTGCAGCATCAACAGTGCACGCTAGTAGGGAGTAGGATGAGGGAGGGAAAGAACACAAAAAACAATATATGCAATTGCGGCAGAGGGCATAGCGTTGCCAATTGAAACAAAAAAACAATGCTGTAAGCGCAGCAAGCAGTGGGTATGTGCAGAGCGAAGAACCGGTTTAAGTTTGTTGTTGTTGTTTATATTTTAATAATTTTGTGGTTTTATGCGTTATTCTATTGAGGAGTTCTCTCTCAAGTGCAATGGCCATCAATGGAATGTTTTACCTGAAGAAAAATGGTCTACGAAACAAATTCAAATTCAATTAAAGTGTGATCCTGACCTCATAAAAATCATGATGTTCAAAAAGCAGGCCATTGTGGGAAGAGATAGCTTCCGACAGACCAATAACTAAGGCGTACTGGGCACAGTGGCAGAGCATAAAGCTGCAAGATGGTTGCTTATATCGTGTATGGGAAAGTGAAGATGGCACATCCGCTCGAAGTTTGATTGTTGTTCCTAAGTCAAAAATAAAAAAGATATTTGCGGAATACCATGGTGGATCTAGTGGAGGACACTTGGGGATAAATAAAACGGTCAAAAAGTAAAGAAACGTTTTTATTGGGTTGGATGCCAAGAGTCAGTCGCCCATTGTTTCCGTAGTTGTCCGCAATGTGTACCAGCAAAAGGGCCAATAGTCAGAAGTCGCGACAGGATGCATCAGTACAACGTGGAAGCACCAATACAGCGTATTACCATGGAGGTTACCGGGCAGTTTCCTATCAGTGATGCGGGTAATAAGTATGTCCTTGTAATCATTGACTACTTCAGCAAGTGGTCTGAAGTAGATCCCATGCCGAATCAAGAAGCCACAACAGTTGCGGATGCATTAGTTAACAACTGGGTAAGCCGTTTTGGGGTACCATGGGAATTGCATTCAGATAAAGGAAGAAAATTTGAGTCTGCAGTTTTTAAGGAAGTATGCAAAGTCCTCAACATACACACAACACGAACAACGCCTTTGCACCCGCAATCTGACGGCATGGTGGAAAGATCCATCGGACTTTGGAAGAGTATCTCTGAAAAAATCAAAAAGATTGCGGTACAGACATACCATTATTCCGCATGACTTATCGAACGTCGGTTCATGATACCACAGAATCTTCACCATCTAAAATTATTTTGGGACAGAAATAAGATTACCTGTGGATTTAAAGTTTGGTGCGGGTCTAAATTCCTGTACACAATTATGTTTCCAGAAAAAGTGAAGAAATTAACGAAGTGCATCAGTTTGTAAGGCAGTGTACACAACTTGCAAGTGATAAAATGAAGGCTAGATACGACTTGCGCACAAATTCAGAGGAATTTACGGAAGGAACAAAGGCTTATCCCCTAAGACTTATCCCACACTGGGAAGGACCATACAAGATAATTAAAAGAATTAATGATATTGTGTATCGCATTCAGAATACAGCATGCGTGAGAAAAAAAAATGAAAGTAGTACATTAGAGTAGTATATTAGAGGCGCCTTATAGAGCGAGAGAGGATTAACATCTGTTCGGGACGAACAGATTTAGGTGGAGGGCAGTGTTATGAAAAGATGTAATTTGCCCATAGTGTAAGCAATCAACAATAATAAATGAGACGCAAGACAATTCAGCGCACTAAGCAATGTGATAGAAAGAGACGGAAGGTCATTCAGTGCACTGAGGCAATGTGCGAGAAAGAGATGGAAGATCAGCACATTAAAACACATAAGTGCGAATGATATGCCAATGGCATGCGTCAAATTAAGATTAAAAAGAAATGCTTACTGTTGAGAAAGATATTTAATTATTTATCTAAATGACGACGAATTTTATAAATGACCCAGCAAGAACACAATCGGCCATTTTATTGATCATTTTAGGGGTAGCAATGATCAATGTTTCGATCAGAATTTCGGTTACAAGTTGAATAGTGTCTTACATGGATAAGTGAATAGCTAAATTTTTTTACATAATATTAAATTTTAATTATTTTTAAAATCATAAATACATAAGTGTATAATAATACTTCTGATAATATACTTCTGAGTTTGAAATTATTATTTTTGACAACAAAGGCGCGTAATTTACAGAATGTTAGTAATCTGCATGAAGTATGTAACGTTTCCTTGTCTTCCCGATCAGATGTTTTTCAACAATAAAAAAATAATCAGTAAATAATGTACGACATACCCCAATGTCACCTGAAACTATGCTTTAACAACCACAACACAACAACATATCTGATGGAATCTGATGACGTGATCCCTAGAACACCCGTCCTTGTGAACTCAATTGCGTTCGGCTACTAGGCCATTAAATCAAACTATAACAAGTCCTTTCTGGAAAAAAAATTAAATACCAATATGGGAAATGGACCCATCGAATTAAAATGACATCCCTCAAACGCAATAAACTTCTCTTTAAAAAATGTATTAGCTATTCAACAAACTATCAATGAAATCGGATATATAATACAGAAGAAGTGATTATTTAAACAGGCATCCTTTGTTTTTTATTTTCAATAGTTACGCCAGCCTGAAACACTTAAAACTCAACTTTATTTATAGTTTGTTGAAAACCTATTAAAATTTTTCAACTGATGACTTACCCACTTTTTTAGTTTAATGTGTTTAAGAGACATAATTTCAATACAATTTTAAAATTGTCGATTTAGGTACGAAAATGCTTACTTTGAAGTATATATATATATATTATTACTACAAAATATTTCATTAAAAAAAAAAAAATAATACTGAACATTTTGATGGGTGTTTTCAACTGCAAGGTGGAAGCTCGAGCTTTAGATTTATGCAAATTTGGTGAAATTTTAGGAGGATATTAAAAGATCCAATCTCTAATTTTTAAGACTATTTCGATCCAAAACAATTTCATTTAGATGGTAAAAAATAAAAATATGGATTTAAAATGTTTTTTTTAATTTCATCTGCTATGTGCGAATACATGACATTATTTTTCTTTTACTCAATTTTTTTGTGATAAACTCTATTTATAGACAAACTTAATAAATTAATTGACAAAAAAACATAGTAAATCTATATTTTTTTTGTATTGGTGCATTACACTTCCCGACAAAATTCAAATTTTGACATGGTGCAGTAAAAGTTACAGCAACTATTGGATACATTCCGAAAATTTCATCAGTTTAGTCAAATTGACTCTAGTTTTTGAGATATAGCCCATTTTATAATCTCCCATTATTTTAGTCTTTTTATACCCTACACTAAGAGTGAAAGGGTATATTCAGTTTGGTACGCCGTTTGTAACACCCAGAAGGAAGCATCTCCGGTATGGAAAAGTATATATATTCTTGATCAGCATGACCTCCTGAGTCGATTTAGCGATGTCCGTCTGTCCGTCTGTCTGTCTGTCCGTCTGTCTGTCTGTCTGTCTGTCTGTCTGTCTGTCTGTCTGTCTGTCTGTCCGTCTGTCTGTTGAAATCCCTAAGACTTTTAAAATTGAAGAGCTAGATAAATGAAACTTATAACTTAGATTACTAATATACCTACGCTGTATGTGCGAAAAAATTGGCGAGATCGGTCCATTGTGACCTATGATCCGACCACTTATGTTCAAATACCTCATATAAAATGTACATATAAAGATCAATTTTTATGTATACGTGCTTAGGTAAACTTTTTTGGTCAAATATATATTGACATCATGCTCAAATACATGATAATAATGTTTTCCGGCGAAAAGACTTGTGGTTCACAAAAAAAAAATCGAAATTCGGTACACCTACCCATTTGTAAATATGGGTATCAAATGAATGGAAATTCTTCAGCGATTGAATGTTTGTAGTTATTTTCAGGATTCGATTACCTTGGTGATCTATATATCACTTTGAGTGGTAACCACACATATGTGTAGGGTATTTATAGTCGGCTTAGACCGACTATAATTTTGATAATCCTAACTATCATAATTACACCTACTTTAAAATTTCCCATGTGATCTTACCTTCCCAACTGGTTTATTTTTAAAATTCAAATAACAGAAAAAAATTAATTATCTTTTCGATATAAGACGCAGAAACCCTTGCGCTATAAAATACAAATTTGCTTTCAAAAATTTGTTTGCGAGATATATGCATGTAGTAATTAAAATTTTTTAAAAAAATAAAAATGTTATGTATGAAAAACTTTATGACATAAATGAGGTTTTAAAGAGGATACTTGGCGTCGGTGTCGTCTCAAGTCAACTCACTGGTCACCAGAATTGGCAAATTGTCAAATGGTGACACCTCCACTTCGGTGGAAGTCCTCCTCGTGGAAGTCCCTGGAAACGGCGCTGTACACCACCCGGTGTAGAAGTCGGCTAAAGTGAGTGGCGAGCATCTCCCTCAGAGTGAGGGTTCGTGCGTTGGGTTTGGGTCCCACCACGGAAAAAACCTATGCGCCCAATGAAAACAAAAAAGAAGCCTCGGATAACGACCGATTACAACGATGACGACCCACCCAAACGTTTTAAGGACCATGATTTACGGATATGCACCTGGAATGTCCGGACCCTTTATAGGAAAGGTGCCTCTATCCAGCTGGCAGATGTCCTCGAAAAATATAAGGCTGACATCACCGCTATCCAGGAGATGCGATGGACGGGACAGGGCTGTTCGAAACAAGCGTCCTGTGATATCTACTACAGCTGCCATGCGGAGAGACACGAATTTGGATGTGGATTTGTGGTCGGCAAGAGACTCCATCTTGTCTCTAGGTTCACGCCCGTGGACGAAAGGCTGGCAACAATCCGCATCAAGGCTAAATATTTCCATATCAGCCTAATTTGTGCACACGCTCCGACGAACGAGAAAGATGACGAGACAAAAGAGCGTTTCTACGAGCGCCTAGACAACGCATACGAGCGCTGCCCCCGCCACGATATCAAAATCGTGCTAGGCGATTTTAACGCCAAGGTGGGCAGAGAAGCCATCTATTGTCCCACAATCGGAAAATTTAGCCTCCATGCCAACACTTCCGATAACGGAACGAGGCTAATCGACTTCGCCGCAGCACGAAACATGGTAGTTAGTAGCACTAGATTCGAACATTTCGATATCCACAAGGCCACATGGTTGTCGCCCGATCAAAAAACTCGAAATCAAATTGATCACGTTGTGATTGACGGAAGGCACGCTTCAAGCGTGATGGACGTACGCACTATCCGAGGTGCCAATATGGACTCGGATCATTACCTTGTAGCAGCCAAGGTCCGCACACGCTTAAGCGCTGCGAAGAACGTACGGAACCAAACGCAGAGAAAGCTAGACGTCGGAAAGCTGCAATCACAACAGACAACGCAAGCCTTTTCCACTCGACTCTCACACCTGCTTAGACAAAGCACACCTCCTCTCGATGATATAAGCGCGCAGTGGAATCATATCTCCTGCTCTATGCGTACGGCTGCCGAAGAGGTGCTTGGATTCCAACGCCCCCTGAGGAATCAGTGGTATGACCAAGAGTGTCGCGCGGCCACTGCAGAGAAAGACGCTGCGTACAAATCCACCCTGCAGTCAGTAGCTACGCGAGCTGCGAAGGAGCGATACAAAGAGAAGAGGAGGGAAGAGAGACGTCTTTTCAGGCGTAAAAAAAGCGAGGCAGAAAGACGTGAGTGTGAGGAGATTGAGATGCATGGGGACAGGAATGAGGCTCGAAAATTCTTCGAGAAAATAAGACGCCTAGCCGGAGGTTCAAAATCCGGAACCTCTTCCTGTAAAGATGAGAACGGGAATCTAGTGACAGATATCCAGAGCACACTGAAAATATGGAGGGATCACTTCTCTAAACTGCTGACCGGTGATGATGACCTCAATTCCACCGATAGAGAAGCAAACCCGGCAACCCCAGTACTTGATGACGACGTTGAGATTCCGCCACCCGACCATGACGAGGTCAGAACAGCCATTGCTCGGCTGAAAAACAACAAAGCCGCAGGTGCTGATGGCCTGCCTGCTGAATTGTTTAAGACTGGAGGCGAAGAGCTAATAGAGAGCATGCACGAGCTCGTAAGCAGAATATGGTCGGATGATAGCATGCCAAGTGACTGGAACCTCAGTGTACTCTGCCCAATCCTTAAGAAAGGGGATCCCACTATCTGCGCCAACTACCGTGGGATCAGCCTACTCAATATCGCATACAAGGTTCTATCGAGCGTATTATGTGAACGACTGAAGCCCATCGTCAACAGACTGATTGGACCTTATCAGTGCGGCTTCAGACCTGGAAAGTCCACCATAGACCAGATTTTCACATTGCGCCTAATCCAGGAAAAGACCTTAGAAAAACAGATCGACACCTACCACCTATTAGTCGACTATAAAGCCGCCTTCGACACCCCGATAAGGGAACGATTATACGCCGCAATGTCTGAGTTCGGTATACCTGCGAAATTTATAAGGCTTTGCAGGATGACCCTGAGCAACACACGTTGCTCAGTGAGAATAGGAAAAGACCTCTCCGAGCCATTTCATACCGAACGAGGTTTCAGACAGGGTGACTCCCTATCGTGCGACTTTTTTAACTTATTGATGGAGAAAATAGTTCGAGCTGCCGAACTCCGTCAAAGCGGCACTATCCTCAACAAAAGTGTCATGCTGCTCGCATATGCCGACGATATTGATATCATTGGCAGGAGCACACGAGCAGTCAGCGCAGCATTCTCCAGATTGGAGAAAGAGTCGCGTCGAATGGGTCTAGCGGTGAACGAGGACAAGACGAAGTTCCTTGTGTCAACAAGCAAAAAAGAGTACGTGCGTCTTGGACAAAAAGCTGATTTTGACACCCACAAATTCGACATTGTGAAGGACTTCGTCTATCTGGGATCCAGCGTAAACAGCAACAACGACGTCAGCCTGGAGATCAAACGGAGAATAACTCTTGCCAACAGGTGCTACTTTGGGCTCAGTAGGCAATTGAGAAGCAGAGCCCTCTCTCGCCGGACGAAAATAACGCTCTACAAGTCACTCATCATGCCCGTCCTACTTTATGGTGCAGAAACATGGACGCTGGCATCCACTGATGAGAGAGTACTGGGAGCGTTCCAGAGAAAGATTCTCCGTAAAATCTTTAGTCCTATCTGCTTTGCTAACGAGTATCGAATCAGGATAAACTACGAGCTGTATGAGTTATTCGACGACATTGACATAGTCAAGAGCATCAAGATCCAGCGGCTTCGCTGGCTAGGTCATGTCGAACGAATGGATGAAAACACTGCAGCCAAGAAGGTTCTTGAATCAAAACTCGAAGGTGGACAGCGTAGAAGAGGGCGTCCAAATCTGCGTTGGAAAGACCAAGTTGAGGACATCCTGGCAACGCTTGGTATTTCTAACTGGCGTCAGCGCGCGCAAAGCAGATCCGACTGGCGCGGCTTCATCTCAGCGGCCAAAACCGATCCACGGTTGTAAGGGCCATTTAAGTAAGTAAGTAACTTGGCGTCACATAAAAGCGTATACAAATGTTTTTTTAACATTTTTGTCCAATAAGTAATAAAATATTTTATTACCAAAATTTTGAATTTCTTTTACTTATATCTCGCAAACAAAATTGTTCACGCATTAACTCAAATTTTTGTATTGTAGCGCGATATTTGTATGCGTCTAATATCGAAAAGACATTTCCATTATTTTCGTTTGTTGGAATTTTAAATATAAAAGAAGACCAAAATAATGAGTAATTGAAAAATGGCCTATATATCAAAAACTATAGCCAATTTGACAAAACTAATGCTATTTTCGGAATCAGCGCTACAAATGCATCCCATATTTGCTACAACTTTTACTGCACCATAATGAGTGTAGAGCAGTGTTATTAATATAAAATAATTTCTTATTATGTTTGTGATGTTTGTGTTATACGTTTTAAAACGACTAAACCACATTAAAAAGCATTTCATTAAATTTAAATGAGACCTAAATTTTCTATAATTAACTTATGGTTTACTACAAAATGTTGAATTTCAACGAAATTATCCGAGTTTCAAGTAACTCAAAAATAGTAATTATTGTCCGATATAACTTATTTGCACACATTTACCTTCAAAGAAGGTGAAACAAAAAAAATGCGTTATTTCTAAAGTATATTATTCGATGTCACTGATCCTTCATGATTTCTTATTGTGCCATTTTTAAATTCAAGCACTTTGCACGATATGTGTTATTCTATCTAATAATAAACCGAGGACAACTTTTAAATAAAGAATTACAGATACTTTTCAACTCTGTTGTAGGATTTTCTTGATATATTTTGATAGTAAACGTATAGTTGTACTCAGAGAAGTAAAAAATTTACTACGTTTGCAATAATATTTCTTACAAAATATAAATTTTTGACAAAATCATGACGTCTTAGGGGGAGATCGCCCATTTCTGTCCCCTGTGTATCCGCCACTGAAATTATGTTTAACAAACAAAATAACTAAAATACGTGAACGAACAAATGGTAGTCAATATATGATCGTAAGACTTATATCATAAATGAGAGACAATAGCTACTCATACAAAATGCATAGTGGATTCCACTAATTGAGAATAAGAACGTAGACGAGAGAGTGTAAAAGTGAGTGTACAAGCTTACGAATGTGTTGCTAAGTGAGCAGCAGGTCTAGATTATTTAAGTCTAGATTATAGAAAATTTAAGTTATGTGATATATTTAGTTAATATTTAGTTAACATTTCGTTAATATTTATATTAGGGTTCAAGTTTTACCATTTACAATTTTTTTCATGTTTAGATTTAAATTTATAATTTTATTTTTTAAATATTTAATATGACTTTCTCATTTCCTTAGTTTATGCTTTTATTTAAATTATAGCAAGATGAAGGGATTGGGAGGGTATATGTAATGACATAATTTATGAGTTTTGAAGACCTTTTATTATTTGTTTTTATATATATATAGTGTATACTTATATAATGTAAATATATGAAATATAATGATAATGGAAAATTAACTTACAAATTTTGTCCGTTTGCTGGCCAGTTGACGATGTAGGAGGTTTTTGCGATGCTTTTGATTGAATTTAAATGTATATATGCATTGATATAAATATACATATGTACATATATTTATTTTGTTCTATTTCTTTTTTTTTGTATTTTCTTCTTTTTTTTAACTTTTTTTTTCTTTTTCTTTAATGAACTTTTCCACATTTGCTCCTTCTTTTTGCTGTTATTTTTACATCTTTCTTTTCTTTTAATTACGAATATTTAAATTATTTTAATTTCTTATATTTTGTCTTATATTATTTTCCAAACTTTAAAGGGGTTATATGGGTTTTCCTAAATTTTGTTTTACACTAAATTTTCTATTTTTACTTCACTTTTACACTATCACACTCTTTTCTAATATTTTTTGGTTTCGACGATATAATTCTGTTGTCCAGCTCCCGCCTGGAACAAAAATGAAGCTGAAGATAGATGAAGCCTTTGCGCGGCGCTTTTGCGTGGTTCAACGCGCAGCTTCCCCAAAGGAGCTTCTGCTTAAACCGCCTGGTTTCGCCGATTAATCCAAAATTTGTAGTTATCTGGTTCGATAAACATATTACTTAGACAAATGGTGACCTTAAGATATTAATATATTTACCAAGTTGGTTCAGAAAATTCAATTTAGCAAATTTAACTCGTGGTTAAATATTAAATGTGGTTATATCCGATATAATCCGATTATATAATGGTTGAAAATTTATATAACTTTGTAAAGTACATGTCCGGAATGTTTTGTTGAATTTAAATATACAGTTTAACTTTTGTTAAACATGATTTATTCAATTATAAAAAAATTAATTTGCAAGAGTTATGTTTTAACTCGACTACGTATGACTCGTATACACAAAAAATGCGGAAAATATTGAAGCATGTTTGAAACATATACTGTTGGTAGTTCCGATTTTTATATTAATACGGTATTATCGAACTACTTAACTACCACAAAGCAGTTAATTTTAATTCGGTTTGGCAAATAAAAGTAACTGGGAAAGTAGTTTTCTTTATTTCGAGTGTTAACAATTCGCATAATAAGAAATTAAGATGTATTCGGAGATAACCGCTATATATCTTTACCGTGAAATATGCTTAAGTCGCGTCCTTGTAAATCCTGTAATTCATAGTTGCAGTTGCCCACCTTCTTGACCACTCTCGCTTTCAAAAATTTAGGTGCCAATTTCGCATTAAAACAACCTACTTTACTACTTTGCACAAAGTTACGTCAATAGATTTCTTGTCCTGGTAATAAATTAATAGGAGGTAATCGCAAATTATAGCTTTTTTTATTCGTTTCGTAAGCACGTCTTAAATTTTCTTTGACCTGGGATCTAATTAAATGAAATTTGTCCTGACGATTTACCACTTCACCTTCTTCTATTCTATGTAGTTTTCTCAACAAATCATAGGTGTCGCCATGGTTAATCATCTCCTGGCCAAATAAAACAAAGTAAGGAGAAAATCCAATCGAATTATGTCGGGAGCATTGTAAAGCCGCAGATATTTGATTCAAATTCAAGTCCCATTTTCTATGATCTTTTTCTAAATACGAACGTATTGCCGCAATTATTGAACGATTAACACGTTCAGAGGAGGAGAATAAATAACAGTGTATATATGTTGTACGCCATATTTAGATAGAAAATTATTAAATTGAATGGACTCGAACTGTGAACCATTGTCGGATGTCACTACTTCGGGAACTCCAAAAACAGTGAAAACATGTTCCTCCAAAAATACGCAAATATTTACAGATGAAAGCTTACGCATACATTTCAAAATGGGAAACTTTGTTATGTGATCAAGTAGGATAAAATGCCCTTATGTCCTCTTTTCGACCTTGGGTATGGGCCTATAAAGTCCATATATAATTTTTGAAAAGGGCGTGATGATTTGGACTGATTTCCCGTAGGGGGACCTTCGTCCCCCTATCAGTCCAAATAACGTTAGGTGCTTTCGATTGTTTGCATACATCGCAGCGGGAAATAAAATTCCGAACATCCACTGCCATTTTCGGACAAAAGAAATGTCTGCGAAGTTTCTCCAAGATTTTCCCTATACGTTCATGAGCAGCGATCGGTGGGCTACAGTAATGATGTCATGTGTGAGCGCAGAAGGAATCCACAGCTTCCACAAGGATGCTTCAACCACCGGATCACCTTCTAAAAATTCAGTCCTTTTATACACATAACGATCAACAATTTTCAGATCTGGCGGGCTAGTTTGATTTTCAATAATATTTTTGCGAACTTTTGTATATTCATCAGATTCAAAGTGCATGGACTGAAGGTCAATAATAGGTAAATGATTAATATCACTGGAAACACGACTTAAAGCTTCGAGTCTGGACAGTGCATCCGGTACTACGTTTAAACTACCTCTACGATGCTCAATTGAAATGTTGAACCTCTCAAATTTAAAGACCAACGCGCTAAACGACCATTTAAATCGGCTTGTCACATTAGCCACTGTTAGCTTGCATGGTCGGTAATTACATTGAATTGATGCCCTTCGATGTATTCTCGAAATTTTTGGATGCTTAGGAGTGCGGCCAGGCATTCTAATTCCGTGATGGAGTAGTTCTTTTGCGATCGATTTAATTAATGTGAAAAGTACGCTATCGGTTTTTCAACCCCTTCTGATTCTCTTGCGCCAGAACTCCCCCAACACCAGTAATAGAAGCATCTCATAGCACAATAAACGTCCGATCAAAATCAGGCGTGACCAAAAGCGGTGCAGAAGTCAATTTTTCTTTGAGGTTATCAAAGGCAGCTTGTGCTTTAGTTGTCCATTCGTATTTTCGTGATTTAGAGGTTAGGTCGGTTAATGGAGTTGTAAGTGAAGCATAATTTTCAATAAAGCGCCTATACCAACCGGTAAGACCGAGAAAGCTTCGTAATTCACGAACACTTTTGGGTAGTTTTATGGTTTTAATCGCGAAAAACTTCCCCGGGTCTGGTTTCATGGCACCGTTTCCGTAGTACACTATTCATTTTTCGAGAGTCTAAACACAATCTTATTTTTTTCTCTTTCAACCAATGCTACTGGACTACTCCAAGAACAGTTTGCAGGCGCTGGCTCTATTACGCCTAAATTTAACATCCAGCCAATTTCTTGGTGCAACTTCTTTTCAATTGTCGGTGACACGGAAAAATAACGTTGTTTTGTGGGTTTGGCATCTTTTACTAATTCTATTGAGGGTTTCAAAATTTTTGTTTTACACAATCCCTCCTTTTCAAATGACAGATACAACGAGATTACATTTTCTAAAAGTTGTTTCTCACTGGGCTGAAAATTATGCATCTTAAGAGATATATTAAGGTTGTCCATGTCGCTGAAAAATGATTCTAATATTTGGTTGATCTCGGATTGATCAATGGAAAAAATCGCCACCCAAATATAAATCTTGACGCAAATACGGAATTATAAAAATTTCCAAGAAAATGTAATCTCGTTTCATTAAATTTTTAAACGCAATATTGGCAACTACACTTCCTATAATTTTGTATTTACTACCACCAGCAGTTTCAACTAATTCTTATAAACGTTTAAAGGAAATTGTCTTATCTAAAAATTGTTTGGCAGCTTTACCACTAAAGCATGAAACAGAAGCTCCTGAATCTAGTAACGCCAGAATATACATATCAAACAAAGAAACATTAATATATGGTCGTACGTCTGGTATTGGTTTTCGAAAGACGATAGAATTTTGAAACAGTTTTTAAGATTTGTATTTACCTTTTCTCAAAATGCACGTAAACGACAGGTAGATCGTAAAGACTTACGTTTAGGCGTCTGTGGAAAACCAAATGTTACGTTTTCGCAAAATAATTTAGAGCTTGCATCTTTATAATTTAACAATTTTTCATGATATGGATCTATGTGCTTACTATTTCAACAATAAAAAATTTAATCAGTAAATAATGTACGACATACCCCAATGTCACCTGAAGCTATGTCTAAACAACAACATATTCGATGGAATCTGATGACGTGATCCCTATGCCCACCCGTCGTTGTGAACTCAATTTATCCGTATCTAAATATATGAGAACACCCTACTGAAAATGCGTTCGGCTACTAGGCCATTAAATCAAGCTTTAATAAGTCATTTTTGGTAAACAATTAAATTTATTCATTCTTATTAATTTATTTTATTAACATTTAACATTACAAATATTGATCATCAATGGTAGCACGCAATTACAAAAACACTTTCATGTGTATTGCATCTAAATGATGTTTAACAAACAAAATAACTAAAATACGTGAACGAATAAATGGTAGTCAATATACTTATGATCGTATGACTCATATCGTAAATGAGAGACAAAGCTACTCATACAAAATGTATAGTGGATTCCACTAATTGAGAATAAGAGCGTAGACGAGAGAGTGTAAAAGTGAGTGTACAAGCTTACGAATCAGTGTTGCCGTTTTAGCAACTTTGTCGCTAGAGCTACTTTTTAGAAATGAAATCTGACGGAAAGTGCATCAAATATTTGTGTTTATTGCTAATAAAAATATGTTATTGCTTTAAATACTCTTAATGCAATTGCGCTTATTTGAAACCAATTAACAATTATGAAATAAAAGTTGAAATCGTACGAATTTTCGATGAAACTAAATGATGTTATAAATATTAATACAAATATTATTGACGGAAGCTCATTTTTAACAACAGATGGAAATTTTTACTTTGTATTCGATGTTTTTTTGTTTGTTTTATAACTTGATTTTTAAAATATTAATTTATGAATTGAAGCATTGGCTTCTATTAGGTCATTAAGCATCATAACGTCTCTTTGCAATATTTGCTCCGAATGATCCTATGCTTACAATTTCCCTGTGAAATTCCAGATCGACATACAGTTTTATGTTTTATGCAATAAGGGCGTTATCTCTATGTAAAAACGATTTTATTATTATTAATTTTTTTACAGAGTATTTTAGTTTTGGGCCATTTTGACGGTATTGTATATCTTATCCATTTATATCAATAAGTATATCTAAACTATGTACAATAATCTTTTGTTCTTTCATTTATGTTTATGTATGAGCCCCAATTTGATTTCTCGTATTATGCAATAAGCGTGTAAACATTTTTTTATTAATTTTGTATTTTATATATTAAAAGTAGATTTAAAACAATTATAAAAAGTACATAAAAAGCTAAAAGTTCAAATTTTAATTGAAAATTTGAATCAATATTGGTTTATTACTTTATGAGATAGGGGCATTCAAAAACTTTAAAAGAAAATATCTCAAACTTTCTTTTTTAGATAACGCCCTCATTGCATCCAAAGCTTAAATTGTTATTAAATTTGCTTGTTATTTAATTTAATGCTTTCTAGTTATAAATTATGTCTAGTTGATTTATAAATACATATCTATTTAAATTTGAAAATTTCAATCTAGCGATTTCTAGCGGTTCTTTTTGATCGCAAAATAACCATATATAGCTGATTTTTAAAAGCTTTTAGCTACTAAATAAATTGCGTTGCGGCAACACTGTTACGAATGTGTTGCTAAGTGAGCAATCAACAGTAGATCTAGATTATTTAATTCTAGATTATAGAAAATTTAAGTTATGTAATATATTTAGTTAATATTCAGTTAACATTTAGTTAATATTTATATTAGGGTTCAAGTTTTAACATTTACAATTTTTTTATGTTTAGATTTAAATTATAATTTTATTTTTTTTAAATATTTAATTAGTTACTTTAAGTAGGATATTTATAATTTATATATGACTTTCTCATTTCCTTAGTTTATGCCTTTATTTAAATTTACAGAATGTTTGCGTATTTTCAAAAACTCTGTAAATTAAGCTAATTTTCCATTTTGTGTGTTTTTTTTTTTTTTGAAATTTTTGCGCCTTTCTATATAGGTTCCGAAAAGCGCAAATAATCTGAATATTAGGCGAATATTTTTTTGAAAATTTTGCGCCTTTCTCTATACATTGCGCTCTTTTAGAAAGGCGCAACATTTCTGCGAATTAGGCGCCTTTTCCATTTTGATTGCTTCGAAAATGTTCTCCTTTTTCTATATTTTGCGCCCTTCTGTAGAGGCACAAAAATATTGTTATGAAGGCGCATTTGCAATTTTATGCTTTTTTGAAAATTTTGCGCCCCGCACAATATTTTGCGCTCTTTTAAAAAGGCGCAAAAATTCAGAATATTGGGCGGTTTTTTAATTTTGTGTTTTATATTTTTTTTAATTTTGCGCCTTTGTCGTTTTGTGATGCTTCGAAAATTTGCGCCTTTCTCTATATTTTGCGTTCTTCTGTAGAGGCGCAAACATATTGTAAATGAGGCGTATTTTCAATTTTATGCTTTTTTGAAAAGTTTACGCCCCTGACTATATTAGGCGCATTTTTTAATTTTGTGTATTTTTGAAAATTTTGCGCCGTTCTCCCCCTGGATCCGCGCGTGATTATTTGAAACCGGAGCTGTAAAAGTTGGATAACGTTTTTTTTTGATTACGATTACTAAAGAATCGTAATCAAAAATTTTGATTAAGTAGTAGGGATTCGGCGGTTCTGGCCCCACTGGGCCCCATGGAGCATATTGTTGTTAGTGTAAATGACTTTTTAACAGAGATGTTGTTATTGTCTTCAATAGGGATCATTTTTTAACAGAGATGTTGTTTTTAGTTTCAATAGGTATAATTTTTCAACTTAGTTGTTGTTAGTGTGGATCATTTTTAGGGATCATTATAGGGATCATTTTTTAACAGAATATTTGTTATTGTTTTTCATAGGGAGTATTTTTAACATAGGTGTATTATATGTATACTATATATTTTATAATGGTATGGAGCCAGTAGGATGACTTTTTAACATAATTTGTTAATGTTGATACATACATATATATATTATATGCATGCTATGAAGGCATGCAGCCGTAAAGAGTAAATGTTGTCGTTGGGATAATTATATCGGAGTAAGTATTTTTTGTGAATAAGAATATTTACAAACATATTAATGATGTTGTTGTAAATATTACAGTTGCAATTAAATTTCAGTTAACATAGTTATAATGTATACTATAGTTATACTTAATTGTTTATTTTGCATGATCATCAAGAGAGTTGGGGAGCGAAGGGTTTAATTTGAAACTTTGTTGAAGAACGATGATTATAATTTAAAACTTCGCTGTATGAATGAATGTTGTT
This sequence comes from Dryomyza anilis, assembly GCA_951804985.1. Taxonomy (NCBI): domain Eukaryota; kingdom Metazoa; phylum Arthropoda; class Insecta; order Diptera; family Dryomyzidae; genus Dryomyza; species Dryomyza anilis. The sequence goes on from OX638135.1 coordinate 46,293,278, forward strand.
ATTAGATGTTTATTTTTTTGGTGGATAATTTTTTTGTTGTAAACAGGTTAAGGCACTGCTCTATTAATGCATTTAATTCAAGGTCAATTTTACTATACGGAATATTGTAGTGGATTTTATTCTACAAAGTCATGGTCATTTAATTTGGTTATATGAATGAATGGATCCATAACCCTAGTAGAAATTTGCCCGATGCGCCATCGGGAAATGATCAGGTTTTTGTCGGGTAAGCCCTAGTAGACCAAATATGATCATGGCCTTGTCATGCCCTTATCATGCTCACCATAGCAGTGTTTACATTATCTAAACAGTCAGTGGTCCTGATAAGAACTACATTAGTTGTTCCTCATAAGGAAATGTCCATTGGGCAATGATCGGGATTTAATGACGAAAACCGTTAATATTTGTTTTTTTTTTAAACTGAAAATTCGTACCATTACTATGAACATAATTTTATGAAATATTTACATTTAACGGTTATTTTACCGTATATATAAAAAGATCTTAAATATCGTCGTTGAAATGATCATTTTATAAGTTTCAGGCCTTTATATTAAAAGTGACATGATCTATTTTTATAATAAAAATAATTATTATATGAACAAAACATTATACGAACTAATTTAAAATATATAATGCCAAAATAGGTGGATTTGAACATTTGGTGGACCTTAAAAGTGTAATAAAATAGTAAATTTTTATTTTATTACACAATATTAAATTAGTTATTACTACACCGGAAGCAAATTTAGTATGTTTTTTTGTGAATGGAATTTCTCCGACAAATAAGGGCCCTATAATGACTGGCGAAGCGAACGTAAAATAGCTATCACAGCATCCATTCGCCAGAAAAAAGGAAACTAAAACGAACGTAAAAATCAGGAGAACGTAGAAATCATTCGCCGGACATACAGCAAGAAGTCACATCGCTGGTCAAGCTATTTCATCCAAGTAGAGAAAGTTCGATAGCAAAGCAGATGATGTTCAAATTCACGACACTTCCACAAAATCCACTTGACAACGCCCTGCTTTAACTGAATTCACTCTGCGTCTAGTCGCAGACTACCATATGCTTTGAAGCTGAGTTGCTACAAACACGCATCGTCCAACTGCACAAAAAATTATTTCATTAGTGCTTTGCCGTGTTCATGCGTATGTACAACACCCAAAATAAAGACAGACATTAAAAAGTATAAAAATTAATATAATAAAGAAATTAATATAACCGCCATTCTCAATCAGCACATGAAGTGCATTTTCTCCGTGCCAATGTCCACGGTTTACATGTCTAATTTTCCAGAGTCGCTGGCTCTTTAGTGACTTGTGCATCCAATGCAAATTCAACACTAATTCGCAATCCATTCGTTTCGAAGAGCGATACTGTGTTTTTCGGTGGCAGATCGCTAGCCAGTTACCGGAGAAACCCCAGACGAGCCGGCTGCAGCTCACTCTGATTCTCTTATGAATAGTACAGGCGCCCCTACTGTAGACTGCAAAAATATGAGACATTGGCATTCTAAGTAATATCAATTTGTTAAGAATCAAAGAATTAAAAGTAAAGTATTATTTTTATTGTTGTACCTGAGGCAGATCATCTACTGCTTTTGATGGCTTGAAGGCCGACTGTTTAGCCGCTGATTTGCCAGTGGTGACATGGAACTGCGTATCTTCCTTTCCCCATCCAACAGTGATGAATACGCTCTCGCCAAAGATCAGCCGAACTGCGATGTAACAATGTAGCAACAAACTTGTCTTCATTAAGCTAAAATATATTATATAGTTTCAATAAAGTAAAATAAAAAGAAATACTCACAATTTCAAAGAAATGTTAAAACATTTTTATTTTTCTTTCTTTACATCAAAATCAAATGTTTTTTCTGCCACTTTCAGTATGTGTTGCATAAGTGCATATTTTCGCACTATTTATACTACTTCTTTTAAATTAAAAAGTACGAAATACACCAATTGTTTATAATGTTTGTTTATAATGTTTACAATTGTTTAATTGTTTATAAAAATTTTATGTTTTGTTTCCCAAGTAACAATTTTTTTATTTTAAAAATTGTACTATTTCAAACTTATGTGACTTTAGATATATGATAATTAATAAAATTCTGTATATATCTTAAATGATTTTTAATATATTTTGCTTAACATTTTCATTTTGAAATCTATACTGATTTTTTAAAAATGAACAGAAATAAAATTTACACAAAAATCTAAATTACAATAGTTATAAAAAAAAACTACGTAAGATATCTTCAATAGTAGTATTCAAACTACTTTCTCTAACTGCAGTAAGCCCTGTTCCTGTCGCTGTCGAAACACACAACAGAAAACAGCTGTTTTTGACTTGCTTCACAATAATTGTTCACATTTCAGTGGAAGTCATATTTTTGTAAAATATTTTTTTTCAAATGTGTTTAATAATAATAATAGTTTGTGCCAAAAACTTTTATGATCCTAGGTCATTTCAGCAGTTCGTATTATATTTGTACGTCGGAACCTAGAATTTTATGCTTAAATCGAACAACGCAGTGAGAGTCTTTTACAATGTAAAAATACTTTTGGTGGTACCATTTATTGTCTGCAGAAAAGTATCGCGGAAAAGTAACACCTTTGATATTTTTCAATGTTGTGAGACAACTCAGATTTTAACCTGAGCTATTGAACTTTTTGGGTCGCAGTCCAGCGCACTAACCACTAAGTTCACCATAAGGTATGATAAGGTATGTAAGAAACAAAATAACAAATTAATAATTATCTAAAATAAATACAATTTGCACAGTTAAAAGAACGACTAATGCCCATAACTTCAACAAATAGGTATCTACTGGTGCTTAGTTATCTATCGTGTAAGCAAAATTTCGTAATTTTAACGCATAGTTAAGGAGCAAAAACACCGGATAGGTAAGAGATATCTGGTAGGTACGAACACCAATAGATATCTACTCGTTGAAGTTACGGGTATAAGAACAGGCTTCTTCCAACACTATTCAGTGCTCAAAAGTAACACAGGTCGCTGTGTATGAAGACACAACAGAGAGTACGTATAATACCAGAGAGTATATGTTATTAATATACGATTCTTCCGAGTTTGCTTGCGTCGTTGCCGAAAACATTGGTTATGTGGAAGTGGAATTTTGCAGATTGAAGTTAACAAAGGAAAACTGGATCTGTGCGCAAATAATTTGCAACCTAACTTACCATATATTGCAATCGAATGCCTAATAAATTTTAATTTTTTTTTGGACAAAAATTTGGCTTTTGAAAATTTCTCTGTTGACAAAATTTGTAATTCAATTTCCACATAAGCAATGTTTTAATTTATTTGTCAAAACTGGCAGCGAAACCACCTGTATACAAACTCTATATCAAATATTATCGTTGTTGAAGTAAAAGTCAACAACTGCATTTTCAAAATGTCAATTATTCATTTAAAAAATCTTTATATATTTTGTCAATTTATGTTCGATGATCTGATCTATTTTGACCAAATAAGAAAATGTGAATCTATTATTTGTTATATCAACTTTAAAAATGAATGAATTAGTTTTTATAATAATAACCAACAAACTCGAAATTTAATATTTTAATAAAAATGTATTTGGTGACTTTTAGTTCTACAACGACAATATATATTTACTCTGTGATTACACACAGTTTTCTTACGAGTATGCTTACATTGCAACCGAAAACAATAGTTATGTGGAAGTGTAATTTAAAAGATTAAAGTAAACACTGAAAATATTTCAAAACACCGAAATTGTTCGTGGATAATTTACAATACTTAAAAAATTTGGAATATTTTGGGGTAAAAAAATGTCTATGTATAGAATGTTTACTTCCTTTTGTATGTAAATACAAAAACAAAAAAAAATTTCATTTTCAGACGATATGAACGATTAAAGCTATTCATGTTACCGATGTGTCTTGCCTGGATCGCCCAGTCCGCCGGAAGATATACTGCACATGAGCATTGCTTGATTCAACGCTGGCATTAGTGCGTTGCCTTATAAACCAGTCACCACCAATGTATGTGGCAGCTTATGTTTTTGGAGATGGTGCATCTCGCTCTAGCAAAGCTTTCCGTCAGCGTGGCGAGATTACGACGCAATCATTAATTAGATAGATATTTATCTATTTATGTTGTAATTTTTATATGTAAACAAATGAATCTTATGATTTAATTTATAATTTTTTATACTTTTTATACAATTTTTTATATATTCAAATTGTAATAGCGCATATTCATAAACAATTTAGAATATTGCTAAATCAACATTTTGACATTTTAAGCTTTGTTTAATCGTTACAATGTGATTTCATGTTATGTCTGTGTATTTTATTAAATATTAAATTGAACTATTAAATTGATTATAGTACTTTTTCATCGGGTACTTGCAGGGCTTAGGTAAGGAACACATTTTTATGCTCAGGCTCTGAGAAGGCAATGGTCGGGTAAATAATGAAATGGGGAATTACCCGATCAGTGCATGATCATGGCCTGTGGTGAGTACCTGATCAGGGCACTGCGTTACAAGGACATCGTGCTCATGATTTGTACCTCGTTTGGGCCTCGTCATAGCCCGATCATCTCAAATAATGACATGATCAGTTCATGACCATGGCCCTGAGATTGAGATTGATTTTATTTACTATTCTTAAAATTTTAATTGAGTGTATTTTTATTCAGTATTTTAAAAAGGGTCCTGTTTAAGGACATCAATTTTGAAGTGCAAGGATAATTACCACGGGCCACATGTTCAAGTTTAGAATCAAGTTTAATTGGTATAAAAGATTGTTCTATTAGCTTTAAAACGAGCCATCAACGGAGTTTCTATCATTTCTACTTTAAGAGATATTGAAATATGAACAACCATAGAAAAGTGATTTCTGTCCCATTTTTTGTAACTTTGAACCACTGTATCTCTGAAATTAGTGGGTGTAAAAAATAAAAAAAAAAATGATCAATGCATACCATTTACCAGATACCCTTTATCAGTTGCACACATTTCATTGAAATCGAAGAAGGTGAGTTCCAACCGTTGGTCGATTTGGTGTGGAATGGCCCATATACATATTGTTTTATTTATTTATTCATTTATTTATTTATTTATTTATTTATTTATTTATTTATTTATTTATTTATTTATTTATTCTTAAAACGATTTGAAACAAGATAACAAATAATGAATATAATTTATTATTGCATTATCTGCTCAAAACTGAGTAGAGTGTTTAATAAAATATTATCATCATCCATTCAATTACAATAATGGCGATCCGCATTTAACATTCTAGGATCGTCCAAGTTAAGAAATGGATCATCTAGTCCATCATCTAACAACCCCTCCCTAATTCCAACATCTATTAAATTTACTGGCGGGAGTGTTACGACTTATAGTATTTCAATTTGTGGATTTGCTGTTAATAAAATTATTATTATTAATATAAAATAATTTAAAAAATATATTTAATTACAAGTATAAGTTTTAGCCTTTTTATACGAAAAATTATGTTTTCGCAGGATATGCCGCTTCAAGTTGCTTTTGGTCAAGAATTTTAAATGGGGACAACATTGACTCTCCATTTTTTAATGTTATATATTAAAAGTGTGAAAACGAGTAAAATTTATTATTATATCCATTGTATAGAACACCTTTATATATCAAAGTATGTAATATGATATATATTTAACTCAATATAAAAATTTGAATTCAGCAAAATTTAAAGTATAAGTAGTGAAATACACCGGAAGTCAATAAATTAAAACTGCAGTAACACATATTTATTGCAATACTGCACTTTTTTTATTCAATAATTCCTGTAAAATTTGAAGTTTCTTGATATTCAAAATTTTAATTTAAGTTAGTGTTCGTTTGTTTGCAACTTCGAGAACTTCTTTAAAAATTAAAAATGTTTATCTGTGCATTGTGTTCAAAGTCCTTGGCGAAAAACTATAATTTAAATAGACATGTATCGACAATACATGAGAATACAAAGTTTAGCTGTTTAAAGTGTAATAAATCTTTTAGCAGGGCAAATACTTTGAAACATCATTCCTGTCAACATTTTCAAGAGGAAATTCGTTCAAAACAAGGAAAATATGAGGATTTGCTGAATAATGAATATGAAATCGCATCAACATCATCATCGGTGAGTCTTTACTGTGAGAACTGTAATGTTACAGTTCACAAATCCCTTTGGAGAGGCCATTTAAGATCTACAGCGCATAGGAGAGCATCAGAGATTGAAGATATAGATGGATTTTAATTGGTACAAAAAGCATTTAAAAATAAAATGTGTGATTACATATTACCTAATGATGACGAAAGACTAATTAATCCACATGAATATTTCGATCAAATAAAAAATAAAATTAAAAATTTACTGGAAATAGAATTATATAAGAAAATATCTTTAAAAATTGAATGCGGAGGAGATCTCTGCTGACTACATACCAGTGTAGGGTAAAAATTATTTCAAATAAAAAATAAAAATATATCAGATAACTTTAATTTCTTTTTATTTTGAGTGACAAATAATTTTTGATTTATTTGTATTTCAAATAACAAATAAATTAAATTTATTTGCTATCTTTTTATTCGTTATTTGAAAACTTCAAATAAAAATACAAATGATTTTTTTTTCAAATATTTTATTAAAATGTGAATTAAAAACCACGTACTTTATAAGTATATTTGCAGCGATATTGGCTGGGACTAACATCTTTTCATAAAAATCATTTTTATATACCGCTCTACCTCTCGGCAGACAATGGCAAACCACACTGCCCACGAAAAGCTCTGAGCCGAGCGTGAACTATTACAATTATTATTACTGTTGGTATATTTAACTCCAATAATGACGGCACGAATTCTCATGGCGATCATTTGGAACATAATTTTCAAATTTTGTTTTTATTTATTGCTTCATTTTACATTTCAAATAAATTTATTTTAATTAACAAATAACAAATAACAAATAACAAATAATTTATTTGTCTCGTCAAATAAAAAGATGAAAGATAAAAATTTGATATTTGAACGAAAAGTAAAAAATACAAATAAAAAAAGTATTTGTATCATTTATTTGAATAAAAATGTATTCAATAATGCCCAACACTGCTACATACGTCCTTCAAAACCTTCTGTCGAAGATGATGATGAATTTAAATTAAGCACTTTTTCATATATTGCAAAACCACAACAATATTAACCAAAGATAATATTGAAGATGTAATGTTAAATATTGAAGAATTGTTAATAAATAAAATGGAGAACTTTCAAGAAAGGGATAGTGAAATCCTTATTATAATATATATAAATGCATAAAATAATAAATAAAAAAAAATAAAAAATTTACCATATATTTTCTGTTCCGATCGAATTGTAATGTATACGATAAATAACTTTAATTAAAATTTCGATCCATTTATATATAATGGATATTTCTTTAAAATGAGTTAAAAAGTGAATTCCATTAGTAAAAATATACTCAATTAAAATATTAAAGAGAGTAAATAAAATCAATCTGAAGACAAAACACTATATAAAAATAAACATGTTTTAACATGCTCATTCTTTTAAACTTATAGTACACTAAGAAAACAAAGATGATTATCAGAAATATCACAGCCCTAAATATCAAGTTATTTACAAATTTTTTAGATCGTATTTGAGAAAACCATCTCTCAAACATCCGTCAAATACCATAAATATTGCTAGCAATCATTTTTCAAATTAACGATTATGTATAGCAAGTATAGCAAATTACAATTAAACATCTTACAAATAGGAAAATAGTTGATGAATATTTGGAAAAGGTACTCCATTAGAATTCGCGGAGTCATTTTTATTGAATTGAAAGAAAATTAATCAAATGTGTTTTTAATTATTATAGAATTAGAACAGTATACTGTTTATACATCGCCATCGTCATTATAAATCCTTCGAAGGCAAAATTGTACAACGACCGGCGATGCTGTCATCAAAGTAAACTCTGAAAAGAAATATTTTCCATCACGTGTTGATAATTTAAATCACAGGATATTTCATTTTCACTTTTACAATTAAAATGTAATATTTGAGTTGGCACTTTTTTACACCATTTGATTTACTTCATTGTTGTGGATAAATCGAGCGGAAGGAAAAAGTACGCCATTTTCCTTTTTTATGTCCTTTTTATCAGTCAACTCTTAATATCTTAATTTTCATTGCTGTTGTGGCAAACATCTCGTAACATCTGCATATACGTCATATTTAAAAAATATTAATAGTTTATTGTTAATTGTTATTGTTTATTATAGTTAATGGAAATAATTATTAGCAAGACTTTCATAAACATCTTGTTTTCTTAGTGTATAGAAAAAGATTTAAAAAATGATCCCAATGGAACCTTATGGCTCCATTGCAGTGTTGCCACTTTTTGAGTTTTAGCTCAAAATCCAAGCTTTTTCAAAATTTTTGAGCCGGTGAAATTATCTACTATAATTGAGGATTTACCAAAAAAAAATTTTACTAAAATTTACTAAATTTAGGATCCCATTTCAATCGAAGTTACCTCCGGCAGGAATAATTTAGAGAATTTCAAGAGTATTTTAAAGTAGACATTCATAGAATACTTTCGCCAATTGTCACTCGTTGGCTTTCGGTGAAATTATGTGTTGACAGATTTTAGAACAATATGATGCATTGAAATCATATTTGAGATTAGAGGTATTTGAAGATCCATCTAAAACAACTGAATACATGCTTGAAACTATAGATGAGATATTTACAAACATTTATATGGAATTTATGGCAAATGCATTAAGTTTGTAAACTAATTTCAATACGATTTTTCAAACTTAAAGACAATTTTATCGAATTATACCAATACAAAGTTATTTATAGACAATAATAAGGTTTACATTGGAACATTAAGGCAAGTCTGTTTAATCGAAATTGGTGGCGAAAATTCTAATTCTATACTTTTGAAAACTGAAATTATGGAAACTTGCAGAAATCTTCTATATTAATAAAACAAAATGTGTTTTTTTTCTCTTGCACTAACCGGCCGTATTTCTGAACAGATTTTAATGATACTGGTATCAAACGATTAGTATTAATCTATTGTATTGCGTGCTATACTTAGTTTATATAATTTTAGAACAAAATTCGTCAGAAAAACGTAAAAACTAAATTACAACAACCATATGAAAATGAGTACTACAGTAGCCTTCGCTCACTGTGTTTAGTGCAGTGCATCACACTCTCACATAAAGAATTGCAAACAAAAGAACAACAACAACTCTGTCGCACTGTTTTTTGTTGGTTTTACACAGCAAGCAGAGAGTTGCAAAAGAAAACAGAAGTCTCTACGAAAAAGAGTTTAATTATTGCGTTCAGAAAATACATTAAAAATTATTAAATGAAATTAATAAAATAACATATTTCGAAAACGTGAAATATAACCAACAATTAAAATTAAATTAATAAAAAAATTAAAGAAAAAACCAACATTTAGTAACATTAGTAATTGAATTTTAAAATATATTAAAAATGTTTCACAGATTTTAAATATACATAAATTATTTAATAAAAATTTATAAAAAAAAAAAAACTTGTAGGAAAAACAGAACTGTGATTCAAATATAAAAAAATATAAAATTGCAATGTAATTGAAAAAATAAATGTGTAAAAATATTTAAATTTGAAAGATTTTTTGAAATTTGGAATTATGATTTAATTGGATGGTTTTTAGAAATATATTTCATGACAAACTACATTAATGAAACTATGTTTCATACAGAACAAAGGACATCAGACCAAAAACTCTATATTGTAAATCCGAAATTTGTAAATTCAAAAATATTACGAACATTTTTGGATTTAAAAATAAAAATATAAAATATCTTCATATAATCTTGTTTTTCCTTTATATTAAGAAACAAATTTTCAGCTAGCTGGATGGTTTTTACTAGTTTCTATATAGAAGTAATTAATCAGGTGTAATTTTACAGATAAAATTTTCGTAATTTTAGATATTGTTGATCCCGATATCGTAATCTTTTAAAATAAAATCGTTGGTTTCAATAAAAGCAGATTTCCATTTCTTGTTATAAATATGCAAGATCTCGATAAGGAATGGCGGGATCATGGTCTTCTTAACTTTTCGGATTTAGGATTGTATGCAATGTCAGACCAAACTGGTCAAAACTATTTTCTTTTAAAAATTCGATTGGAACAATTTTATTCCTAAATTTAAAAATTGTTATAACATTACTTTTAATACTCAAATGCATCTGTGGAACGTATAATTAGCAGTTTATATTTGTACATAAGAAATAATTTAAATACTAATACTATTGTATCATTTTTTTTTACAAAAGAAGGTATTTGTAATAATGGTTACGAAAATTTTGAATTAATAAAATATTTCGAATTAATTGGAAATTATTTTTTGTATCATGTTTTTATGTATTTTACTTATAAAAATTTGATGTAATCAATGACTGTAATACATATAAACATATTTTCATTCTATATCTTTGTTTAGTAAATAAAATAAAATAAAATAAATAAACATTAATACGTTTTTAAATATTCTCATTCACCATGAAGTAAATCAAATGGTGTAAAAAAGTGCCAACTCAAATATTACATTTTAATTCTAAAAATGAAAATGAAATATTCTTTAATTTAAATTATCAACACGTGATGGAAAATATTTCTTTTCAGAGTTTACTTTGATTACAGCATCGCCGGTCGGACTTGGTTCTTCTGCGAAGAAATTTCAAGTCGTTGTACATTTATGCCTTCGAAGGATTTATAATGACGATGGCGATGTATAATCAGAATACTGTTTTAATTCTATAATAATTAAAAACTATAAGTTTAAAAGAATGAGCATGTTAAAACATGTTTATTTTTATATAGTGTTTTGTCTTCAGATTGATTTTATTTACTCTCTTTAAAATTTTAATTGAGTATATTTTTACTAATGGAATTCACTTTTTAACTCATTTTAAAGAAATATCCATTATATATAAATGGATCGAAATTTTAATTAAAGTTATTTATCGTATACATTACAATTCGATCGGAACAGAAAAAATATGGTAAATTTTTTATTTTTTTTTATTTATTATTTTATGCATTTATATATATTATAATAAGGATTTCACTATCCCTTTCTTGAAAGTTCTCCATTTTATTTATTAACAATTCTTCAATATTTAACATTACATCTTCAATATTATCTTTGGTTAACATTGTTGTGGTTTTGTTATATATGAAAAAGTGCTTAATTTAAATTCATCATCATCTTCGACAGAAGGTTTTGAAGGACGTATGTAGTCAGCAGAGATCTCCGCATTCAATTTTTAAAGATATGTTCTTATATAATTCTATTTCCAGTAAATTTTTAATTTTATTTTTTATTTGATCGAAATATTCATGTGGATTAATTAGTCTTTCATCATCATTAGGTAATATGTAATCACATATTTTATTTTTAAATGCTTTTTGTACCAATTAAAATCCATCTATATCTTCAATCTCTGATACTCTCCTATGCGCTGTAGATCTTAAATGGCCTCTCCAAAGGGATTTGTGAACTGTAACATTACAGTTCTCACAGTAAAGACTCACCGATGATGATGTTGATGCGATTTCATATTCATTATTCAGCAAGTATTGCAATAAATATGTGTTACTGCAGTTTTAATTTCCGGTGTATTTCACTTTCATTTTGCTGAATTCACATTTTTATATTGAGTTAAATATATATCATATTACATACTTTGATATATAAAGGTGTTCTATACAATGGATATAATAATAAATTTTACTCGTTTTCACACTTTTAATATATCAACATTAAAAAATGGAGAGTCAATTTTGCCCCCATTCAAAATTCTTGACCAAAAGCAACTTGAAGCGGCATATCCTGCGAAAACATAATTTTTATTAACAGCAAATCCTCAAATTGAAATACTAGAAGTCTTAACACTCCCGCCAGTAAATTTAATAGATGTTGGAATTAGGGAGGGGTTGTTAGATGATGGACTAGATGATCTATTTCTTAACTTGGATGATCCTAGAATGTTAAATGCGGATCGCCATTATTGTAATTGAATGGATGATGATAATATTTTATTAAACATTCTACTCAGTTTTGAGCAGATAATGCAATAATAAATTATATTCATTATTTGTTATCTTGTTTCAAATCGTTTTAAGAATAAATAAATAAATAAATAAATAAATAAATAAATAAATAAATAAATAAATAAATAAATAAATGAATAAATAAATAAATAAATAAATAAATAAAACAATATGTATATGGGCCATTCCACACCAAATCGACCAACGGTTGGAACTCACCTTCTTCGATTTCAATGAAATGTGTGCAACTGATAAAGGGTATCTGGTAAATGGTATGCATTGATCATTTTTTTTTTTATTTTTTACGCCCACTAAATTCAGAGATACAGTGGTTCAAAGTTGCAAAAAATGGGACAGAAATCACTTTTCTATGGTTGTTCATATTTCAATATCTCTTAAAGTAAAAATGATAGAAACGTAGAAATGATATTTTAAAAAGGGTCCTTTCTAAGGACATCTATTTTGAAGTGCAAGGATAATGACCACGGGCCACATGTTCACGTTTAGAAGTTACAACTTATTTTTTCTAAAAGCTCGTTCTATTAGATTTAAAGCCATCAGCGGAGTTTCTAGCGTTTCTAGTTTAAGAGATATTTAAATATGAACCACCATACAAAAGTGATTTTGGCCCATTTTTTGTAACTTTGAGCCACTGTATCTCTGGAAGTAGTTGACGAAAAAATAAAAAAAAAATGGTCAGTACTTATCTGGGCACCCTTTATCAGTTGCCTAAATTTTATTGAAATCGAAAAGGTAAAATCTCAAATTTGACTTTTTTTTGTCGATTTGGTGTGGATGGCCTATATATTTAAATATTTTATTCAAAAATGAATATTTTTAAAAGTAAGTATAAAGATACGTTTTTATTCATAACGTAAATCGAATAGAGCCATCCCCATTACATCTGATTGTCGTCCTCGAAAAATAATAGACCACTTCTTCTCATTTATATTATATAAATATGGATCATCGATTTCAACTTTTCTATAAATTCTTGCTGGTAGATAAAACCATCTATTGTCTGTTAGATGTTCAATTAATTTTGTTTTAATTAATTAATTTCCATTAATTGTGTTTTTCCATTTAAATTTAGAAATCTTGAATTACTGATCAATGTATGGAGAGAGGTTTCCTTTCGTTAAACTAATAATTTCAGCGAAATCCTTAAAATAATATATATAAATACATAAAATAATAAATAAAAAAATTCAAAAAAATAAAAAATCTTACCATATTTTTTCTGTTCCGATCGAATTGTAATGTATAAGATAAATAACTATAATTAAAATTTCGATCCATTTATATATAAGGGATATCTCTTTAAAATGAGTTAAAAAGTGAATTCCATTAGTTAAAATATACTCAATTAAAATTTTAAGGATAGTAAATAAAATCAATCTCAAGACAAAAAACTATATAAAAATAAACATGTTTTAACATGCTCAATCTTTTAAACTTATAGTATAGAAAAAGATTTAAAAAATGATCCCAATGGAACCTTATGGCTCCATTCCTTCATATAACCAAATTAAACGACCATGACTTTGTAGAATAAAATCCACTACAATATCCCGTATAGTAAAATTGACCTTGAATTAAATATATGTCAATGCATTAATAGAGCAGTGCCTTAACCTGTTTACAACAAAAAAATTATCCACCAAAAAAATAAACATCTAATAACAACATTCATTCATACAGCGAAGTTTTAAATTATAATCATCGTTCTTCAACAAAGTTTCAAATTAAACCCTTCGCTCCCCAACTCTCTTGATGATCATGCAAAATAAACAATCAAGTATAACTATAGTATACATTATAACTATGTTAACTGAAATTTAATTGCAACTGTAATATTTACAACAACAACATTAATATGTTTGTAAATATTCTTATTCACAAAAAATACTTATTGCGATATAATTATCCAAACGACAACATTTACTCTTTACGGCTGCATGCCTTCATAGCATGCATATAATATATATGTATGTCATTAACAAATTATGTTAACAACTGTTCTGTTAAAAAATAGTCCCTATTAAACTACACTAACAACAACTATGTTAAAAAAAATGATCCCTATTGAAACTAAAAACAACATCTCTGTTAAAAAATTATCCCTATTGAAAACAATAACAACCAGGCCAGAACCGGCGAATCCCTACTACTTTCATAGACAATTTAAAAACGACTTTAAATGTAAAGTCAGCTTTTTTTGACAATATTTACATAAAAAAAATGTCAAAAAGCTGATTATAATTTGAAAGTCGACTTTATATTGTTTATGAATATGCGCCAATATATCTTGATGAAAAAAAGGTAAAAATTATTGTTTTGCCATTGTATTGCCATTTGCATATTGATTTTTTTTTAAATAAAGAGTCTTAATTTATTTTTATACCCTACACCTATAAGGCACAGGGTATATTAACTTTGTGCAGATATTGTAACACCCCTTGGAGGCGTGGCCGGTATGGAAAAGTATATATATATATTCTTGATCAGCATCACCACCCGAGTCCGTTTAGCTATGTCCGTCTGTCTGTCCTGCTGTCTTGCTGTCCGTATACACGACAACTTGAGAAATACTGCTTAGAATGTGATGAAATTTCGTTTCAAAACTTTTCAGCCAAATGTTAGTTTTGTCAATGGAAATGAGCTAAATTGGTCGACGGACACGCCCATCTCCCATACAAGTCACTTATATAGAACACTTTAGGAACCAATAACTCGAAAAGTATTCAAGATATACTTATAAAATTTAAAATATATTGTTAGAATTCACCTAGAAATATGTGTTCCCAAAATGGGCGTGATACGCGCACATTTGATTTTGTTATTATTTTCCGCTTTTTCATAGTGGACATTTTATTCGCAAATTATTGAAAACTAATTTATGAAATATTAGCCTTAAATCTCCACATATGTTTTAAAAGTAAGCGTGATCCGCCCACATTTATTTTTCAACATTTTTTTGATTATTTTTTCTTTGTTTTACTTTTATATCAATTTTTTAAAATATTGGGATATACGTCGTAAATTTCTGAAATGTAATTAATATTCTGAGTGTAAGAATGTTCAGCATAACTAAGAACTTTAAAAGGTAGGTATATAATTAAATTTCCCACATAAAGATGAAGGGATGGCCGCGTGTTTGACTTGACTGCCCTACACCTATGAGGTACAGGGTATATTAACTTTGTGCATATATTGTAACGCCTCTTAGGAGGCGTGTCCGGTATGGAAAAGTATATATATATTTCTGATCAGCATCACTACCCGAGACCGTTTAGCCATATCCTTCGGTCTGTCCGTCTTTCAACTGATCAGAACATCGTAGCAATATGTTTTAGCCAACAGTAGGAATTGAGATTGGAAATGAGGTCAACGGACACGCTCACCTCACACACAAGTCACTTTTATATAACCTTTTAAGAACCAAAACCTCAAAAAGTACTCAAGATATAGTTATAAAATTTAAAACTTATTGCTAAATTTACCAAAAAATATGTGCTCCTTAAATGGTCGTGATCCGCCCACTTTTTTACATTATTTCCCGTTTACATGGTGAAAATTTTAGCCGTAAATTATTAAAATCAAATCTATGAAATATTAGCCTTACAAATTTTTAAATATAGGCGTAGTCCGCCTAATTTTCTTTTTGTTGTTATTATGGACATTTTTGTCGTAAATTTTTGAAAAAAAAATCTAGGAAATATTAACCTTACTCCGATCTTCACATATATTTTAAAAATGGATTTGATTCGTTCACTTTACTGTTTTGCATTTGCACCGTTTATCATTTACTTAATTCACTGGATAAACTTAGTGCGTTCCAGCAAATAGTCAAGTTATTTTCAACAGTGATTTATGATGCTATTATATAAGTTCAATAAATTTATAAAACTTAAATTTTTGAAATATTTATTACGCGGGACACTGTAAATTATATAATTTATTTGTGAGATATGACATCTGCACAAATGTATTGGGAGTTCGCTTTGCAAAATACCATATTGAGTGCGTTTTGCAATGACAGTCGACAGTATTATAGTGAAGTCTCTCGGCCGACTTCACTTCACTGCAGTATTTGTTTCATTGTTTTCAAGTACTGTCAACCCATATTTTTTTCAAAACATTATATTAATGTAATAACAAATCGAGAAAAAAAGAGAAAAAAAGAGTGAATTCCATTATTTTTGTATTATTGGAAATGGCTCGCAGAATTTGAATATATGAATTAAAAAAAATTCTATGGATAGGTTTTGGGCATTAACTTTGTACTGAGCCTTTAAAAAGGTGGTCACATATATTTGTAAATATCTCATATGCTCAATTGTTATATCGAATGAAAGGTTATTAAATATCTAATAAACATTTATTACAACACTTTGAAATTTGTTTACTGATATAAGAGAACTCTACAGAAGAACTCGAAAAATGTAAATTTTTTCGACCAAAATTGTATGCATTTAAGAAATGGCGAAAAATTGAAAACGCGAGATGATACACAGTTTATCACAAAATTAGCCTACACATTTTTAAAGAAAATTATGTAAAAATAAAAGAAATCTGTGGAGATATTTTGAGAACAGAAAAAATCGTGTGTAAGCATTACAATTGAGTATTAACTAAAAAAAATCGCATTTTATGTTTTTACCCTATACCCATGGGTTACAAGATTTAAAATGGATGTGAGGATATTTTAGCGCCTCTTAGTAGGCGTGACTGGTATGAAAAATTATATATATTCTTGATCAACATCACTTTCCGAGTCGATTTAGATATGACCGTATGTCTGTCCGCCTATACACGATAACTTGGAAAATGCTATTCAGAATGATGTGAAATTTATTTTCGATATATATTAGTAGAAAAGTTCGAAAATGAGTCGAATTAGTCAACGTCATCTATTACATCCACAACGAGATATGGGTTTACTTTTTAGGATTGCATATCTCGTTAAGTATTAAAGAAAAATATTAAAAATAATTACAAGCAATCATCTACACGCTGCAAAAAAAAGGGTTCTCCCAAACATAATTTTGCAGGCATTAACATGTATGTTTGGAATTTTGTGTAAACATAATATATAATTGACTGATAAATTATTTGTAAACAGGGTTGTATTGAGGCTGGAACAGTGTTGTAATGAGCTCTGACTTACATTATAATATCACGGAAACATTTTAATGTTGCTCCTTAAAATGGTGTATGTTCTAATGGAAACATAATAATTACTGAACCGAAACATAAATATATTCAATTTAAACGACCTGAATATAAATGTTCATATGTGTTATTTAAAACGCAAGATATTTACAAAATATGTGAACACCTTTATGAAAGCTCGGTTCAAAAGTTATTGGCCCATCTTTTGTAAACCTATCAAAAAAAACATTATTAAACCATATTTTCGGAATCAGGGCGTCATTTTACATAATACATAAATAACCTTGACTGCTGTGCAGAATGGCGGTGGTGAAATTATACATTTTTTTTCACTAGAAATCAATATTTTGTCCTTAATTAAATTTTTAATACAAATAATTATTTTAATTGCAACAATCTATATATATATATATATATATATATACATACATATATATATATATATATATATATATATATATATATATATATATATATATATATATATATATATATATATATATAGATATATATATATATATATATATATATATATATATATATATATATCTGTATATATAGAAATGAAATGTCCTGTGTGTGCCAGAGCATCACGAGAGAGCGAACATAATACATAAATAACCTTGACTGCTGTGCAGAATGGCGGTGGTGAAATTATACATTTTTTTCACTAGAAATCAATATTTTGTCCTTAATTAAATTTTTAATACAAATAATTATTTTAATTGCAACAATCTATATATATATATATATATATATATATATATATATATATATCACGAGAGAGCGAACAGACGAATTTGCCTAATTCTTTTTGTATTTTATTCGTATCAATGCAAGAGTGGTTTAGGAAAAAAGAAAAAAGAAAAGTCGGAAAAACCCAAAGGAAAAGCCGGAAAATCAAAAATATCTAAATTTTACCCTAGGCCTATGAAATTTGGGCAGGGTGTTCACCTCTTGACGGATGTGTGCAGTACGAAGGGATTTTCTGAAATTCGCCTCCTAAGGTACACAAATGGACGTGGCAAAATTGAAATTTTAATTAAAAATATCGGTGTAATTAAGATAAGCACAGTCAGGAAATTTGGCTCAGTGACGTATATTGTAGTTCTTTATCTGTTTTACAATTGTGGGCGGAATTAGACAAAAGGGCGTGTCCCTTTGCATATGACTAAAACTATAAAAATGTTGTAACTCCTGACTTACTAAGATTTGAGTTATATAAATCGAAACTAAGGTTTATATTACAACCTCTAATCGTCACGTAGAATGTGAGCGGTATTGGATAAAAGGGCGTGGCACCTCCCATATAGCCAAAACTTTAAAATTACTATAACTCTTGACATACTAAGAGTTGAGTTATAATAATAAAAACAAATGTTCATATTTTAAACTCACGTAGAATATGCGCGGGATTGCACAACGGGGCGTGGCATCTCTCATATAACCAAAACTTTAAAATTTCTATAACTCTTTACTTACTAAGAGCAGAGTTATAAACATCGAAACAAAAGATTATATTAAACATTGTAATAGTCACTTAGAATGTGGACGGAATGGGACAATGGGGCGTGGCACCTCCCACATTACTAAAATTTAAAAATGATAACTCCTGACTTACTAAGAGCAGAATTGTACAAATCGAAACGAAGGATCATTTTAAAATGTTAAATAGTAAAGTAGAATGTAAGCGGGATTGGAAAAATGGGCATGGCACTACGTTCCATGTGGTCGGTAAAAATAGTGACTAGGCTGGCACTAAAAATGGAAAAAGGGGCGTAAATGTATCCACACTTTATAAACGATATAGTTTTGCAATTACAAAAACTTAGCACGGGCGCAGCTGTGCACGGGTCCAGCTAGTATATATATATATATATATATATAGATATATATATATATATATATATATATATATATATATATATATATATATATATATATATATATAAAAAAACTCTTGGTCTGTCTGTCACTCTGTCGGTCTGTCGGTCTGTCTGTTTGTTCCACTATCACGTCTAAACCGCTGAACCGATTACTGAAATTTTGCACCAAGATACTATGGAGTCCTGAGGGTGTAATAGGATATATACGGCCGGGATTGGAAAAAGGAGCGTGACACTTCCCATACAAACTAAACATTCAAAATGACATAACTCAGCACATATATAAGCGAAAAATATGAAACAAAAATCTCAAATACAAAAAAAAAATACAAAAGCAAAAACACATAAACGAATGCAAAAATCAAACACAATATCAGAATACTAAAGCAATAACACAAAATAAACGCAAAATAAAAAAACAAAACAAGTACAAACCACACAAGCAAAATCCCAAAATCAAAAACACAACAGCAAAATCAAAATCAAAAAGAAAACAAAACACAAAATCAAAAACAAACAAATGTATAAATATAAAAGAAAATCACAAATGCCAAACCACAAAATCAAAATACAAAAACAAAAGCAAAGACACAAACACAAGCAATAACACAAAAGCAAAAACACAAAAACAAAAACAAAAGGAAAAACTCAAAAACAAATGCAAATAAACAATATAAAAAGAAAAAACACAAAAACCAATTCAAAAAAAAAAAACAAAACCAGTAAAGATACTAAAATAAAAGCAAAAATACAAAAAAAGAGCAAAAACAATGAAAACACAAAAACAAAAAAATAAAAGCAAAAATACTCAATCAAACACAATAACACACAACAAAAGCAAAATAAAAAAATAAAAATATGGAAAACAAAAGCAATTACAAATACAAAGAATAAAAGCAGAAACATAAAAACAAAAGTAAGACACAAAATCACAAAAGCAAACACAAATGCAAAGACACAAACAACAGCAATTTCACAAAAACACAAAATCAAAAACACAAAAGCCAAACACAAAAGAAAAAACCAAAGCAAAAACACAAGAAAACACAAAAGCAAAAACACAAATACAAATACAAAAACTATAGCAAAAGCAAAAAAGCATAACAAAAGCAAACACAAAAACAAAATCGAAAACACAAAACCCAAAGTAAAGACACAAGAACAAAAGCAAAAACACAAAAACTAAAGTAAAATACAAAAACACAAGCAAAGGAGCAAAAAAGCATTTACACAAAACCAAGACCAAAAACACAAAATCAAAAGCAATAACACACAACAAAAGTATAATAAAAAAATAAAAACTGATTGAAAAACAAAAGCAATTACAAATGCAAAGAACATAAGCAGAAACACAAAAACAAAAGTAAAGACTCAAAAGCAAAAACATAAATACAAAAACAAAAGCAAAGACACAAAAACAATAGCAAAAACAAATGCAAAGACACGAATACTAATGAAAAAAGACCAAAACTAAAACAAAAGCAAAAAACCAAAAAAAAAGCAAAACACAAAAACAAAATCACAAAAGCGAAAACACAAAACAAAAATAAAAATAAAAGTTAAACACTAAAGTTAAACACAAAAACAAAAGCAAAGACACAAACAAAAGCAATAACACAGAAACAAATGCAAAAACACAAAATTAAAAGCAATAACACAAAAACAACAACAAAATAAAAACAGATTGAAAAACCAAAGCAAATAGAAATACAAAGAACAAAAGCAGAAAAACAAAAACACTAAAAGCGAAATCAAAAGCAAAAACAACATAGAAAAACATAAACGGAAAAACACAAGTGTCTGGGAAGAGTATATGCAATATCTCGGTGAGATTGATGGATTGGACGTGGCATATATCCCAAAAATTAAAAATACTTTATATCGGCAATTGGCAATTGGCAAATTTAATGAAATTTTTGTCAGCGTTATATTTAACCAGTCTAAATGGTCTCGCCGAATGTGGGTGTGACTGGTCCACTGGGCGTTGCACCCGCCATAGAAGGTACATTAAAATTGACCATATTAAAACTCACCACACTAAAACTCACCACAATGAAACTCATCACAATTAAATTAACCACACTAAAATTCACCACACTAAAACTTACCACACTAATACTCACCACAATAAAATTCACCACCTTAAAATTACCACACTAAAACTCACCACAATAAAATTCACCACGGGAAAGAATTCTACCAAAAGAATTTTACCGGGAAGAATTCTACGGGAAGAATTCAACAGGAAAGCGTTCTATGGGAAGAATTTTACGGAGAAGATTTCTACTGGGAAGAATTTTATGGGGAACATTTCTACTTTTAAGAATTCTACCACGAAATATTCTACGGGGAAGCACAGATTAAGAAAGAATTGTCTTTGAAAAAAGCTGTTTTGGCGGAGAATTATATTTGTTTTTGTTATTATATTTATTAAACCAATAAAAAACGTCCACAGCGAAGCACGGGTGCCTTATATAAATCATGTCGCTGCAATGCGACAACAACAATTGACAAGCAAAAAGTTGATACAATTTTTTTATGTTTTGCCTGGTTGTTTTGTGTTTGTCAGTTTTGTGTTTGTCAGTTTCGAAAATATTGTTGACTTTATATCCTGCAAGACCTTGAGCCCGCAATAACAATATTTTTGCAATGTTTTTTATTTTAATAAAATAGCTTCATATCCTTGCATTTACAAAATCTTTGCACGAGTCGTGCACGGGTTCAGATAGTTCTTATATATAATACGTAAAAAGGTATTACGTGAAGATAGGTTGACCTCATATTTAATATTGTAATAAATATTGAATAGGATTTTAATAAGATTTTCAAAATTATGTATACAACCAATTACCCCACAAAATTATATCAGTAATGTATACACCAAGATTGTAGGGTATTCCATAGTCGGGTCCGACCGACTATAAAAGTTCGTCCCATCTGACCGAACTTACCCATGTGAACTAACTTTCCCAACTCGTTTTTATTTAATTATATTCTAATGCAACACTGATTAGTGCATTAAATGCATGAGTGCGAATGGAATGCAAATAGCATGCAGCATTCACGATTAGTGTAGATAGTTTTCGAAACATGTCGAACTAATGCAGCACTGTTTTCTTCTGCCCTTTCTTTTTCAACAGAAATTCTTCTTCTTATTAAGTGCTATTCACAATAGCATAATATCACCACAAACAAATTTACTTTTGATACGTACAGTATAGGGATTTCGATTCCGGAACGTTTTTGCAACCCCGGGATTTCGGGATTTCAAAATAACAATCCCGGGATTAGTACCGGGATTTCCAAATATTAAAGCAATATTTTTTAAAGCATTTAAAATATTATCATTTGGGTATACAAACGTCTTTAAATATAAAATTACTTGTACTAATCTGAACACAGCTGTGTAAAAAAAGTATTAACCCTTATTCGATCCTAGGACGCAATTTTTTTATTGTAAACTGGATTCAATCGAGTAGATATTTTACCTTTTGTTCCATTATCAGTTGAAGAAAGAATTTGATAAATGTGTGGCAGAGTTTTATCGAATTAGCTCTAGTTTTTGATTTGGCCATTTTGTCATAATTTTCACTTTTATAATAATTATTTTAAATATTGCAACAATACCAGAAGTTATTCAAAAAATTACCAATTTTTTTTGTTTTGATTATTAAATTTTTGAAATTTTAAATTAAACTTTTCTAAAATGTTTAACTTTTTTAAATAAGTTACAGTTTTTAGGAATAAAAAATAATTGATGTTTCGAAAATATTGTTGATTAAATTTGCGATATTTTATTAAATTCACTTCTGTATTTCGAAAAAAAATATATTTTGTCATCTGAATTTAAATCATGTAACATGATACAAGATTTTTGAAACTTATTAATTTGTTTAAAATTACGTCTCTTTTGTCAAATAGTTATTCTTTTCGAAATTCAGAACTCAAAAATAAATAAAATAACTTTAAAAATATTTTAAGTGAAATAGGTATTTATGAATATTTTAAATTACAGCTATAGTAAAGAATTTCAATGAAAATTAAAACTTCAATTTTATGTTTAAGTTAAAAAAAATAATAACTTTTACAAACAAATTTAAATTTTATTTAAATATTAATTCGAAATAAAATGCAAATTAATATTTCAGATCAGAAATAAATATGAAACCTTCAAGTTTTAAGTGAATTAGCATTTTTAACTTATTCGTAGTTTTTTGTCAAACTAATATTAAGGTTTTTTTTTTTCAAAAATTAAATGTGGCTTGATTTTTTCTAATAATATTTTTTCAATAAATATTTTTATGAAGACAAAATTTGTAAACCATTTTTGATATATTATTTAACGAACTTTAATAATTTTTATCACTAATTGTCTATATTTTAAATCAAAAATAACACTGCCAGACAAAATTCAAATTTTGATGTGGTGCAATAAAAGTTGAAGAAAAGATTGGGTCGCGCTGTCTCCGAAAATGTCATCAGTTTTGTCAAATTGGCTCTAGTTTTTTTTATAGCCCATTTTTAAATTTTCCATTATTTTGGTCTTCTTTTATTTTTAAAATTCCAGCAAAAGAAAATACTGAAATTACCTTTTCGATATTATACGCAAAGAACCTTGAGCTATAATAAAAAAATCCTTTATGCGATAAAATATTGGTTTTCGAGATATAAGAAAAAAAAAATCAAATTAAAAAATATAAATATATTTTTAAAATTCCTACAAAAGAAAAGACTGAAATTCCTTTTTGTTTGCTTCTACGCGTGAGCAAATTTATTTGCGAGATCAAATTTTTCAGAGAGTAAAATATTGTATGAATAAAACATATTGTATGAACGAAAAATTTACAATATCAGAAAATTTTAATTACAAGTGAAAAATGTTTAATCTAGTATTTATAACTTTTTTGTTGATGTTAACGTAACAGCGTTTATTGTTCAAGTAAAAGTAAAGATCAGAATACAAATAATGAGAACTTAAATTAGACTTATACATAACAAGTGCATATAACAGTATTAGAGTTGTACATAGGAGTAAATTTGTTATACAATATATTATAAAAATGAATATGTTTCTCCTTTGACATACATTTGGTAAACAAATCAGCAATGTTATCCAATGTTGAACCATATGCGATGACGATCTCGTTAAAGTCGTATTTTTCACGTATGTAGTGATACCTGATGTCTATATGTTTACTTTGTTTGTGTTCAACTGGATTCTTAACGAGAAATTGAGCACCCTGGTTGTCACATCGAAGTGTTGTTGGATGTTGAACATATTCCACTAAGTTGATTTCACAAAGAAAATTTCTATGAAACATCACCTCTTTAGTGCCCTGGGACATTGTAACATACTCGGTCTCCATCGAACTCAATGAAACAATGCACTGCTTTCTAGATTCCTACGAAATAGGACCACCAGCCAAAAACAATATGATGCCATTGAATGACTTGCGGTCATTCAATGGCATCATCTTTTAACATACCATCTGTATAACATATCAAATCATTATTATTAGTGTACGATAACATAACGAAACTGAAATAGCCAGCATCATTCTGATGGATGAATTCCTTGCTACTGGGGCGTACGTATCGACGTAGTCTTCGTTCTATTTTTGCAAGAAGCCCTTAGCTACTAGGCGCGCTTTAAATTTTTCAATAGAACCATCCGCGTTTCTCTTGGTGACGAACACCCACTTACAGCCGATAACATTTTTATCATTGGGCTTGTCGACCAGCACCCGCGTGTTATTTTTCCTTAGCGTTTCAACTCCGCTTCCATAGCGACTCTCCATTGATTTACATTTTCGCCTTCCAATGCTTTATTTACTGTAGTTGTATCCGTTTGAGCACAACATCTTAACTCATTCACAACATCTGGCTCACAACGTGTATTTTTCTAGATCTGCCACGTCGTCCAGATCTTAAAATTTGTGACCTTCCTGTCTATCGCTTTTCACCACTTTCTGTTGTTTCTGAATTCTCCGAAGTAGTGTCTCCGTCGATTTCCGCGTCGCGCACAGCAACCATCGGATCATAAACAAGTTCTGCATCCAAGTTTAAAACTTCGCCATCAATGTCCATCTCCTGCTAAGTAGTTGCTGCATTAGGGGATGCGTTCGCGTTCAGTCTCCATTGAACGGTTGATCTTTCTAGATCCACCAGAGATTTTGCTTTTGAAGAATATGACGTCACGCGCGATGACAATTGACTTTCGTTCCAAACTAAACAGACGATACGCTTTTGAGTGTTGTGAATATCCGACAAATGTGAGCCTCTCTCCTTTTGATTTAAATTTTGATCTCCCTGGACCCATTTTTAATCCAACCGCATCACATCCAAACGTTCGAAGATGCGCTACAGACGGTTTTCTGCCAAACCAGCATTCATACGGCGTTTTGTCTTTCAAAATTTTGGTAGGACAACGATTTCGTAAATAAGTCGCCGTGTTGACTGCCTCTGATCATAATGAATGCGGTAACTCCGAACCAACGAGCATGCATCGAGACATATCAACAAGCGTACGGTTTGCTCTCTCGGCAACACCGTTCTGCTGCGGTATGTAACAAAATGTGGTCTGATGTTTAATGCCTTCTGCCTTCAAATAATTGGCAAAATTGTTATTCATATACTCACATCCATTATCGCTGCGTAGCGTCAACACACTGCAACGGGTCTGCTTCTCATTACTTGATTTAAACCCCTTGAAAACAGTCATCGCCTCCGATTTTTTCTTCAGGAAAAATGTAGTTATATATCTGGAGAAATCGTCAATAAAAGTGATGAAATATGGTGAACCACTTTGTGACTATATCCTCATCGGACCACAAATTTACGTATGAATTTACTCTAGCGTCCTGGTGCTTTGACTCATGTTATAACTTTTGAATGATTGCACGCATATTTTGGACATTGCGCACTTCATACACGAAAAAATTTTAGTAAATTTCACCTTCATTTTACCACCTGTCAACTTGCAGAGACCTCGGACATTGAGGTGGCCGAACCGTCTATGTCACAATTCACACTCGTCTTGTACCGTCGCCAGCATCGCTAAGCTCTCTTTAGGACAGAACTTTGTTGTAAATATTCCAGCATTTAACACATCTTTACAAATCAATTGACCTTGCTTTGACTTTACAATTGCATTCTCATTCGTGAAATGTACATAGTTGCCGATTCCAATAATTTTACTCACTGGCACTCAACTTTGGCACGAAGAGAAACATCGCATAAATGTCGGTCTGAACCGATTGGAGTGAAACATCACATATGCCTTCTGCAAATACGCTGTCGCCCGATGCTAGTAGTATCTTCTGTCTGTGTCTCTTCAATGAAGAGAATAATTCTTCAGTATTTCACATATGAGTTGAAGCGCCACTATTCAAGATCCATTCGTAATTATAGCTGTGACATACACCCGCATGAGCGCTCATCACTACTGCCTGTGCTTTGTTGGTACATTGCGATCGAATGTGTCCACGCTTTCCACATGCGTAGCATTTTACATTTCTTTTTCGCTTTACATTTTTTCTCATTTGCTCGTTGTTTTGAATATTTTCTATATTTGTTATGACGTGCATTTGCTGCAAAAACCTGTTCCTCGGTCACATATTCTTTCTCTCCAAGACGTTGGTTTTCCTCCAAAATTTTGACCTTCTGTTGATCTAGTGCTGGCAATTTGTTCCATTTCTCCATTGCGACAACAAAACTCTCCATCTCGTCAGGCAGCAACAAAATGCTTATGAAATCGTCAGGAATCGTCTTTGAGGCTTTCAACTAAATGGCAGAACTCGTTTATTTGTTGCAAATTATTCGAATCTCCTTGCAATATAACACGTACAAGTTTTATGAATAATTGACTTACCGAGCCGGACTTTTTGCTTGATAAATTTCGCTCAACTTATACCAGGCTTGGAACGTGGTTTTACAATTTTTTATATTAATTAATTCCGCCGGTTTCATACCTAGAGTAACTGTCGCGAGCGCCTTGCATTTCACTGCATTCCACTGAGCCCTTTCCGCCTCTGTAGCAGTGCCTGGGCAAACACTTTCGACTGCAATCCAGTAGTCCATGGTTATCAGTAGACTTCTTATGTGGACCGACCACCTTGAGTAATTTTCTCCATATAACTTTTCGATTATTAGTGAACCAGACATTTTCACATAAATTCGAATCCGCACGAAACGAAAAAACAATAGTTTAAAACGACACACGTGTTTTAGAATTTTAAGTTTACTTCACCCGCTGGGCCCATAACCTCTATGTTGATGATAACGTAACATAACAGGTTTTTTGTTCAAGTAAAAATAAGAATACAAAGAATGAGAACTTAAATTAGACTTATACATAATGGACATTTGCACAAATGGTTTTGAAGTTTTCTCTGCAAATATGCACTACTGCACTTTACAGTTTTGAATTCATTTCTCAAATGACAATCGACAGTATTATAGTGAATTCTCTCTGAAAGACTTCACTACACTTCAGTATTTGTTTTATTGATGTCAAGCACACTCATTTTTATTGCACATCATCATAGACCTCTTCATTTCAGTTTTGTTTTGACAGTACTTGGTTCTTTGTTGTTGTGAACAAGACATTCAATTTATTTCAAAGCATAGAGTTGACGACAGCAAAAGTTTTGAAACGAAGTGAATGTTTTGTAGTGGGTTTCAAATGCACTTGTGCAGATGTGTAATACATAACAAGTGCATATAACAGTATTAGAGTTGTACATAGAAGTACAGGGTGAATTGTTCGCTTACATTTTTAATGAAGAGACGTAATTTATTTCTTAAATAGAAATCATGTTTATCATTTTTCTAATGAGTAATAAAGTCTTCTTTCATCCAATATTTTACTTTAAAAAAAAATATATTTAAATAAAAACTAATTTTTATATTGTAGCACAAGGTCCAGTATCGAAAAGATAATTTCAGTCTTTTTTAATAATAAAAGAAGACCTAAATAATGGTTTATTGAAAAATGGGCTATATCTAAAAAAATTAGAGTCAATTTGACAAAGCTAATGCCATTGTATTAAAAAACCAGTTGGGAAGGTTAGATCACATGGGAAATTTTTAAGTAGGTGTTATTATGATAGTTAGGATTATCAAAATTATAGTCGGTCAAAGCCGTTTTTGTTTTGTATATGAAAATGATCTACGAATCAGGATCAAAAATCACGGGAACGCAGCTAATGTTAAGTTAAATTGTGGACATAATTAAAATTTATAATTAGTAAAGTTGTTAGTTAAATTAATTAAATAAAGTTTATTGTTGTAATTTAAATCAAATATAAGAGTGTTTATATTTGGAACACAATCTAGGGATACGAACATGTAAAACAATTTTCCGTAGAGTGAATTTTCGTAAAATATTTTCAATAAAATACAGAGCCACCGTGTTTTGAACAATCAAAACTTAATGGGTCATCCACCTACAGCGCTGACTGGGTAATCAGTGACTTTAATTTCTAGAAAATCAATAATAAATTCCGAGGTTAATGATGCCTAAAGAAGACATTGAAGGCTGGATAATTTTCAAAAAAATCTGTGTCCAGATATTAGGTTTTGCAAATAATCAAAAATAAATTTGTTTTACCAAAAAAGTGTGTCGAGAGAGTATTTTATCACAATTCTCTAAGCTCTCTTAAAAAACATTTTAATATTAGTTCGAAATGTTTTTGCTGTAAAAATTTCGAAAAAATGTTTAAGACTTTATCTTATGCTGTTATGACACTGGCTTTAAAAAAGTACACGAGTTGACTAGTATTGGAGTGAAACAACGATTGAGAGAAATGAATAAGCATTTTTACTTTCGAACATAATATATTATCCTTTACATAATATCATTTTATAACAAATTGCTAGATACTTTTAAAGCATGAAAAAAAGACAGTGTCATAACAGCATTACTCAAATTTTTCAGAACATTTTTTAAAATTTGTTCATCCCAAGACACTTCATCCCAAGACATCTCAAACCAAGACACCTCATCTCAAGATATCTCATACCAAGGCAACTCATACCAAGCCACTTCATCCCAAGACACTTCATACCAAAAAATATGAAATAAAAAATATTTTTGAATACAAAACGTTTTTATTGTGAACTTCAAGGATCCAATACCGCTCCACGTTTCATTTCAAATCATACTTTCAATTCACCTTAAACCTATATTCACCTACAAAAATATTAAAAAAAAATTTTTATTTCATATATATATTTTTATTTTATTTTTTTGTGTCAGTAAGATTATCGTCTGACAAATTTATAAAGTCATTATACAACTATAAGGTACAAGGATCCGAGAGTGTTTTACGAATGATGCGAGAAATTGGGAAAGTAAAAAAGTCAAAGTTTTAGTTCTTACTGTCAAATATATGAAATTGTTTTTGTTTTCAATTATTTTATTCATATCTGTCAATTCTTAAAAAACAAATTTGAGAATAAAATTTGAAAAATATGTGATGTGCAAAATATAATTTAAAAAATGTGTAAAAAATTGTCAGACTGTTGCGAACTTTGGCCAAGCATGACTATAAACAACCACATCTAAGTTCAGCAATGCCTCTGGTTGGACATGCAGAGAAGCTGCCAAACTACGTTCAATAAAACTATAATTTGTGAAATATAGGTCGTTGTTTAAATAAAAAGATTCCACGAAAGCACGCGTAAATGTAACAAGGACGTGAATTTTCAGGAACCCAAAATTTATTTCACTACACGGATAGAAAAGATTTGTTTGAGTATGTTTGAATGTCAGGGGTTGCGAACGGAACGAACGAAAAGCAAAAGTTCCGAGCGCAAACGCTTCAATCGGAACTTTTGCTCAAAAGTTCCGGCTCAAAAGTTCCGCTCAGAACTTTTGCATACAAAAAACGTTGGAATCGTTCCGACAAAGAACGTTCCGATGATGAACGATTGATTCGTTCCGTTTAAAAGTTCCAATGGTTATGGATTAACATCTAGGTTCGCCGTTGGAACTTATCCATGTGATTGGGTGAATTGCTTCCTGTGGGCCTAGATACGGATTCTCGTGCGTCATAGGAACTTTTTTGGGTGAATCTCTTACTGTGGGCCTAGTTACGCAACCATGTGCGTCATTGGAACTTTTTTGGTTGAATCTGCTTCTGTGGGCCTAGTTACGAAACCAAGTTGCGTCATTGGAACTTTTTTGGGTGAATCTCTTCCTGAGGGCCTAGATACGTATCCAGGTGCGCCATTGGAACTTTTTTTAGGTTAATCTGGGCCAGATACCTATCCAGGTGATCAATGGTCAAAATTAGTTCCAATGACGCACCAGGATGCGTATCTAGCCCCACAGGAACAGATTCACCCAAAAAAAGTTCCAATGATGCACCAGGATGCTTATCTAGGCCCACAGGAAGCGATTCACCCCAAAAAGTTCCAATGACGCACCAGGATCCGTATCTAGGCCCACAGGAAGAGATTCACCCCAAATGTTCCAATGACGCATCTGGATGCGTATCTAGGCACACAGGAAGAGATTCACCGAAAAAAGATCCAAGGACGCACCAGGATCCGTATCTAGGCCCACAGGAAGCGATTCACCCGAAAAAATTCCAATGACGCACCAGGATCCGTATCTAGGCCCACAGGAAGCGATTCACCCGAAAAAGTTCCAATGACGCACCAGGATCCGTATCTAGGCCCACAAGAAGCGATTCACCCTAAAAAGTTCGAATGACGCACCAGGATCCGTATCTAAGCCCACAGGAAGCGATTCAACCGAAAAAGTTCCAGTGACGCACCAGGATCCGTATCTAGGCCCACAGGAAGCGATTCACCCGAAAAAGTTCCAATGACGCACCAGGATGCGTATCTAGGCCCACAGGAACAGATTCACCCAAAAAATTCCAATGACGCACCAGTATGCGTGCCTATGGCGATAGGAACGATTCAAACGTTTTTTGTATGCAAAAGTTCCGATCGGAACTTTTGAGCAAAAGTCCCGACTGAAACCTTTGCGCTCGGAACTTTTGCTTTTCGTTTGTTCCGGAACGGAACAATATCGGAACGATTGCCAAACGTTCTTTTTATAGTTCCGGTTTCTACCCCTGTTGAATGTAATTAAAAAGTAATACGAAATGTATTACGAATGAAGTGTAATTAAATTATAATCGACTAGAATAAACTATTTCTTGGCAATTTACTTTGTTAAAACTATGTTTCGAAACACAGAAAATGCTAATCCAATCTAAATATAACGTATGTTCGCCACGCTCGTCTTAATTCGATAATTTATCGACTGACGAAGTTGGCAACGTTGTGCAGCATTTTCTACCTACGCCATCTTTTGCCATTGGTGTTTAAAAACAAACAAAAAAGAAATAGGTTTTATATAAATGTATTCTTGCAACATTCTTCTTGTACACGAAGTTGGCACTCGTTGAGCAGAATTTTCTACCTACGTCTCTTTTGTCGTCGTTTGAAGTATGTATAGGGGCATTTTAAACATACTGATGTTTGAAAACAAACAAAAAATTAATTCTTGTACATAAAGTTGACACTCGTTGATCGGTATTTTCTGCGTACGTGTCTTTTGTTGTTCGTTGAAAAAACGTGTTCGCGTCGGTATAAATTGTGTTATAAAAAGTACTAATAGTAACAGAGTATAATATAGTGCAGTATATAATTTCTGAAACTAATGTGAAAAAACCACAAATAAAAATCAGTGTTTCGATTTTGAAACAGATTTTGGCATGTTTGTTTACAAAAGCCTCCGTGAATTCCTTGCCTACGCTATGTGCTGTACTGAGACCAACTGTAACTGTACCAAATATGAAGCGAGCCTGGATCGTTTGGTTTAGCGTCTGCAGGTGCAATTGTGCATTCATTGATGCTGTCACTAGTACTTGCAGTTTTAAACCAATTATTTATTTATGCATTTAAAAATTTGTATATGAATTCTACTATTATAATTTTCCACTGTGCATGTTAATAGATTTTTTATCAAAACAAATAAAAAAAAAACAAGATTTTACTTGTATTTTATTTTCAAGATTTTTTCCAAAAATATTTAAATATGTTTCTATGCAAACATACAACTTTTTGTACTGAAACAACTGATATGTATCACTGAAAACATATTTATATTCAGGTTGTTCAAAATCATGTTTTAATTTGAACATATTTATGTTTCGGTTCAAATATTTATTTTGTTTGGATGTAGTTATTATTATGGTTCCATTAGAACATAAACCATTTTAAGGGTAGAGAGCAGTAATTAAATGTGCGTTTAAATATTTGATCTTGTTTATTCAGAATCCAGAAAAATTATAAAATGAAAATTAAAATATTTAAGTCAAAACGAAATTTTAAATTCAAATAACAATTGACAAAAATTAATATAGTGTTTTAAAGTTAAAGTATATATATAATTCAAGTTGAAATTTAAAGTATTAAATGTACCTACAATACTCCCCCTTCGGAAAAATCTATGTTAAATAAATTAAAAGTGACATGGAATTGGAATTGGTTGTGGAATTGGTTTCAGTTTTTGTTTTTGCAATTATTGCTGGTTGGATTCTGTCTATCGGAATCACTTTAATATGATTATTTATGTCTATTTTAAACCATTTTTTATTTTTTTCAATTACTTTAAAAGATCCCTCATATGGTTGTTGCAATGCTCGTTTATTTTCTAAACGGACAAATACATATTTGCAATCATAAAGATCTCTCGGAAAATAAATATTTGACTCCGAATTTTTGTGATGAGATAAAGTTAAACGAAAGTTACGTATACTATCTTTTAAATTCGATAATATATTAGCTGAACTACACATTTTACTAGAAATAATGAGTGCATTTGGTAACCGTATATATTGTCCATATACCATCTCAGCAGGCGTTGCTGAGAGATCTTCTTTGACAATTTACCTAAGTCCCAATAGTGCCACTGAAAGTTCGTCAGACCAATTAACAGGCCGTTCTCTTGCCAATATCGTTGCTTTTAATTGTCTATGAAATCGCTCTATAATGCCGTTGGCTTGGGGATGATATGGTGAAGTTGTTATCTTATGGCAACCCAAAAACTTAGATAATTCCGAAAATATCTGTGATGTGAATCGTTTTCCTTGATCAGTCGTAATAGTTATAGGGACACCGAATCGAGAAATATAATTATTAAAATATCCTAGCTATAGTAACAGCAGATATATCTCGAAGTGGATATGCCTCTGGCCAACGCGTGTATCGGTCAATAATTGTAAGAATATAGCGATAGTTATTTGATGGAGGTAATGGCTTTACAATATCGATATGAATGTGTTCGAATCTTCCTTGTGGAATTTTAATTTTAATTATCGGGGATTTGGTATGTTTATATATTTTGGACTTCTGACAACTTAAGCATTCTCGTGACCAAATGTTAGCAATTTGATTCATATTTGGCCAAAACTATCGTTGCGTTATAAGTCTACGTGAACCACGAATGCCTGGGTGTGAAATACCGTGTAATTTACCGAATGCAATTTTTCGCAAACTATTAGGAATGAAAGGTCTAGGTGTATTAAGTGACTTTTCACACCATATATCTACATTAAATAATGAAATTTTAATTAATTATAAACTATACTTCTTATTTTTAATTAATTCTTTCAACTCCTCGTCATTTTGATGTTCATTGTAAAGTAATTTAAAATTTATTTCTGAACTCTGTAATGCGTCTACTTCAAAAGCTCTTGACAACGCATCAGCTATAACGTTGGAATTACCGCGAATATACTGAATATCATTAGTAAATTGTGAAATAAATTCGAGATGTCTCGTTTGCCTAGGATTTCTGTCTGTTTTCGAATTTAATGCTAAAGTCAGAGGTGGTCAGTATAGACTGTGAAAGTTCTACCATCGAGGAACCTTCGAGGAAGTGTCTGAAGTGTTTAATATTTAAAAATATCGCCAGTAGCTCACTATCAAACGTACTGTATTTGGCTTCTGCAGAAGTCAATTTTTTTGAAAAGAAAGCAATGGGTTTCGTTGTCTGTTTAAATGTCTGTTTGAAAACCCCCCACAAATACTATATTTGAAGCATGTACACTAAGTGATAACATTGCTTCGCTATTAAAATGATTTAGTAATACTTGGGCGGAAAAACTTTCTTTGATTTTTTGAAATGATGTCATTGATGTCTCTTCCCATCCCATTCCCATCAGTAATTATGTTATATATTGGAGTCATGAAATCAGCTAGTTTGGGTATGTAGCGATGATAATAGTTAACCATACCTACAAACTTTTGTAAGTGTTTAATTGTTTTGGGAATTTCAAAATCACGAATAGCTAAGACTTTATCTTCCGATGGTTTAATTCCTTCCTCGGAGAAATTGTAGCTAAGAAAATCTATATTCATACATTCCAAACGGAGTAGTAATTGCCGTTTTGAATACATCTTCTTCAGCCATTGGAATCTGGTCGATGCCATTGGAATCTGGAATTCTGAATGCTCGAATTAAATCTATTTTTGAAAACAATTTTTTATTTCGCATGTCAATGTTAAAATCCTGAATATGAGGTAAGGGATACCTATCAGGTACCGTAACAAAATTCAATCTTCTAAAATCTAGAACTGAAACTTCAGCACCACTGTCTATCAAAAATTTCAATTTGTTGTATTTGTCAAAAATAAAGGGGCAACGTGTTGAACAATTTAGGTTCCCATTGTGTGTCGCCGCGACAATGGGGAAAATTAGTTTGTTGAACCTGAATTCTTATTTGTATTAGAATGAGAACAAGGTTCTTCACATTTTCGTGCGTTACTTCCAAATTTGTAATGGTATCTACAGAGCCAAGTACCATTGTATACTCTTCCTTGAGAGCGCGAACTGTTCCTACTATTAGAACGTCTAAAAGGTGAACGAGATTGACGTTGTCCCAATTCTTGTCTCATTTCGCATACTTCCATGGACAATTTATTGAAATTTTTGCAAATATCTGTGGTTGCTCGAACTAAATTTTCTACTAATTTTTCTAAATTGGATTCTGCAAACCCAGTGTGAGGTATTTGGGTATTTTCTTTAATACTACAAACTTCATCATTGTGAATTACATCACACAAATTTTCTGCCAACCGCATTAAATCGCTGACTTCTGTTAAATTTGAACCAGTCAAGGCAACATTTAAACTTTTTGGTAATTTCCTTAACCAGAGCTTCCATACTGAAATTATTACCAGCTAATAAAATTCGGATGGTCTTTGATCACCTATTTCCAAATCCTAAAGAATTTTGTCAAGTTTGTCAAGATTGTCATAATAACCTCTTGTGGCAAGTCTGTTATGACGTAGTCGTATTTTGTCCTATCTTGAGAGATCTCATTGGTTGCATTTCTGCATGTATGAACCACGCATATGGACAAGCCGACCAAAATTGAGGGAGCTTTACGGAAGTAGCGAAAATTTCCAAATTTATCGGTATGATACTTTGTGAAACCAACTGAACAGATTGTGTTGAACGAGTGTTTGGTAAATGCGTATTATTGATGAATGTGAACGTGAATGAAACATTTTTCCGAAAAGATCGTTTACAAGAATATACAATATTATAAGATTAAGAGTTTACAAGAGTGTGTAATATTGAATATGTAAAATTAAATTCATAAAATTGAAAAGGATATTATGTAATATTGCATAAGTAATAGTAAATACTGTAAAAATGAAAAGGTGTAAAACAACAATAATACGGTTATTATTATATGGTGTGCTTCATCGAAGAGGAAAAATTGTATTGTACTTGAAAACGTCGGTTCTTAGATCTTGGCAAATATGTACTAATTGATCACATTCTAACGTGGATGACCTTCGCCTTGCTTGGTTGGTTTTCTGACCTGTTCTGTGTCTTGCTTGGTTCTGTGTCTTGTGTTGTTCTGCGATCTTGTCTGCTTCTCTGTCTGATGGCGTAAATCTGGACAGATTTGCGTTTGATTCCATTAGTCGTTGTTATTAGAGTTGCTTATGTAAGTTGTTCAGAATATCACTGCTTGGAATTGGTTACGTCCTCGCTAGATGGTTACAGCGTACATGTATGTTTCGAGCATAAAAATGCAATCGCAATAAAAAGCTCCAGAATGTGTCGACCCTTTATGAAAATGTTCAGGAATTCACACACAGCTGACAAGATTTTCACACGAAAAATGCTCAGGAATTTTGAAACGTTGGCTGGATTGTTCAGACGAAAATGCTCAGGATTTTTCGAAACGCCGTCAGGAGTGTTCAGTCGAAAATGTTTATGAATTTATATACTCCTGGCAGGATCGCCAATTGTAGAGAGCAGTAATTAAATGTGCGTTTCAATATTTGATCTTGTTTATTCAGACTCCAGAAAAATTATAAAATGAAAATTAAAATATTTGAGAAATTTTAGTCGTAAATGATTAAAAATTATCCCACCAAATTATACCACTAATATATTCACCAAGAGTGTAGGGTATTCCATAGTCGGGCCCGACCGACTATAAAAGTTCGTCTCATGTGACCGAACTTACCCATGTGACCAAACTTTCCTAACTCGTTAGTTATAAATTTATTTTTAAGTGATATATTGAATTTTCAGTGAAAAATTTAATTTTTCGTGAAAAATGTATTTTACGTAAAAAATTTGATTTTCATTTCACTAAAAATTAAATTTTAAGTGAACATTTTCGACGTATCTGTGCACTTGTCGAAGAACAGGGATGACAAAGAGGTCGATGAAAATAATAAAGAAGAAGCACCGACAATATCGACAGCAGGTACACTGCATGTGTCTCAGATGGAGGTGGATGATGTACCGTCAACCTCGACAGCAGGTCTGCAACTGCATAATGTCGAGGAGGCGGCAAACTGGAGGCTACGTCGGCCTACCACGCTCGGAGGAGGAAATGTCGGATATCGACATAGCCATTCTGTACGTGGGCGACGTCAGAAACCAGACCATAACAGAGGACGAGTCGACTCTGTTACAGGAAGAATTGAAAAAAAAGAAGCATGAACAGCACCAAATTCGCCCAAATAAACCTGCACCATGCGATGACGGCGTCTGACATCATCACGCAGGTCGTTGCAAAGCAACAAATTGGGATGGTGCTGATTCAAGAACCCTGGGTACTCAGGGGCCAGATTAAAGGTCTGGCAAGTAAGGATGCAAAGGTAATATGGGATATCAGGGTGGATAATCCTAGAGCTTGTATCTTGATTAGAAACGATATTAAATATCTTTGTCTTTCAGAATTCTTAACGCGGGAGCATGTAGTCATTCAGGTCTCTCTGATGATGAACGATAACCCCCGCGAAGTAGTCTTAGCGGCGTGTTATTTTCCTAGCCCAGAACGTGGTGAATACTGCCAAAAGAAGAGCCTTCCACTAATCATCGGAAGTGACGCGAATGCGTATAATGAGGTATGGGGAAGCATAGACACAAATAAAAGGGGTGAGTACCTTTAGAATTTTTAGTATCATATAACATAGATATTTACAACGTGGGAAATACACCAACATTTGTAACTAGGGTACAACAAGAGGTTCTTGATATCACTTTCGGGACAGGTATATGACAGCCTATGTAAAAAACTGGAGAGTGTCCAGCGAACCATCTATGTCAGATCACAGGATAATACTGTTCGATATAGATGGGCTCACACCAAAAGAAAGTAACATAATAAATCCCAGAAAAACAGACTGGGAAAAGTATAAAGACATATTACAAACCAATTTAGAACGTATTAGTACAGGCAAAGCCGCAAGACACCCATTAGAACTGGAAAGTATGGTAAATGAAATAAACTATGCAATAAACGATGCCTATGCATCCAGCTGCACAGAGAAAAAAGTAACCAGACAAAGAGAAACTCCATGGTGGAGCGACCACTTGTCAAAACTCAGAACAGGGGGTTGGTACTCTCACCCCTTATGTGGAGCTTGGTCGTAGATGAGCTACTGTGGAAACTTACAAACATAGGATTTGAATGTTAAGGGTACGCCGACGACATAGTAATCATATGCAGAGGGAAATTTGAAGACACTCTATGTGATAGAATAAAATTAGGTCTCAGAACAACAAAGGAATGGTGTGTAACGGTAGTACTAAATATAAATCCCGCAAAAACCACCATGGTACCCTTTACAAGAAGAAGACACCATAACATTAGACCAATCCGGCTAGACGGAGTCGAAGTAAGCCGGAGTGAAGAAGTCAAATATTTAGGAATTACACCAGACAGCAAACTTCTATGGAATAACAAGAAAAAGAAGTCATAATAAAAGCCACACGGGCAATTATGATAAGAAGGTCCATTGCAGGCAAATGCTGGGGATGCACACCCAAAATAATGCGATGGATGTATACAATGATGGTCCGACCAATTATTATGTATGGAATAGTGGTATGGGGAAAAAGACTAGGTCTTCGGACAACACAGAAATCTCTAGAGAAAGTTCAACGGCTAGCCTGTTCTTGTATAACAGGAGCCATGAGAACATGTCCCACTGCGACAATGGAAGTACTCCTTAAATTTGCACCATTACACCTGTTCCTGCAGGGAGTGGCAAGAGGAGCACTCCACCGCATAGCAAACGAAGGTATTGGAAATGGAGGACGTATGGAACCCGGGAAAGCGTGCTTTCTGACCCGACTGTTTCCCACGCTACCAACTCCAATAGACCATAAAACGAAGAGATTCAACTTCGTAAAAAACTTCAAGACGAAACGCAGTAACAAAAAGATATGGAAAAACATATCTGATACATATGATATACACAAGGATATGATCACATGGTACACGGATGGATCATTAAAAGATGAAGGAACCGGAACAGGAGTATATGTGCCTAGAACCAAATACTTCGAAGCCATGGGAAAATACACCAGTATCTTTCAAGCGGAAATATACGCTATAGATAGATGCATCCAGTTCAATCTGGATAGAAATTATAGCAATAAAAATATAGCAATCCTGTCGGACAGCCAGGCAGCCATAATGTCATTAGAATCTTACGAGATCAATTTAGAACTAGTATGGGAATGTCTAGGTAAAATAAATAAACTAGGTATGAATAATAGTGTCACCATACTCTGGGTACCTGGCCACAGGGAAATGGAAGGCAATGAAGAAGCTGACAAACTTGCACGGAAAGGAGCCGCGACAAAGCTAATAGCTCCCGAACCATTTTGTGGAATCGGTGATAGTGTTGTAAAAAAGTTATTACGAGCAGAACTACTTGACACCAGAGAAGAACTATGGTTAGGGCAGGTTAAAATGCGTCAATCAAAGAAATTCATTGGGTCCTATGACTTAAGAAGATTTAAAGAATATATTAAACTATCGAAGAAAAACATGAAGTTCTAACAGGACTTCTTACAGGTCATTGACGGCTTGCTTTACATCTGACTAGGATGGGTATACAAACGGACAGTTCATGTAGATTCTGTCTAGAAGACGAACACATTTTAGAAACGTGTCCAGCGCTAATGCGTACAATAATGACATTTCTATTGGTATGAGGTGTCTTTGTATGAAGTGTATTGGTATGAGATGTCTTGGTATGAGGTGTCCATCTGTATGAGTTGTCTTAGTATGAGATGTACTCGACCCAAGATGTCCGAATAGAAATCTTTTTTGTTGATTAAATTTTTATTAAAAATAATACATAATAATTGAATTCAATAACCATGAAAAAGAGTCGTATACCGGCTAAATATACTGCATAAATAATTTACATTAAACGAACTGAAAATATACAATTTTGAAAACGTCATAATTTATATTTTGAATATGTTAAAAGTTCTTTTCATTATGACTTAAAGTATTTAGTAATTAGGGTATCCTCAATCCGTACTCAACGTATCGTTTTAAACACGCAGAGAAAAAATTTGTTTGCAGCGAACATAATATATTTGCAATCGTAAATTTAATGTCTTTATCTGGATTTTACTTTCAATTCCAAATTTTATAATTATTTTGGTATTCATTTTATGATTTATGGTAAAGATTTATTTTGAAATCAAGTATTTTAATCAAATGATTTTAGATTATATCAAAGTGGGAGTAAAAAAAATTGTAATTTCTTGGGAAAAATAGGACTAACAATTACAAAAATTCAAAAAAAAAAAAAAAAAATTTAAAAACTTAAAATCCCGTACATACACGTTAACATGGCTACGAACATTTTTTTGACCAGATAATTTCCGGAGCACTGAAAAATATTTTTGTATTTTTTATGTGTTACAATTATAAAAAAAAAAGGTTAATTTTTGTATATAATAGTCAACCAATTTTTATAGTACTTTATATTACAATAGATAAGACACTATTAGAAGCACCGCTGGCATTTTTTTTCAAAAAAATCGCGAAATTTTTTGTTCAATTATTTCTAATCTAAAGTTTTTTTTTTCTTTTTAGTGTATTTTCATATTGCAATAGTTCAAGCAATTATAAAAGCGCCGCAAGCAAATTTTTTCGAAAAATAGTTTTCGTTTTAATAGTCATTTTTCTGAACAGTACCGATTCATAGTAGCAGCGGTAGCTCAGTAGTTAGTGCGTTGGACTGCGAGCCGAAAGGTTCCCGGTTCAAGCAAGGGGCTAACAACATCTTTTCATAGAAACATTTTTCTATACCGCGCTACCTCTCGTCAGTAAATGGCAAACCAATGAGTGTAATGCCTATGAAAAACTCTCACCCACCATTCGGATTCGGCAATAAACTGT
Organism: Dryomyza anilis; assembly: GCA_951804985.1. Taxonomy (NCBI): domain Eukaryota; kingdom Metazoa; phylum Arthropoda; class Insecta; order Diptera; family Dryomyzidae; genus Dryomyza; species Dryomyza anilis. The sequence goes on from OX638135.1 coordinate 46,334,204, forward strand.
AGGTCCCACCACTTTGGGAATATGATATGCACAGCTCAAAATGGTGAGAGAGCTCAGGTTAAGTTCTTATAGGACTGTGGTGCCAAAATATTATTATATTATCGATTCATTCATATTTTTGTTTTTTTTTTTCGAAAAATGTCCACTCATTTTTTAATTGGCCCTCAAAATTTCCAAAGAAAGAACTCCTATGAAAGATTCACAAAATACATTAAAAAAATAATGAAAAACCCCAAAAAAAAAAAAAGAAATAACATCCAAAACAATTATGAAATAATACACAACATAATACATCTACTACCAAACTTTTAATAAAATTAGTAAAAATCTTATTTTTAAGAGATTAAGGGTGTGTTTTTTTTTGCCGGTAATGTAGTATTTGCAACATTTTCTGGGGGAACTTTTTCCATAATGCTATTTCAAGGTAAGTTTCCAAATATTTTTGCCATTTTTCTTATATTTTCTACTCAGATTATATTTATTTGACAATTTTATGCTACATAAGAATAACTGTCAGTTTCCGAAAGTTTTTAACTGCTTTGATAAAATTTCCGGATGCTTCCAAATATTTTCATTTGGTAATTTTTAAAAATAAATTTAAAAAACAGTTCTGTTTTCCCAATATTTTCGACTCGGTTCAAATGTATTATGTAATTGTATGGCTGTCTAAGAAATTTACAAACATTTACAAACTGCTTTTAGAAAAATTCCGACTGCATTCAATTATTTTTGAACTTGTCCAAATTGGTCTTAATGTAATAAATAAATGTAATATTTATATAAAAATGTAACCGCGGTAGCTCAGTGGTTAGTGCGTTGGACTGCGAGCCGAAAGGTCCCCGGTTCAAGCCTGGACTGGGGCTAACAACATCTTTTCATAGAAACATTTTTCTATACCGCGCTACCTCTCGTCAGTAAATGGCAAACCTACGAGAGTAAAACCATTGCCTATGAAAAAGCTCTCACCCGCCGTTCGGATTCGGCAATAAACTGTAGGTCCCACTACTTTGAGTACAAATATAACACGCACAGCTCAAACTGGTGAGAGAGCTCGGCCGAAGTTCTACACAGGACTGTAGCGCCAAACTATTATTATTATTATATTTATATAATATAACCGACTCGGACTTTATATATTGGCATTTTTATACTATACAAATAAATGACAATTTCTATATGTTTTTTATTTTTTCGAAAATTTCCGATTGATTTTAAATATTTCTGCATTTATCCGAGTCGGATAAATTCACCTTTTAGGTTACCTTTTAAGTTAAGTACCTCATTTTTGAATAATTTGGCGAATTGGGCACTTAAATAATCCCCTTAAAGTTTCTTGAAGTACTATATATATATATATATATATACATATATATATATATATATATATATATATATATATATATATATATATATATATATATATATATATATATATATATATACATATATATATATATATATATATATATATATATATATATATGTATATATATATATATATATATATATATATATATATATATATATATATATATATATATATATATATATATATATATACCGGCAACACGTATTTCGTACGCGCACTGAACAGAATCACTAAAAACTCGAAAACCGACGTTAAATTACGTCAAATAAGGAAGTAGCTGTAGGACAACGAATTTCCCACAGCATATATTGAAAACGGCAGAAAACACGGCGTAAAAGTGCCGAAAAGTGTTTATAATTTTCCAAAAAATAGAAACCCGAGGAAACTTGCAACGCACACAAGTAAAACCAACGTAAAAAAAAATAATTAAAATCGTCCCCATACAAAATACAGAGTAAGTGCGGAACACATTGAGCATTTCCAGTACTTGCTAACAATTTTAAGTACTCGATATACTCCTTACGTACAGGGATGGTTTAACATGATCGGCACGAAATAAGGCGTAAAATACATAAGAGAACATTATTTAATGAATGAACCTAAGCCTCATTGCGGCATGGCGTGCAGACGTACGAGCATTAATATGTTAATTACTTGAGACTTTTGTCTTCTGCAGATAATATTATATTTATTCATGACTGTATTTATGGGTATATATATTTATATTTATATTTATATTTATATTTATATTTATATTTATATTTATATTTATATTTATATTTATATTTATATTTATATTTATATTTATATTTATATTTATATTTATATTTATATTTATATTTATATTTATATTTATATTTATATTTATATTTATATTTATATTTATATTTATATTTATATTTATATTTATATTTATATTTATATTTATATTTATATTTATATTTATATTTATATTTATATTTATATTTATATTTATATTTATATTTATATTTATATTTATATTTATATTTATATTTATATTTATATTTATATTTATATTTATATTTATATTTATATTTATATTTATATTTATATTTATATTTATATTTATATTTATATTTATATTTATATTTATATTTATATTTATATTTATATTTATATTTATATTTATATTTATATTTATATTTATATTTATATTTATATTTATATTTATATTTATATTTATATTTATATTTATATTTATATTTATATTTATATTTATATTTATATTTATATTTATATTTATATTTATATTTATATTTATATTTATATTTATATTTATATTTATATTTATATTTATATTTATATTTATATTTATATTTATATTTATATTTATATTTATATTTATATTTATATTTATATTTATATTTATATTTATATTTATATTTATATTTATATTTATATTTATATTTATATTTATATTTATATTTATATTTATATTTATATTTATATTTATATTTATATTTATATTTATATTTATATTTATATTTATATTTATATTTATATTTATATTTATATTTATATTTATATTTATATTTATATTTATATTTATATTTATATTTATATTTATATTTATATTTATATTTATATTTATATTTATATTTATATTTATATTTATATTTATATTTATATTTATATTTATATTTATATTTATATTTATATTTATATTTATATTTATATTTATATTTATATTTATATTTATATTTATATTTATATTTATATTTATATTTATATTTATATTTATATTTATATTTATATTTATATTTATATTTATATTTATATTTATATTTATATTTATATTTATATTTATATTTATATTTATATTTATATTTATATTTATATTTATATTTATATTTATATTTATATTTATATTTATATTTATATTTATATTTATATTTATATTTATATTTATATTTATATTTATATTTATATTTATATTTATATTTATATTTATATTTATATTTATATTTATATTTATATTTATATTTATATTTATATTTATATTTATATTTATATTTATATTTATATTTATATTTATATTTATATTTATATTTATATTTATATTTATATTTATATTTATATTTATATTTATATTTATATTTATATTTATATTTATATTTATATTTATATTTATATTTATATTTATATTTATATTTATATTTATATTTATATTTATATTTATATTTATATTTATATTTATATTTATATTTATATTTATATTTATATTTATATTTATATTTATATTTATATTTATATTTATATTTATATTTATATTTATATTTATATTTATATTTATATTTATATTTATATTTATATTTATATTTATATTTATATTTATATTTATATTTATATTTATATTTATATTTATATTTATATTTATATTTATATTTATATTTATATTTATATTTATATTTATATTTATATTTATATTTATATTTATATTTATATTTATATTTATATTTATATTTATATTTATATTTATATTTATATTTATATTTATATTTATATTTATATTTATATTTATATTTATATTTATATTTATATTTATATTTATATTTATATTTATATTTATATTTATATTTATATTTATATTTATATTTATATTTATATTTATATTTATATTTATATTTATATTTATATTTATATTTATATTTATATTTATATTTATATTTATATTTATATTTATATTTATATTTATATTTATATTTATATTTATATTTATATTTATATTTATATTTATATTTATATTTATATTTATATTTATATTTATATTTATATTTATATTTATATTTATATTTATATTTATATTTATATTTATATTTATATTTATATTTATATTTATATTTATATTTATATTTATATTTATATTTATATTTATATTTATATTTATATTTATATTTATATTTATATTTATATTTATATTTATATTTATATTTATATTTATATTTATATTTATATTTATATTTATATTTATATTTATATTTATATTTATATTTATATTTATATTTATATTTATATTTATATTTATATTTATATTTATATTTATATTTATATTTATATTTATATTTATATTTATATTTATATTTATATTTATATTTATATTTATATTTATATTTATATTTATATTTATATTTATATTTATATTTATATTTATATTTATATTTATATTTATATTTATATTTATATTTATATTTATATTTATATTTATATTTATATTTATATTTATATTTATATTTATATTTATATTTATATTTATATTTATATTTATATTTATATTTATATTTATATTTATATTTATATTTATATTTATATTTATATTTATATTTATATTTATATTTATATTTATATTTATATTTATATTTATATTTATATTTATATTTATATTTATATTTATATTTATATTTATATTTATATTTATATTTATATTTATATTTATATTTATATTTATATTTATATTTATATTTATATTTATATTTATATTTATATTTATATTTATATTTATATTTATATTTATATTTATATTTATATTTATATTTATATTTATATTTATATTTATATTTATATTTATATTTATATTTATATTTATATTTATATTTATATTTATATTTATATTTATATTTATATTTATATTTATATTTATATTTATATTTATATTTATATTTATATTTATATTTATATTTATATTTATATTTATATTTATATTTATATTTATATTTATATTTATATTTATATTTATATTTATATTTATATTTATATTTATATTTATATTTATATTTATATTTATATTTATATTTATATTTATATTTATATTTATATTTATATTTATATTTATATTTATATTTATATTTATATTTATATTTATATTTATATTTATATTTATATTTATATTTATATTTATATTTATATTTATATTTATATTTATATTTATATTTATATTTATATTTATATTTATATTTATATTTATATTTATATTTATATTTATATTTATATTTATATTTATATTTATATTTATATTTATATTTATATTTATATTTATATTTATATTTATATTTATATTTATATTTATATTTATATTTATATTTATATTTATATTTATATTTATATTTATATTTATATTTATATTTATATTTATATTTATATTTATATTTATATTTATATTTATATTTATATTTATATTTATATTTATATTTATATTTATATTTATATTTATATTTATATTTATATTTATATTTATATTTATATTTATATTTATATTTATATTTATATTTATATTTATATTTATATTTATATTTATATTTATATTTATATTTATATTTATATTTATATTTATATTTATATTTATATTTATATTTATATTTATATTTATATTTATATTTATATTTATATTTATATTTATATTTATATTTATATTTATATTTATATTTATATTTATATTTATATTTATATTTATATTTATATTTATATTTATATTTATATTTATATTTATATTTATATTTATATTTATATTTATATTTATATTTATATTTATATTTATATTTATATTTATATTTATATTTATATTTATATTTATATTTATATTTATATTTATATTTATATTTATATTTATATTTATATTTATATTTATATTTATATTTATATTTATATTTATATTTATATTTATATTTATATTTATATTTATATTTATATTTATATTTATATTTATATTTATATTTATATTTATATTTATATTTATATTTATATTTATATTTATATTTATATTTATATTTATATTTATATTTATATTTATATTTATATTTATATTTATATTTATATTTATATTTATATTTATATTTATATTTATATTTATATTTATATTTATATTTATATTTATATTTATATTTATATTTATATTTATATTTATATTTATATTTATATTTATATTTATATTTATATTTATATTTATATTTATATTTATATTTATATTTATATTTATATTTATATTTATATTTATATTTATATTTATATTTATATTTATATTTATATTTATATTTATATTTATATTTATATTTATATTTATATTTATATTTATATTTATATTTATATTTATATTTATATTTATATTTATATTTATATTTATATTTATATTTATATTTATATTTATATTTATATTTATATTTATATTTATATTTATATTTATATTTATATTTATATTTATATTTATATTTATATTTATATTTATATTTATATTTATATTTATATTTATATTTATATTTATATTTATATTTATATTTATATTTATATTTATATTTATATTTATATTTATATTTATATTTATATTTATATTTATATTTATATTTATATTTATATTTATATTTATATTTATATTTATATTTATATTTATATTTATATTTATATTTATATTTATATTTATATTTATATTTATATTTATATTTATATTTATATTTATATTTATATTTATATTTATATTTATATTTATATTTATATTTATATTTATATTTATATTTATATTTATATTTATATTTATATTTATATTTATATTTATATTTATATTTATATTTATATTTATATTTATATTTATATTTATATTTATATTTATATTTATATTTATATTTATATTTATATTTATATTTATATTTATATTTATATTTATATTTATATTTATATTTATATTTATATTTATATTTATATTTATATTTATATTTATATTTATATTTATATTTATATTTATATTTATATTTATATTTATATTTATATTTATATTTATATTTATATTTATATTTATATTTATATTTATATTTATATTTATATTTATATTTATATTTATATTTATATTTATATTTATATTTATATTTATATTTATATTTATATTTATATTTATATTTATATTTATATTTATATTTATATTTATATTTATATTTATATTTATATTTATATTTATATTTATATTTATATTTATATTTATATTTATATTTATATTTATATTTATATTTATATTTATATTTATATTTATATTTATATTTATATTTATATTTATATTTATATTTATATTTATATTTATATTTATATTTATATTTATATTTATATTTATATTTATATTTATATTTATATTTATATTTATATTTATATTTATATTTATATTTATATTTATATTTATATTTATATTTATATTTATATTTATATTTATATTTATATTTATATTTATATTTATATTTATATTTATATTTATATTTATATTTATATTTATATTTATATTTATATTTATATTTATATTTATATTTATATTTATATTTATATTTATATTTATATTTATATTTATATTTATATTTATATTTATATTTATATTTATATTTATATTTATATTTATATTTATATTTATATTTATATTTATATTTATATTTATATTTATATTTATATTTATATTTATATTTATATTTATATTTATATTTATATTTATATTTATATTTATATTTATATTTATATTTATATTTATATTTATATTTATATTTATATTTATATTTATATTTATATTTATATTTATATTTATATTTATATTTATATTTATATTTATATTTATATTTATATTTATATTTATATTTATATTTATATTTATATTTATATTTATATTTATATTTATATATATATGGATGTTGACAGGTATCGGGGTTACGTTTTAACGATATGTCTTTTTCTGGCATTTGACTTAGCCAATTTTGCGCGGACTGAGACTTGTTGGACGAAGCGTCACTAAAACCTTCAGCTTCTTCTAGAATCTGGTATTTTTTGTTTAAATATTCGCGATTTAATTCACGGCTGTATTCAAGATTGAGTAATCGTTTTTCTTCCAGTCGCTGAAGTTATAATTGGATTTTACGTGACTCTGACATGTTAGAGCGCTGAGAACACCGACTTGTAGCTTTTGGTGCTGGAGAATTTGGCATCATGACGAACAATGAGGGCACTTATAGCTTATGTCATTGATGGCATTTGCACAATGTTTGTGGAATGCTTTGTGGCATTCAACGCAAGATGTCATATTCTGACATAGTGAACAAATGCTATCATGTTGACCCTCCATTTTGTACTTACTGCGAGATTGGCAATGTCTTTTTTAACGCTGTGGGTGACCCAGAAGTAGACGATATTCATCGCATAAAGAATTTTAAAATGTTGAAAAGGCGAAGGGCCGCGCAAGTGACTTCCACGGGGATTGTGAATATAAACTACCTTCCGTTCATAAAAAGTTTGATTTATTGAACAATAAATGTATATATATTAAAATTCCTACACAGGATAAAAACAATGAGGATTAAAGAACAAAAATGAATTTTATGACTAACTTACTTTATGGTATGGAAACCTCTAGGAACAAATTTAAATATAATATCTGGAGCACCGCGTGTGCGCCAACTTACAAGTAATTGAATACAAAATGGTGATACCTCATGGACACCACTTGACATAAAAGTGTTTCCAATTTGTAACTAATTTAGGGTGAATTTGTGAGTGGTGTTAACAATATGTATAAGTAATGTAAATTTGGAGTGTCATTTATATAGCTCTTCTAGCTTTTCTGTAATCAAGATTTCAACATACAGATAGACGGACATAGCCAAATCGACTCAGGAGGTCATGCTGATCAATAATATATATACTTTTCCATACCGGAGATGCTTTCTTCTGGTTAACGGCTTACCAAACTGAATATACCCTTTCACTCTTAGTGTAGGGTATAAAAATAAATCTTAAAGCTAGGGTATATGTGAGCATTTCCTCCCACATAGAACAAAAATGCCAGGTTTTGGAGCGCCTGATACTCGCTGTAATGTTGATGTTCGTTGATATTGATGTTGTTGCGGATACTAAGATATCTTTTAACTGTTGTCGATAGAGATCGGAATTGTAGGTTTAAATATGTTTCCATTAGAGAAAACTGAGGCATCTAAGCACAAGTCATCTGCACCGGGGTGATCTTCCACGATTCTAGCTAATGCCCACTTCGCTGGCGGGTACCTTTCATCGCTGATAATGACAATATCGTTAACTTTGAAGTTTTTATGGACTCTAGTCCACTTAGGGCGTTGTTGACGACGTAACAGAAACTCCTTCCGCCATCGTTCTCAAAAATGTTGCAACATCTGTTGAATTTGTTGCCATCTTACAAGTCTATTGGTATTCAGGTCGATAATTGATGGTTCTGGCTAAATGTTGTTTGGCTCGCCTATGAGAAAGTGTGCAGGGTCAGCACACTTAGGTCCGTAGGATAATCAGATAGATCATCAGAATTTAAAGAAGTTTCAATTTGGTCGAGCAGTTTATACATTTCTTCAAAAGTAAGCACTTTATATATAATAACTCTATTCAAATGGTACTTAACTGATTTAACCCCTGCTTCCCATAATCCACCGAAATGTGGTGAAGCAGGAAGTATGAAGCGCCAGGAAGTTCCCCCATTTTCCAATTGTGAACGAACATCAGCATTCACTTGCTCTAGAAATTGACAGTTCATTCTTATGAGGTCTTTGTTGCCTCTAACAAAGTTGGTTCCTTTGTCACTGTAAACGTGAATACAGCTTCTTCTTCGTCCAGTAAACCTTTGAAAAGCTGCCACAAATGCTTCAGAACTTATATCAGATACAAGCTCGATATGTTACTAATTAAATACAAATAAACCCCTTAAACGTTTTTGGTGATCTGCCTTTTGAAACCTTTAGGTCGAAAGGACCAGCGTAGTCCAATCCACTGTGTTTTAAAGCTCTACACTCATTCACCCTGACTTTTGGCAATGAGCTCATTAATTGAGTAGTACATCTACGGTTGAATCGAGTACAAAGTACACAGTTTTGAAATTGATTTTTGGCTAAATTCCTAAGATTAAAATACTGGATATATTTGGATCTGATATATGTCATCATTAACTGTGTTCCACCATGCAATGTTTTTATATAGGCATCGGCAACTAGCAGTTGAGAAAAGCAACATGAATATCATAAAATTACAGGGTGCTTGGCATCTTCATCGATATTCGCAAAACGAGGTCTACCACTTACCCGCAACACATTTTCTTCATCCAGATAGGAATAAAGATTAAGAATTTTACTTTAAGAACCGAAATCTTTGTTGTGTTTTAGATTTTCATATTTCATCTGAGAACGATGACGATTGGGATATTGCAATTAATCTTTTAAGAGCACGATGAATCTCATCGGCTCTCAGAACATAGGATGACCACGAACGATTTTTACCTTTAGGCACGATATCTATAAATCGGAGAATGTATGCAGTTACTCGCAATAAGCGATTAAGACTGCTAAATCTACTTATGTAATCGCTATGCTATAATACTTCTATCTTATTTTCCAGGTCTGTATAAATGGATCCTGTACTTTGATTTGGCCAATCAGATTTAGAACGATTCAGTCACTGTGGACCTTTCCACCAAAGTGAATGATTTTCTAAGTCCTTAGGTTGTACGCCTGTTGAAGCACAATCGGATGGAATGTGCTCAGATGGTACGTGAAATCATTGATCATTATTAGTAATTTCCTGGATTTCACTCACGCGGTTAGCAATAAACGTTTTCCACCGAATTGGCATGCGAATGAATCCAGGCGGGAACAATTTTCGAGTCTGTCAAAAAATAATGACTCTAATTTAATAGCTTGAGTATTCGTTGCGATTGTAATTTTTTTTAAACAACTTGGCAAGTAAAAGTGCGCCACATGACTCAAGACGAGGCAATGAAACTTGTTTGATGGGCGCCACTCTTGTTTTCGCAGTAATTATATTAACAGAAACGTTCCCATCAACATGTTCAGTTCTACAATATAAAACTGCAGCATAGGCGCTGTTCGAAGCATCCGATAACCCATGTATTTCGCCAAGACAAGGGGTTGTAGTACCAAATCATTTGGTTATTCAGATATTTTGTAAAAAGTGAAGGTTAGACCTATATGCTTCCCATTCAATCCTTAATTTGAGAGGAAGTTGATCATCCCATCCCACATCCTCCATCCTCTACCCATAACTGTTGGAAATAGATTTTTGCCAGAATTATTGTTGGGGCCAACCACCTAAGTGGGTCGAAAAGTTTGGATGCGTCGGAAAGTAATCTTATTTTTGTATATGAACTACATGCAGGAAGAGAAATCTTAAAGTAAAAATAATGAATATAATGAAGCGGTTAATATCTTCATTTTTGAAGGAAAATTAGCAGACTTCGGGTTGTAACTCGGAAAGTACATCTGTAGAATTCAAGGCCCTCTTTCTCAAGTTAAAACCACCAGAACTCAGAAGCTCTCTATGCTCCTTCTGTATCATTTTAGCTGTTGCAATATCGTCTGCACTAGAAATAATATCATCTACATATATGTCTCTGTTAAGAACCATAGACCCAAAAGGGTATCATTAGAGCCATCGCTAACTAGCTGTTTAAGCACTCGTATTGATAGGTATGGGGCACACGTTGTGCCTTATGTAACAGTCTGAAGTTTGTATTACTGCAAAAGACTGTGTGAATCAGGCCTCCAGAGAATTGATGAAATTTAACTTCATCTGGATATACCATAATGTGTCTAAACATATTTTCAATGTCAGATGTAAAGACAATTTGAAAAATACGCCATTTTAAAATTACTGACGATAAATCATTATGTAACATAGGACCAGGAAGTATTTCTTGGTTTAATGAGGTTGAATTTTGTGGTTTTGAAGATCCATCAAAAACCACTCAAAGTTTTATGGTAGAACTACAGTCCTTCCGCACACCATGATGAGGCATTACAAATATATTATCAGAGGGTTGTAAACCAACCGAGTTACATTTAAACTTAATGTGGTTCAGATGAATATACTCGTTGATAAATTTAAAATATTCTGCTTTAAAAACTGGGTGATTCACAAAGGATTTCGTTTCAAGATAACTAAATCGATTTATTGCAGTTTGTGTGGAGTTTTTAAATTCTGGGTAACAACCTGCTTTTAAAACCTTGCTTCTAAAAGGTAAACTCACAATGTACCTTCCCGTAGACGTACGAAACTGAGTTCATGGAAATAAGCTTCACAAGCTCTATCTTCTGGAGATATGGTACGAGTAAGTGAGACCTCTTCCAGTTCCCAGAACTTTCTAAGATTATCAATATCTATATATGTATGTAATGATAAAGAGTGGTGAATTCTATCAATATTTATATATTTAATCGGTCCTGAGATTATCCAACCTAGCTGGGTACGTTATGTAAGCGGGCCACTACTTGATTTGATGCCGTATAGAATAATTTCATGAAAAATATATGCACATAAGAATATATCAATTTGTCCGGGATTCAAATGATCTGAATCCGCTTGAGTAATATGTTCAAGTTCTTGAGGCAGATATGATGAATGTGAAAAATTTACAAAATAATTACTTATAGATGACATAAGAAATGCACGTACAAATGTTTCAAAGCTAGAATTTACACATGATTCTATATTAAATTCAACGAACCCTTGCAGCTCTTTGTACTTGTTACACCTATTCCACTGACAATGCATTGAGCTGGAGTTTTCTTCAATCTTAAACGGTGAACGAACCTTTAAGCTATAAAAGAAGTTTGAGATCCTTGATCAATTAAAGCTCGAGTTTTCTTTAATCTTCGAGTTTGATTATAAAGGTCACCCCTTAGAAATGCTCTATTAAATGAGAAAATCGATGTGGAGAATTTTCAGCGAAATACGAATATGGAAAATGGACTCGCCGGGACCTCAAAGTAGGCGTTTTCGTACCTAAATCAACAATTTAAAAATTGAATTGAAGTGATGTCTTTCAAACGCAATAAACTAGAAATGTGGTGACATACCTGTTGAAAAATTTTATTAGCTTTTCAAGAAACTAAAAAATCGGATAAAAAATACAGAAGCAGTGTTTATTTAAACAGGCATCCTTCGTTTCATATTTTCATCAGTAACGCCTAGCCTGAAACACTTTAAATTCAAAAGTACGATTCCCATCTAAAATTTATTTTGAATATGTTTTTAACATCGCTTGCGATTATTTAAATTGAGCATTTCTAGGGGGTGACCTTCTCTGATTCAAAATCATGATTTTCCATTGTCAGTCTAGTGCTCACCAGTAGTACTGCAGATTTTTACATTTGTAGTTGAATCTGTGAATTTGCACCAGTAGTAGGATCTGAACATATATGATAACATTGTTCTCAAAATGCGTGTAATAGCGTGTTACACTTTAGACAGTTTGATTTACTCCTGCATTGTGGAACAACATGTCCTGGAATAAGGTAATTTTGACACATCTTTAGCTATATTAATTTTGTGTTCGTGTGTTAAATCTTTAAATCGTGTGCACAAATACAAGTAATATGATTCTATACAAAAAGGGCAAGTAGGAATCTTGTTGTACTTTGTTGTATGAAAGGCACGAGAACGAAATGTACCTTTGGAAAGAGTCGTATTCTTATCTTTGGAAAATAAAGTTAATTTGTTGTCTACTGCTTCTAACGAACGAAAGGAATCTTCCAGAAAAGCATAAAAATCACGCAGCTTTGGTAATTCCCTGTTTTTAGAATCAGAATCGGAACATTTTTCAGATAGATAACATTGCCAATTTATTCTAGAAGAATTGTCCAATTACTGAGACACTATAAAAATAACAAAAATATCCAAAGAATCTGTATTCACTTTTAAATTTTTAATGAAGTTAAACAGTCTTTTGTTGTATCTAACAACTTCCTTATACAATTAATTCATTCGTTAACATTTCGGGTTGTTCACAAAGAGATTTTAGGTATGGCTCTATGATGAATCGTTGATTATCATAATGGTCACAAAGATTCTTCCATGCAGTTTCATAATTTTCGTTAGTACGTGGAATTGAACGAATTAGTTGTTCAGCTTCGCCAAGTCACTTCTTCAAGTAATACAGTTTTTGTGCGTTAGATAATCCTGGTTTATTATGAATCATACTAACATAGAGATCATGGAATGTGAACCATTTTTGGTAACTACCATCGAACTCTGGCAATTTTATTGTAGAAAGATGTATGTCGTGATCAGCACGAAAATAATGTTCAAAAACTGTTTGATTTGCGCTATTCTCTGTGATATGTTTTGTTGAACTCAGATTAGATTCATGAGAATCAAGCAATCCTATTTTATCCAAAATGGCACCTTTTACATTTGCAAAAATGTCTTCATATTGAACATGCATTACATCTGAAAAGCATGTAAAATCTGCTTCAGACTTATCTGCGACTTTCAAAAGCTGGTAAATCTTAATATGATTAGTTGCCATATAAGATTCTCGAAGCTCTAAACAGCTGTGTAAGTGGCCCAACTTACACGTGTTGTGAATTACTTCACAACATTTTTCTTTTCCTTATTAATATTCACTATTCACACAATTTTGGATGTTGCTGTACATATGTTGAGCAACATGTTCATAGCATTGCTCCAACGCTTCACGCTGGCAACAATAATACTTTGGCAATGAGCTATGGCAATGGAATGTGAACCATTTTTGGTAACTACCATCGAACTCTGGCAAATTTTATTGTAGAAAGATGTATGTCGTGATCAGCACGAAAATAATGTTCAAAAACTGTTTGATTTGCGCTATTCTCTGTGATATGTTTTGTTGAACTCAGATTAGATTCATGAGAATCAAGCAATCCTATTTTATCCAAAATGTCAAATTTTACATTTACAAAAATGTCTTCATATTGAACATGCATTTCATCTGAAAAGCATGTAAAATCTGCTTCAGACTTATCTGCGACTCTCAAAAGCTGGTAAATCTTAATATGATTAGTTGCCATATAAGATTCTCGAAGCTCTAAACAGCTGTGTAAGTGGCCCAACTTATACGTGTTGTGAATTACTTCACAACATTTTTCTTTTCCTTATTAATATTCACTATTCACACAATTTTGGATGTTGCTGTACATATGTTGTGCAACATGTTCATAGCATTGCTCCAACGCTTCACGCTGGCAGCAATAATACTTTGGCAATGCGCTAAGCTTTATTTAGGCCACACCTCTTTCAAGTTAGCTTACACAATTAACAGAGGCTTGCAATATGTTAAAATAAGCTATGTTAAAATAAACAAAGCAGCGTTTTCCAACAATTATACAATTTAGTAATTGGTGTCAGCCAAAAACTGCAAGTCGAACTTTCTTCAAAAGTCACGTACACCAAAATTGAGTGAAAGTGAAGATTCACTAGAACATTGTGAAAATAGAATTTAAGAAAAGCTTGCAACGAAGGTATTGTTAATACTTTTCGTTGCAATTTAAAATAGTAGTTTAGTCAGCCTCAAGTGGAGGTAGTAAAGTTAATAAAAGTGTTAAATAATAAAAGTGTTCTTTAATTAATTAAATGATAACAAAAATTCAACACTAAAAATTTTTCAACACACGGAGGGAAAAAAGTTCTAATATCCAGAAGGAATCAAGGAGTATACGGAGTGAAATACAGCTAAACCGAAAAATCCTGAATTTCAACAAATGGATTTTCTTAGTTGTCAAAAAAGTAACTAAGTAGAATTATTCTTGAAACCAGTTATTAATTTCTAAGGTATCAAAAATGTCGTCCTAAAATTTAATGAACACGTGTTCGTATAGTTGTTATTTTTTTGATCTTGCTTTGTCGCTATTATGTTTTGTTTTGCTTTGTCCGACTGTCAGCACCATCTGATTGTTCGTGTGTCTGTCTGTCGATATGTTGAAAGTAACTAAAAGCAATTATTTCGAAGCTAACATAAAAAAAAATATATTTTAGTTAATATATTTAGTTAAATATATTTTAGTTAATATATTTAGTTAAAATATATTTTAGTTAATATATTTAGTTAAAATATATTTTAGTTAATCTTCTGCTGCCTCTACTGTTGATTATGTATAAACCTTCCGCACGTTACCCATAAGCATTGTATAGTGTATTTTGATAACAATGCAATGAAATCAACTTGATATTTATGCGAAATTGAATCCCAATTTATGCTTACGAACTGAAACCATACCAATATTCGTAGGAAAATTCGTTTTTTTTTATTTTTATATCTTTAACATTCATACATCCACAGATGCTTGCATGTCTCGCTGTGCTTTTTTGTTCTATTTGGGAAAACACACACTTGCAAACATCATGCCCGTCGTCATTATCCTAGCACTTTAAAATTAATGACCCTTTTTAAAATTCTGAAAAAAATCACAAAAATTCTGAAATTGATTTAATACAAATGTTCATGCCAAATTTCAAGATGGTATTTTGATAGCATCACATGTTAAAGATTAGAATTTACAACTTTTTTTTTCTTAAAGCCTGTTCTATTACCTTTAAAACGAGCCATCAACGAAGTTGATTTCTACTTATTGAGATATTGAAATATAAACAACCATACAAAAGTGATTTTTGGCCAATTTTTTGTAACTTTGAAGCACTGTATCTCTGGAAGTAGAGGTCGAAAGAAATAAAAAAAAATTGGTCAATGCATATCTCAATAAGCTTTATCAGCTGCCCAAATTTCATTGAAATCGAAGAAGGTGAGTTCCAACCGCTGGTCGATTTGGTGTGGAATGGCCCATATATCTTTGAGCAATTGTCACAGAAAATACCGAAATAATATTAACTAGAGACAAAAAAACATAATTAGAACATGCAATGTAAAAGAAAACATGCTGTGTATAAGAGAACATGCAGTATATAAGTGTATATGCATTTAAGTGATCAAGCAGTATAAGAGCAAAATAACCTTTCTCTCGAAATGTTTATACCACAAAAACAATTATAGCTTAGAAAGTAGATCAAATTATGTAAAACATTATAAAAAAGTATATAAGGGTATTCATTTCACTTCGTATCGCCTGCGTATATGCGTATCTCGTAAAGTTATTGACATGAATAACCTTTTATAAAAGCTAAGTATTTAAACTTTGTATCGTTTGAATTGTCAAAAATTATTCAACAGCAACAATGTGCAGATTTCAAAAATTAAAAATGGTGCTACATGAATTATGAATTTGGTGGATTTAATGGAAGACAAAAAGAAACGCATTCAAAATTTGCATGGTGTTGGTGTTTGACATCATTCATCATCCACAGCAGCAGTTCACTAAAACATTTTTAACACGCCGCGAAACATAAATCTTTATGAGGACGATTGACTTAATTATAAATCACTCAAAATCACAAAGGTTCATTTTTGGTATACGAGTGACTTATTTACGCTGTATTCGTTGCGAAAATGTTGAATAAAAAAAAAAGATTAAAAATATTCAGAACATTTTGTTTATAAAATAAAATGTCAAATAAAATTATATGTAGATAGATACGAGAGCTACGAGACGATTTCATTGCGTATGTTGCGTAGAATTGTGTATTTTAATTTTCATACATTAATCTTACTCGAAGTACGCAGATACGCAGAATACGCAAGATACGAGACTTACGCATGTTGAAATACACTAAGAGAAACGTGTCGTAATAAAATCAAATAAAATTTATTTAAATTTGATTTAAATACTTTTGTAATAAAAAACGTAATACTCCATACAAAAAATATTACGCGCATATTTAATTTCAAAATAAATACATAAAATATTTAATTTTATTAAAAATTTCTAAAAAGTAAAATAAAATAATAATTTTATCAGTTCCTAATCTTCTTTATATGAAATAAATAGTTTTCAAAATACCAATTTATATATTTATGATGTTGTGATTAAATTCAAATGTTATAACTTTAATAAAAATTGATAAAAAGTATTTACTTCAAATTTTATTACGTACGTAATAAATTTGAATAAAAAGTATTTACATCAATTTTAAATAAAAAGTATTTAATTTAAATAAAAAAGACTACGGGTGATAAACGTGTCGAAAAGTATTTAAATTTATTACTTTTTTATTTAATTTTATTACTCTTTTCCCTTAGTGTATATTTTAGATGCGTAAATATGTCACGCATACAATTTCAAAATGTATATCTATTAACTCATGTTCCCTGGATGAAAAATAAAAACAGTATGAAAAGACACATTCAATATTTTATTTCACCATAATTAAACAAAATAGAATACTATTTCTAATACCACATTTACTAACATATTTTTTATTTATATTATATATCACTAGCTAAACAGCAATTTGTATTGAATTAATTCATTATTTTATACGTTTCGCATTTTACTTAATTAATGAATTTCCTATTGTGAAAATTTTTGACGTTTATTTATTTCTGGCAGTTATTTATTTCTTGGCAAGAAACTGGCAACCGAACTGCTAATAGACATGAGCTTGCAGTTTGTCATTTATTTTGTAGATACACAGAACCAAATAGTGAGGCAAATACAACGAACTTATACATCAATACGACAAACAAATTATTAAAATGTCAACCGATGATCGCATTCGTCAATATTACGTATTGCGTTAATCAATCGAGATTTACTTACACATTGACAGATTTTGAAGTGCGGAGGCGATTATTAACCTTATTTAACCAATTGATCTACAACGTACGTAGTATTGACCAGTGTAGGGCATTATTCAAATAAATTTTTATTACAATTCAAATAAAATTTCAATAATTAGTTTTTCAATCGTTATTCAAAAACAAAAAATTCACTCATTTATTCGTTATTCAAACAGCAAAATAAAATTGATGTGAAATTTCAATCAAATCTTGTATTCAAATAAAAAATTATTTCTGAATAAAAATTTATTCGAAATAAAAATTTGAATAACGAATAAAAATTTATTCAAATAAATATGTATAAATTGTAGAAAATTTGAAACAAAACTTGAGCATTTATTTTGTGCGTAGCTACTGGCTGCAGGGTGGATCTGTCGCAGAATCTTTCTCTGCAGTGGCCGAGCGACTCTTGTTGGAATCCAAGCACCTCTCGGCAGCCACATACAAAGAGTAGGATATATGGTTTCACTGCGCACTTATATCATCGAGAGAAGGAGTGCTTTGTCTAAACAGGTGTGAGAGTCTAGTAGAAAAGGCTTGCGTTGTCTGCTGTGATTGCAGCTTTCCAACGTCTAGCTTTCTCTGCGTTTGGTTCCGTTCGTTCTTCGCAGCGCTTAAGAGTGGTCAGACATTCACTCTCGAATCGTCCTTCCATCAACCACAACGTGATCAATTTGGTTTCGCGTTTTTTGACAACCATGTGCCCTTGTGGATATCGAAATGTTCGAATCTAGTGCTACTAACTACCATGTTTCGTGCTGCAGCGAAGTCGATTAGCATCGTTCCGACGTGTTTCCATGGGGGCTAAAGAGATGGCTTCTCTGCCCATCTCATCTTTAAAATCGCCTAGCATGATTTTGTTATCGTTGCGAGGGTAGCGTTCGTATGCGTTTTTTTGAGTTTGTTCAATTCATCTACTGTCCGACTAGAAATTAACACTGAACTGAGATCTACGGCTGCATTACTGTGTAAATCTATACAGTGCGCAAAGATCTACTTGCCATTAACAGTACAGTATAAATCTACTTTACTGTGCGCACTTTTATAAAAAGTGCGCACGCAAGAAGTTCGCGCACAGCTTCACAGTGCGTACCAAAGACTATAAATGTATGTAATATATACATTAGATCAAGAAAGTGATTTTCGCTTGACCGAAATACTGCATTTTGAGGTTCGCAAGTCCAATTTATTTCATAGTAAAGTAAAACTACATATAAAAATACAATTTATTCGTTATTCAAAATGTTTGAATAAAAAACTAAAAAATAACGAATAATCAAATCTTTTTATTCAGAATAAACAAATAAAAAAATTTATTCATTATTTTGAGTGAAGAATAAAAATAATTTATTCGTTAGTTTTTATTTTTATTTGAAATAAAAATTGCCCTACACTGGTATTGACAATGATTTTAATAAAAAAAGTAATTAATGAAACACATTCAACCAAATTTATCGTCAAATTAATCCACATAGTATTGAATTCAATTTGACTATATATTTAGGAATTACATTTTTTGTTCACTTGTTGTTATTTATTTATTTAAATATAATAAAATAAAATAATAATTCAATTCAACATATTTAAATTAAAAATTAAATTACAATATGTATATTTAATATATTTATCGCACTATATACTATTTTGCAAATAAAACAACGCATTTTTATTACTTTTTTATTGCTTTGTATTTATTTTTTACTTTACTAAATTATGTTCGGAACCACAGCTTGTTTGTTTTCCGCCATTACACAATGCTCATGTTAGTATATACATGAGAGCTTTAGATTGAAGATCACGATACGTAATATTGATAAACGACTACATCAAACATATGCGTGTACGTTATATTGATTAATTTATTCGTCAATATTACGAAAACAGTTTTATGTACATCGTTTGTCGATATGACGATCGATACTTTTTTCTGTGTACAATAACGTACTCAGTTGCCATGACGAATGCACAAACGTCAAGTTTTGGCTGAATGAAAAATGCAATAATGAGGCTAAGACAACCAAACGTGCAGTTGCGTGGACTAACAAAGGTTAGAGTAAAAAATGTTACTTGCGATAACTTGTAATATAAAGTAATAAAAATGGCCTTTTTGCAACTTTGACTCGTTTTTTTTATAAAATCTTGACGTATAGTTAAAGTTCTGAGTACGCAGTTGAAAATCATCCAGAAATGATAGGTTCAGATTGCGTTTGACTCTGACAATATTCGGAATATTCAGACCTCTGCTCTGAAATGTTTTACGAAAACGCCCAATAAAGCCATTAGCAATAATAAATATCTGTTTTTTTTTTATCATGAAGCGTACATCTTGAACAAAAAATGAAATGCTTTCTTGTTGTCGAGATATTGGGGTCCAAATATGGCAAATTTGACAATCACTACCTAATACTCAAATAAAAAAAAAGTATATGTGGCATAAGTGTAGCATAACCCACAAGAAATTTCAACAGAGGGTGGTATCATATCTAAACTGATATGATACCACTTTTGGAACGATAATTTCACCATTTTTTTTTATTGAGAAACCCAAATTCCAACATTAGGTAGAACAATGTTTTCTGACATTTTATCGACTGGCGATCAACAATCGCTGAACCAGGAAAAGAGAAAGTGGCAACTTTCGTGAATTTGGTTACTTTTTTTTTTGGCTTGGTTTGATGGTTGCTATGTTGATGGTTGATATTTGAAGAAAGTGACACCGAGGAAATAATAACTCAGTGAAAGTTACGATTATCCAAAACGGAACTAGGAGAAGATATGGATATGTCTATGATATTTCTATAACATAGCTTTTAGTCTTAATTTAAATTATCGCAGAGCTGGTTTATATTGAATTACTAACTGGACCCGTTCACAGCTTCGCCCGTGCTAAGTTTTTGCATTTGTAAAACTATATCGTTTATAAAGATGAATACATTTACGCCCCTTTTTAGTGCATGCCTACGTCGCTCTTTTTTCCCGCTCACAATGAACATAGTGCCATGCCCCTTTTTCTAATATCGATCACATTCTACGTGGCTATTAAAATTTTTAAAAATGATCCTTTGTTTCGATTTGTACAACTCTGCTCTTAGTAAAGATTTTTTCATTATTAAAATGTTTGTTATATGGAAGGTGTCACGCTCCATTGTCCAATTCCGTCCAAATTCTACGCAGGGCTCACCACTCTCAAAAAATCCGTCCGCTTTTTTGGATTTTATCTACTTAAATTTTTTTTTTTTGATTTTTGTACATTTTTGGAATTATAACTTAAGCTCGAATCACACGATTGAATAAACAGTCAACTTTTGAATCAATTTTCAAATAATTTTAATATCAATCATGTGATTGTCCAATTTTTGTATGGAAAATAAGGCAATCACACGATTGTTATTTAAATTGTTTTGAAAATTGATTCAAAAGTTGACTGTTTATTTAATCGTGTGATTCGAGCTTTAGGAAATATATTTGTGGTTTTCAGAGTACAATTTATTTTTTGAAAATTTAAGAATTTGTTATAAACCACCAAATCGAAAATAATTATTTGAACCACTGTTGGATGAAATCTCTGGTAAAGATGGTAATGAAATGACTCATATATTATATTAGCCAACATAGCCAACATACATATTACCCAACTTAGGCCTTTATGTAGATCGAAATAATTTAATGATGTAGTCGCCTGTTGTAACTAAATGTCGGTTGCCTTGGCGTGTAGCCAAATGTCGCAACGTTCCTTTTATACTTACCCATGATGTCCTACCCAAATGTCCAACGTTGTTGTTCAGTTTCTATTAATCAAAATAATTTAAACAAGTCTTTTCTTCTAAGACATACTTTTATTTAAACTAAAGTTATATTTTAATATTAACATTATTAAGTAACACGTCTTTAACGTCCAACTTATAACTCTAACTCACAACTAACAACTGACTTAAAATCTAACTTAAACTATTATATGGAGGTATGTTCCAAATCTAACATGTTCCGGCAGAGTGCCGTGCGCAAATTTCACTCTAGCCAATCACGCCACCGCTGGTTTGACACAACTTCGACAATACTGAACTTTGATACGTAAGCCCTACATCACACCTTACACCAACTTCACGATAACTGCATAAGGTAGTCATCGCGGAAGTAGGTCACGATACGTTTATAATATCAACGTATAGTGACTTACCAAAAGACACTATGTTGACTTACAACATACCTCCACCCTTACTTTAAGAAAAAATTATTATTAAAATGAATAATAGTTTTTTCTTTTACATTATTAATATCATCATATAATAGTTATTTTCTTGTTCATCAATATTATTTAAATGGACATCGACATACTCTATTATTTGAAAATATAATGTATGTGAATGTTAATAACCTAACTACTAAACAACAGTTACAATGTACAGAACGTTGCAGTTGACAAAACAGTAGTTGATCAGGTTACCGCTTTACACTTGCTGCGCTTTGTGTTGTTCTGTTGCTATTTTTAATTATACATATCAGACATTATGCTTAATTTTTTGCAATGATTTGTTTACTTTAACTTGGAAATATTTTGCGATATTTTAATTTAAATATTTAAATTTATTTTTGTTGACTATTGTTTTGCTTAGTAATTTACTATTTTACTTTACTTTAAATAATATTTCTTTGACTTTTCTTTTTTTTTATTCTTATTTATATTGTTGAAATTTTGTAATGTTTGTTAACATTTTTTATTTTTACTATATTCTACTTCAATTTTTCTTATATTACTTTAATTTTCGTCCAGTTTACTTTCACTTACATTTTTTTTTTAATTTTCGTCTAGTTTACTTTTATTAACTCTAATTTATTGTTACTTTAATTTTTCTTCGTTTTTTCTTTAATTTTAATATATTTCAACTTCAATCTACATTAACTTTAATTTTCACATAGTTAGAATATTTTAATAACATTAACATGACATAAACTTCTGCGATCGCTGGTTCTGTTACTCGTGTATGTTATGTTGGCTGCATTTCAACTCTCGATTTCTTCTCCCCTTCTCTGAATAGAATGGACAATAGCTGAGGTCTTTCGTCTTGATGTTAATTGCTTGAAAAATTTTCGTCGTCAATCTTAATTAATTTCGATATTTTTTTTCGTCTTCGATGTTGCTTAGTAATTCTGCCAAATAAATCGTCATTTTTTGAGAGTGGATACTAAAATGGATAATTTTGAAATCGTATATTTCTGGATCTTATTATAACTTGTCTTCCTCTAGCGAGTTCTTCTATCGATCAGGAATTACCATCTTTTAATTATACATAGATGTTGTCGTTTTCATTTAACGTTGTTGATTTCGTACAGATTCGCATTCACAGCTAATTAAGTATATATAGAATAGTTCCCTCAACTTATAATATTACCGTGTTATTTGAGCGTGTATTTTTTTATTATATGTATGTAGAGATGTAAACCGTTGTTGTCTCAATATGGTACAATAGTCGCAACCTTGCATATATGTCAAATTTCTACATCCATATGTATAGTGTAGCTCCTTCTTTCTCTTAATAAATCATCTGATTGACGTCCAATTGTTGTCGTCCGCGCCATAACTCTCACATGTTGTTTCATACGTCATTACATAACATTACCATTTCAGACCTTTTACCAACAAAACCAATTCTTATTGACGTGTATTAATTGTACTTCTTTACGTTGTAATTCTTCGTTTAGCTGTGTCCCTTCGTATATTTGTCACTTCTTCGTTTCTTCGTGTGCATCTTGCCAGAACCAGGATCATTAATTAAAAACTCTTATTACTTTACATTATAAAATCTTTAAATTGTATATATAATTTATTATTAACCTCCTCTTTATCTTTTTCTATTTATATTATCTTATATCCGAATAATGAATTACGTGTATATTTTACATATGTATGTGTATTAAGCTACTACTATTTTACTACATGTTTTATTGTACTTCTAAAATCTTTTGTTTCTTACTATTATTATAAACCAATTATTCTATATACAAATTCATTAGCACAGGAATCAATGCTAGTCATTTTCAATAAGTAATACTTAGCTATTTTTTCGTGCACTAATTTCCGAATTTAATTATATTCATATAATTCAATTTTTACTCCCTCCTCCCTACTCAGCATTACTCTTGGTATACATTTATATTTTACCAAATTTTGGCTACTATGCACTTTCCCTTGACTTCTCTCCACACCGCCTAATCTTATTTACGCGTAATTTCTTTAACTTTATTTGCAATTTTATGCTTTTAGCATGATCTACATTATGTGTTATGACCATTATGAACTGTTTGTTTCGTTATATTTACTTCAAAAGTATATGCTTTTAATAAGTTGTTATGGAATGTTTTCCCTTTTCCTTTGATAGAAATCATTGTCGTTACAGGACTTACTATCGAAAGTACCTCGTACCAAATGGGTGAAAATTTATTCTTTCTATTCTGATTCTTTAACAAAAATTTACCCCTCCGCTAAATATTTTTGGGTGTTATGTGCTATCATAGATCTGTTTAGATTTTTCTTTTGCTTTTTCCTGATTCTCTCTAACGATTTCGTGTGTGCGTTGAATTTGGTATTTTAATAACTTGTTGTAATCATCGGTATTATATACGGGTGAGCATTTTCGCTTAAGATTTGTTGGCATATCGAAGTCGTATCCGTATAAAGTACTGAAAGGCGTTGGCCAGTAGACATATGCAATGTGTTATTGTGCACATGCATTGCGGAATTTAACCATTGGTCCCAGTTCGACCCATCTTCTTTTGCAAAACTCCGTAAATATTCCGCTAATGGTCGATGGCTTCTTTCCAAAGACCCATTAGCTTATGGATGACATGGCTTAATATGCAATTTTTTAATTCCTAACAATCTACATGTATCTGAAAACAATTTTGAAACGAAATTTGAACCATTATCTGTTACTAATACCATAGGTATATTATGACGTGTAATTATTTCGTCGTAAAATGCTTTTACTACTGTGTTTGCTTCTGCATCTGGTATGGCTACGCAGCACATATAATTTGAGAAATCATCTTGAGAAGTTAGAATATACTTATTTCCTGATATAGTTTCCGGTAAAATTCCTACCAGATCCTTGTATACTTTATCAAATGGTCTCACTGGCGTATCATATCGTTATAACCATTGGCATTTTTGTAAGCCTAGAACTTTTATTTACTTGACATTTTAAACAATTTTTAACGTTATCTTTTATTTGTTTCTGCATCCCTTTCCATTTAAATTGTTTTCTCATTCGAAAATATGTGTTTACTGCGCCCTGGTGGCCTCCTAATGCTGAGTCATGAAAATCCTTTATTACTGTTTAAATCTCCTCTGGGTCAGTTAATAATTGAGCATTATTAGCTTCATTATTTGGTTCTGTTATCGTTTCATCTACGACCGGTGTACTGGCTTGAGGCTTTGTTGTTGAAATTTGCTGATCTAATTTACTTTGTGTTGTTTTGGACCGTGTTTGAACTGAAATAATTTCAGGATCTGAATATGGAATTCTACTTAAAGCATCTGCGTTTAAATTCTTTTTACCTGGTTTATAGATTATTTCAAAATCATACTCAGACAATTTGTGTCTGAGATGTCTGATCTTTGAGATTTGCTATATTACGTAATGGCTGATGATCCGTGAAAATTGTAAATGGTTTTCCTAATAAATATGCTCTAAAATTATTTGTTGCCAAGACTATGGCTAAAAATTCCTTTTCAATGGTGGAATAATTTTTTTCTGCTCCATTTAATGCCCTACTAGCAAATGCTATTGGTCGGTCACTCCCTACTTTGCCTTGCGATAGTACCGCACCTATTGCTTCGTTACTTGCATCTGTTGTAAGTAAAATGGTTTGGTAAAATCTGGATATGCGAGAATGGGTGGTGAAATTATTGATTCTTTTAATTTAATAAATTAACTTTGACAATTGTCTGTCCACGTGAATTTAACATCTTTTCTAAGTAATTTATTATTTGGTAATGATAATTTTGCCATATTGCTTATAAGTTTTCTGTAATAATTAATTAATCCCAAAAACGCTTGCACTTCTTTTTTATTTCTCGGCACCGGAATATTTTTTACGCATTCAACCTTAGAGGGATCTGGCAGGGCACCTAGCTCCGAACATTTATGTCCTAAATAGACAACTTCGCGACGCAAAAACTGACATTTTTCTGTATTTAATTTTAGATTGTGTTCCCTTAATTTCTGCAATACTCTACTCAGCCTAAGCTCATGTTCAGTTAAATTTTTCCGTACACCACTATATCATCAAGATAAACAAAGCAATCTATAACCTGTAAACCTGTTAATATGTGGTTCATTATTCTTTGGAAGGTAGCTGGTGCATCGGTTAAGCCAAATGGCGTTCTTTTAAATTCGAAATGACCCAGTCCTACGAAATACACAGATTTTGTAAAGATTTTATTTCGTCTTTATTTAAAGTTTCATCAATTTTCATTTCCTCTAATAATTTGTTAATTCTGTTTGTAATGTTTTCTGAATTTATGCTATTTATTGTAGAATTATTGGTATCCGATTCTTTATACAGATTAAAATTCGAAAATTTAGGTTTAAAAGTACTGTCTATTATAATTTATTTTTCCGTAGCATTTAACACTGAAACATAAACTCTATTTTTGTTAACATTCGATATGCTTTCGCCCAAATATACTAATGGAGAAATTTCTTGTTTACGTATTAATTCTATTGGAATTTTTGTTTTTAAACGTAATGATACTATCTTTGCGGTTCACGCTTGAATTTTAATTTGTTGATTGTAAAAAATATTTTGTATTTCTGTCTGCGATTTCATCGGTAGTTTTATAATATGGTTTTTATGTTTATCAAAGAACGTTATTGTTTTGTCTATTGCATTTATTACAGATCGATTCCATAAATTGTCACGTCCGATTATACCATCAGCTGGTACGCCTTGTTCAAGTGACACTACGTGTAGCATTAAACTTAAGCGTCCTATGTTCCTATGTTGGACTTTGGTGGAACCTAATGTTCTAACACACCCACCAAAAGCTCCCTTCAAATCCTTTTGTATATTTTCGTTAAAGTCTGGTAAATTTGTCATTGCATTTTCTTTTACTATGCTGGCATCAGCTCCTGAGTCTACCAGTAAAATAAGTCTTCCATTTTTAGCTGCCTCGCAAGGTACTCCAATGAAAACGTCACTTACATTAGATAAATCCAAGTCATCTCCATGCCCACTGCATATTATGCGATCACCTTCTTCCTTTAATTCATATTTTAATTCATTGGTCTCCTCTGTTCTACGAAAATTCAATGGAGTAATAAATTTGACCACAGTCTCCTCCGACGTCTGATCTACAATTCCTAACTCTTTCGGCCCTATATTACTATTATTTTAGGGTCCCCAGTTTTCTGGCCTAAACTGAGCACCTGTTAGTTTCCCTGATTATAACTATTATTTCCTGCTGATTCAAAATTTCTTTTCGAGTTACAATTCTCTATTTTATGCCCTTGTGTATCCCTCCCAGAGTTGTTAAAGAATGCATTCTTTAATTCTTTTGTACTCAAATGAATGGGAATTCAAAATGAATGCAAGTGAATCACAAGTTTGTACTTTTCGTTGCGCGTACTAATTAGTGATGTAAAATATCGCTATTTTTTCGTACTCGATACTTACCTTGTTTTCAAATGTTTAGTTCTTATGCTAAAATTAAACTATGTATGCAAATAAAATACACACACACATTTAGAAAAAAAAACATTTTTAAAAATTCCGGACAAACTGAAAGGGGCATAATCTGTAAAATAATATAAAAATAATCCAAACCGATGTCAGAAATCTTTTTTGTATGTAAATAATATCTGTATTTTAATAATTATTATATTTTTTTAATGTAATAAAATAGACACGGTGATGTGAAATGTTATCCAAAAACTAAAAAAAGAAAAACGTAGAAACGTAAGTTCGTACTTTTCGCCTTTTTGAACTACAAAGTACTATTTTTAAAACGCACATATTTCATATTGAAAGTTCGACTAAATTGCTGATTAAACTAAATTGTACGGGTTTTAATTCGATCGCCATTCAGTAAGCGGTAATTGTTAAAGTCCCTAATAAAACGATTATCATATGTCTGTTTGATGTCTTCCAATTTAGTTTGCTTGAAAGTTAGCTAAATTGAAAAGTAAACGCTGCATTACCGACAAAGTTTAGCTTAGTCAGCTATTATTTTGAACTCGCACACACCCTTAATAATTATTAAAATGTGTTAATTATTTGCCAATAAGAAATTAAAAAAAACAAGCCAGTTGACATGTAATTTAATTTGACAATTTTGTATTATTTTTCAAAGCACTATACGTACGCACAATTTTAGATTAATAAATACAATAAATAAATTTATTTAAATTGTTTATTGAATGCCATTATATACATAATTAGTATTATTAAGTACTTTCTTTTTAGTACTTCGCTACTTAACAAAAATGCGCAACATCAACACTGTTGACGCTGCGCTGCTTCAAAATACGAAATTTGAGTTTCACGGAATTTGCCGGATGTGTGTCGCTGACAAATAAGAGCTTCTAGTCCCACGATCCCATAATTCCCGAAAATGTTTGCCACAAAGTTGACCAATTCATTGTAATTGTTCACATATTTGTGAAAACGCATATTTTAATAAAATATACTCTTATAATTTTCCAATAGCAATGATATATTTTCATTAAAATGTCAAAAACAACAAAAATTCCGGAAAATGCGGGATTTTACGGCTTTAATATTGTAACCCTTATTTTTCTGACAAATTACAAAAACAAATGAATGCCAAAAAATGAATGCATTCATTGTTTTTTGAATTCTTTTTTGCCAAAAAAGAATTCAGACTGAAATGAATGCATTCTTTGATGAATGCATTCATTTTGAAGGCCATCTGAATGGGAATTCAAGCGTTTGAATTCCCATTCTTTTGACAAAAATGAATGCATTCATTTTGAATTCCCATTCTTTTCAATTTTTTAGATGAATGCATTCCCAAAAGAATGCATTCTTTAACAACTCTGATCCCTTCATGAGTCTTTCATCTTACTTATATTATTTTACATGTTATCCATCATATTATCATTATTAACAAAAGGTAGTATACAATTTCTCACATTATTATTATCACATCTCCAATTAGATTCGTGACCATAAGTTCCACATTCTTAGCAGAAAGGCGTATTTTTCCTAATAATACAATCGTCCCTAGTATGCCCCAATTTACTACAAAATGAACATGTTGGAACACTCCTTTTATTGTTATTTTCATTATTTATTTGTTGCAATTAATTTACGCTTGACTGTGTGTGTCTTAATTTAGTTTTTTCCATATAATTATATTCATCATCTTCTGACTTTGGACTACACTGCATAACAGCCTGTACATTTAAAGCTTCTTCCAACAATGTATCTAATGTTTCTGACTTACTACCCAACAGTACAACTTTTATCGTTGGATCCTTCACCCCTACTTTAGAAGAGATCAACACTGAGCTCTGTAATACCACTCTGAATATGTCATCCTCACTAATCTTTTTACTGTATTTTTGACTTGCAATTTCTAAAGCCATGGATTGCAACTCATCTAATCGTCTTCCAAATGCTCTCAAACTCTCTTCACTATTTTGATAAGCCTTTTTAATCTCTCCTAGTACTGAATCTAAAGAAATTTCATTTAAGTACGTATTTTTTAACAACTCGTATGTCTTCTATTTTTTGAAACTGTTTAGTCCTCACTAATTTATAGGCATCGCCCTCCAAACGCAACCTAACGCATTTAATAAATTCCTCACTATCTGATTCTTTAATTTTAAGTTTTGCTGTTTCACAACATTCAATAAATTTATATAATTCTGTTTCTAATAATGGAGATTCCGCTCCAGAAAACTAAGGAACAACATAATGAACGCGTTTCAATACATTTTCAGTACCCATTATTAGTGTTTCTTATTTTTCCATTTACTTTATCATATAGCTGTACCTTTCTTATTTAAATTATTTATTTTGTTTTTACTAGTTTCATATTAAATAAACTTTTAACCATTGTTTAATTTATTTATCAAATTTTTGCAACATTATATATCTCATTGTTATGGTTCATTATTTAAACTTTTTAATGTATATTCTAAATCATATCAACATATTATTAATGAATATTAATTAATTTATTTTTTTCCATTTAATTTTGTTAAATTTTTTATATTATTTAGTTAATTTCGCAACATTACGAAAACATTGCTGTATCAAAATTCTTATGTTACTTAATTCTTATGTTACTAAATAAAATTCACATTTTTATTAATCATTATCACTTAATATCTCAAACTATTATATATTGTGTCACAACTACATTAAAAATGTTCTTCCATATATAAATTAATCAATTTTATAAAACATTTAGTTTAATTATTAAATTTCCTGATTTATCAAATTCTATCATTTATGTAATTCATTTCACAATTTTATTTCACAGTTTTATTAAAAGTTTATTTTATTCCACAATTTATTTCAAAATGTTCAATTGTTTTTTCATTTTTCAACTGTCAATTTTCATAATTCTATGATTGTTTAGCTTATTAAAATTCTCAAATATATCTTTTGTTTTATATCACAAATTCACAAATTTTTATTTTTTAACGCTCACATTTTTTCCACTATTTTTCACAATACTCACAAATACAAAAATATTTTCCCTGATCCAAAATAGTAATTTCTTCTAATATTAATCTCTATCCAGTCCTTCTCGTCCCTTGGGAGTTGATGTTCGGTTCGAAAACTGGCTGCGCCAAATGTTGTAACTAAATGTCGGTTGCCTTTTATACTTTTATACTGCCTTTTATACTTACCCATGATGTCCTACCCAAATGTCCAACGTTGTTGTTCTATTTCTATTAATCAAAATAATTTAAACAAGTCTTTTCTTCTAAGACATACTTTTATTTAAACTAAAGTTCTATTTTAATATTAACATTATTAAGTAACACGTCTTTAACGTCCAACTTATAACTCTAACTCACAACTAACAACTGACTTAAAATCTAACTTAAACTATTATATGGAGGTATGTTCCAAATCTAACATGTTCCGGCAGAGTGCCGTGCGCAAATTTCACTCTGGTTTGACCCAACTTCGCCAATACTGAACTTTGATACGTAAGCCCTACATCACACCTTACACCAACTTCACGATAACTGCATAAGGTAGTCATCGCGGAAGTATGTCACGTTACTTACAACACGCCGAAACGATGGATTTAATTCAAGTCAATTTTATGCCAATTTTTAAATCGGTAGATAATAGGTTCTGAAGAGTAGTCGTGTTATAAAGAAGTCATTCAAAATAGATTTGATGAGGCACTTAGGCCGTTTCATTTTCTCGTAAAAATTACTAATTCAGAATATAGAAGAAAACGGCTACCAGATCCAAGACGGTGAATTTTTTCCACAAAGTATCTTTTAAACAGATGTTATTTTGCAGTTCTTGTCATCGAAAGGGTGGATGGTATAACTAATCGATAAATCCTATTGAAATTATGTTATATATAAATAATCAAATAAAAAAAGTCAATAAAATCCAAAATAATCCAATAAAATCAAAAAATCTGTTGGAGTGGATTTAAAAAAACTTCCGGATGTTTTACAGCCCTGATTCTACGTGACGATTACAATGTTTAATATAATATTTTGTTTTGATTTTTTAACTCTGCTCTTAGTAGGCAAAGAGTAATAGCAATTTTAAGGTTTTTTTGTATGGGAGGTGCCACGCCCCATTGTCCAATTCCGTTCATAACCTACGTGATGATCGGAGTTTTAAATATGAACATTGTATTTGATTTTTAAAACTCTACTCTTAGTATGTCAGGAGTTATAGTATTTTTAATGTTTTTGTTATATGAAAGGTGCCTCGCCCCTTTATACAATCCCGATTCTACCTTTTTAATATGAATTTTGTTTCAATTTTCATAACTCTGGTCAAGAGTTATAGCATTTTTTAAGTTATGGTTATATGGAAAGTGCCACGCCCCTTTATCAAATTCCGCCCACATTTAGAAAAATATAAACAACAACAAAATACATTACTGAGCACAATTTCATGTCTGTGGCTATCTTATACAGATATTTTGAATTTAAAGTTGAGTTTTTCCACGCCCATTTTTGTGCATTAGCAGGTGAATTTCAAAAAATCCCTTCGTAATGCGCTCTCACGTCGGGAAATCAACACCCTGTCCAAATTTCAAGTTCCGAACGTAAAATTTAGATTTTTTCAATTTTCCGGCTTTTCTTTTGGGTTTTTCCGACATTTCTTTTTTTCTAAACCTCTCTTGTATTGACACGAACAAAATACAAAAAGAATCAGGCAAATCCGTCGGTTCGTTCTCCCTCGTTCGCTCTGGCACACACAGGACATTTCATTTTTATATATATAGATTTGAAATTATTTACTATATCCCATGTAGGATAAAACGATGGGCCAAGAATGCATTGCTCTGGGCCAGGTCTGGTACCCAAAACTGGCTGAATACCGGTTAAGCCTTGGAATGATAAGAAGAGCACTGGCTCTAAGTATTCGGCCAAGACTGGCAAAAAATACTTGGCCAATATAATATAACAATAATGTGACAGGACTGGACCATTTCAAAAACGCAATATATATATATATATATATATATATATATATATATATATATATATATATATATATATATATATATATCATATATCATTCTATTTATTTTAATTTCTCATTTATTTTATAAAATTTCCAATTTTAAGTAATTTAACAATTGTGGAAAAAATTCAGTTGTCACAAGCTGGAATCGAACTCCTGACTAGGATGTTAACGTCCACTGCTCTCCCCGTTAGTGTACGCATCTAACTCATCTTGTCTGAGATTTTTGCTTCAAAAACAAAATTTATGTTTTTTTTTCTAATTTGACAATTTTTTTCTGATGTGACATACCTTTTCCAATTATAAAGTTTAAGATTTTGAAAATATGGTCTGAAACAAGTGAGCTTGATTAGTGTAACGGGTAGAAATCCGGATGCAGGAAATTCGGGTTCGATTCTCAATTGGATTTTTTTTTTTAATTAATGTATTATTTGACCGCTTGGTCTTGGCTAAATCTCCATTCACGAAGACATATTCAGTGAGTCTTGGCCCAAGACTAAACTCCATTCCTCAAAATAACTTTAAGGTAGTCCACGATAGCATTTTGAAGAATACCTCAATCAAAATATTTTTTAATCAAGGATACTGAAATCCTGCCTGCATTAATTTAAAAAATAAAGTATTATTTGTCATCAGCTTTACTATTATTGTTAACTTAGCACTAACAAGCATTTTATCTCGCGTTTAACATACTCTAGAAAGAAGTTACATTTTTTAGCTCTTGTTTATATTATCCTTGTTACTCTTATCCATGACGCCCATTACGTTTTTATTTCATGTTTGACATCAGTGAAATTGATCAAACATTTTATTTTAACTTGTTAAATAACATTGGTTGAATTTAAATTCAACGGGTTTGGGAATTTATAAATTTATTCAAAGCCACATTTAAGTCTGTACTAATTCGACAACAGATTATGAGGTTTTAATGGTCATCTGCGTAATGTTAGCTTATTTTTTTGAAAGTAGAAGAAACCAAATAATGCTTTTGATCGAAGATTAAATTTCACCAATGTTAAAAATCGTTGTGATGAAGCAAAAGAATACGCAATTTTATCTTGAACCTTTTTCATTTTAAAGATTTTAGAAAGGTCCTTGTTGAAAAGTCTACAAAAACAAAATGATGGTATCAAAACTAACCAAACATTGTCGTTGCAATTCCCTACAATTGAATTGAAACATTTATCCGATATGTGCATCAGGGATAATAAAAACAAAGATTAAGTTATAAAAAGTAAAATTTTTTGTATGAGAAATCCTTAAAAGAATGTGTTAAGCAGTAGAAAAAATGGTCAGTTTACACTATTAGTGAAGATGATGATAAATAATGCCATTTTTTTAAATAATTGCCGTCAGGATTTCAGTATCCTTGATTAAATAATATTTTGATTGAGGTATTCTTTAAAATGCTATCGTGGACTACTTTAAAGTTATTTTGAAGAATGGACTTTTAAAATATTAATAAAAGTGAAGCAAAATTTTACTGCATTTTTCTGAGTTTTCTGAGAATAGAGCAAGATATG
Source organism: Dryomyza anilis (assembly GCA_951804985.1). NCBI lineage: Eukaryota > Metazoa > Arthropoda > Insecta > Diptera > Dryomyzidae > Dryomyza > Dryomyza anilis. The sequence goes on from OX638135.1 coordinate 46,369,290, forward strand.
AGCTAAAATTTGACATTAAAAAACTGGACTTATTCAAGTGGCGCGGAGTGTATGTACCTTTAATGAATAGTTTTTCTTTTTTCATACAATAAAAAAAAAAAAGTGTAATTTTTTTTTGGAATTGGTAACTTTTTTTTTAATTTGGTAAGCAAAATTATTTTTCAGTGTCAACCCTGCACAGCAAGTGAAAAAGAGATTGGTTTGGTGAGAACTGTGCTCATCAAACTAGTTTATTCACTTGCTCACAAATTGTATATGCATACAACAGAGATAACGATATGTACAAAAATAATGCAAATATATTGTATTTGTATCCACACAAAGATAATTATGGTATAATGAAGCTTCAAATAAAATATAATTGAAGCTTAAATAATTATATTCACATCTGAACAAAATTATTAAAATTGTGAGTATATTATAATTAGAACAATATTGCAAACATACATTTAGGGCCGTTTTCACAATGTTCGGTTACGTTAAAATTTATCTGTAGGTTTGTTAACTGACTGATAGCCTAACTTTCAGAATAAAGTTTCCGTTAAATATTTTCGTTTTCACCAAAAAAAATTATTTAATTTCTGGTTAGAACGATATTGTAATAGATTTTTTCCTACTTTTTCTCAAATAAATTCAAAGATACAAAATATTAAATAGAAATTAATTTTACTTTTTGGCGCACTTATCTTTCTCACTGCCTCTAAGGCAGTCATGTCAAACTCAGTTGGCACCACGGGCCGCATTGGCAATTCAAATGATGAGGCGGGCCGCATTTGTGTATCATAAGAAAAAAAAATCGCTCGTTTTTTACATTTGTTAAAAAAAGACAATGTTAAGATTATCAAATTTTCAATTGATCTTCGTTAAAAGCGTCGCAGGCGAATTTTTTTTGTAAAAAATGGTGCGATTTTTGTCTGTTTGAAATAATTGAAAAAGATTCCGAATATCTTTGATCCTGCCAAATATTTTTCTGAGGTATTTACAGTGGAGTACCTATATTTCAAACGTTAGAGACAATTTTATAAAACAGACACCTGACAATCATCCAAAATGGTTGCTATTTTTTATGTCGACAAAATCGTACGATATCGAATTAGATCTTGTACCAATATCGAAGGCCAAATCGTACTAAAACTGAAAAAACAGTTCGAAACGATAATAAAAACGATTATGGATTAATATTGCATCAAATAGTTAAAATATATCGAGATTTATTTGAAAAGCATTGCTATATCGATGTGAAAAATGTTTAAATATCCTAACATAAAACGAAAATTACGATAATTTAAAAAAGATTGGATTTTAGTTATCCAAGTTTGTTCGAGAAAACTTCAAGGCATAAATCACATGTCAGACGAAATTTTTATACTTAAACTATTGAAAAAGTTTGTTTTTTAAAATCTATATATATAAAAATGAAATGTCCTGTGTGTGCCAGAGCATCACGAGAGAACGAACAGACGGATTTGCCTAATTCCTTTTGTATTTTGTCCGTGTCAATGCAAGAGTGGTTTAGGAAAAAAGTCGGAAAAACCCAAAGGAAAAGCCGGAAAATCGAAAATATCTAAATTTGACCCTAGGACTATGAAATTTGGGCAGGATGTTCATCTTTTGACGTATGTGTGCACTACAAAGGGATTTTTTGAAATTCGTCTCCTAAGGTACACAAATGGGCGTGGCAAAATTGAACTTTTAATTCAATATATCGGCGTAATTAAGATAAGCACAGTCATGAAATTTGGCTCAGTGAGGTATATTGAAGTTCTTTACCTTTTTTACAAATGTGGGCGGAATTGGACAAAAGGGCGTGTCCCTTTCCATATGACTAAAACTATAAAAATGTTGTAACTTCTGACTTACTAAGATTAGAATTATATAAATCGAAACTAAGGTTTATATTACAAACTCCAATCGTCACGTAGATGTGAGCGGGATTGGATTAAAGCGCGTGGCACCTCCCATATAACCAAAACTTTAAAATTACTATAACTCCTGACATGTTAAGAGTTGATATAATGAAATAATAATGAAAACAAATGTTTATAATAATGAAAACAAATGTTCGTATTTAAAACTCCAATCGTAGAATATGTGCGGTGTTGCACAACGGGGCGTGGCATCTCTCATATATCCAAAACTTTAAAATTTCTATAAGTCTTTACTTACTAAGAGCAGAGTTATAAAAATCGAAACAAAAGATTATATTAAACATTGTAATAGTCACTTAGAATGTGGACGGAATGGGACAATGGGGCGTGGCACTTCCCATATAACTAAAAATGGAACTTCTGACTTACTAAGAGCAGAGTTGTACAAATCGAAACGAAATATCATTTTAAAATGTTTAATAGTAAAATAGAATGTGGGCGGGAAAAATAGTGACGAGGCTTGCACTAAAAAGGGAATAAAGGTCGTAAATGTATCCACACTTTATAAACGATATATTTTTGCAATTACAAAAACTTAGCACGGGCGCAGCTGTGCACGGGTCCAGCTAGTACCGTATATAAATTTGATATTTGTATAAATTTGAAAAGGTTTCCGTTTTATGAACAATTAATTTAAATTGCAAGGACAGTGACCATTGATTAGATGTTCAGATTTAGAAATTATGACATTCTACGGTCAAGAGTTTTTTCTACAAAAAGTGATTATTGATTCATTTTTTGAAACTTTGAATCACTGTATCTCTGGAGAAGGTGAGTGTTGAGCTCTAGTAGTTTTGGTGTGGAATGTCTCTAATACAGAAAATTTTACATACTAAAAAAAAATTAAAATGATTCCAATTCCAGTTTGTGCAATGCAAGATTCTTAGTTAAAAACTTGTCTTTTTTTTAATAAAAGTCCAAAGTCTGATAGCGGCTTTATTGATACTGGAGCTAAATTCGAAAATGGTTTTGTTAAATAGAGTCCAGTTTTTAAGATTTTTAAGTTTTATTATTTTTAATAACTTTTAATAACTTTAAAACTTTACAATACATTTTCAATTTTATGAATAAAAAACGAGTTGGGAAAGTAAGGTCACATGGGTAAGTTCGGTCACATGGGGCGGACTTTTATAGTCGGTCGGGAATACCCTACACCTTTGGTGGAGATATTAATGTGGAATATTTAATTGCATACCTTAATTTTGAAGTTTTTAATTATGCTGAACCTCCCCACCCTCAGAATATTATTCACATATCCAAAATTTACGTCATATATCCCCATAATTTTAAAAATTGATATAAAAGTATAAAAACTAATAAAAAAAATAGAAAAATATAATTGGGCGGATTCAAAATTTTATAAGGCTAATATTTCATAGATTTGATTTTAATAATTTACGGTTCAATTTTCCATTATGAAAACCCGGGAAATAATGAAAAAAAAATGTGGGCGGTTCACGCCCATTTTTGGATCACATATTTTAAGGTAAATTACAACAATATGTTTTAAATTTTATAACTATATCTTGTATACTTTTCGAGTTATTAGTTCCTCAAGAGTTATATAAAAGTGACTTGTATGGGAGATGGGCGTGTCCGTTGACGGATTTAGCTCATTTTCAAACTCAGTTCCAACTTTTGGCTAAAATATATTCAGACGAAATTTCATCGCATTTTGATCAGTATTTCTCAAGTTTTTCTGTATTCGGAGAGCAAGACAGCAAGACGGACAGATGGACAGACAGACAGACAGACAGACGGACATGGCTAAACGGACTCGGATAGTGATGCTGATCAAGAATATATATACTTTTCCATACCGGACACGCCTCCTAAGGGGCGTTACAATATCTGTACAAACTTAATATACCCTGTACCTCATAGGTACAGGGTACAGGGTACCCTAAACAATATTACTTGATAAAAAACAACGTAAAAATTATTGTTATGCCATTTGTGCAAAGTCATGTATAATATTTAAAATGCCAATTAGGAAAATAAATTAAGACTATATGTTAAAAATTATCAATATCTTAATATTAAATGTTGGGAAAATAATGTAACTACAAAAATATTGATTTTTTAATAAATTAATAAGTTTTTAATCAAGATTAGTAATTAAATATTTTGTATGGCACGTTAAATTGGATACATGACGCTGCACAAAAATGCACTACATAATAATCATTTTAACGCCTGAAAATAAAATAATTATTTAATATTATTAAATATATTAATAACTAGCTGGACCCGTGCACGACTCGTGCCAAGATTTTCTAAATTCAAAGATATGGAGCGATTTTATTAATATAAAAAACATTTTATTATTTATATGAGGGGCCCATACTTAGCTGTTTAAATTTTTTTATTGGTTTTATAAATGTATAATTCGCCGCCAAAACAACTTTTCTCAAAGACAATTTTTTCTCAGACTGCGCTTCTCCGCAGAATTATTCCCAGTAGAAATCTTCCCTGTAAAATCCACATAGAACGCTTTCCCGTAGAATTCTCAACGTAGAATTCATCCCGGTAGAATTGTTCCCGGTAGAATTCTTTCCCGTAGAATTCTTCCCCGTAGAGTTTTTCCCAGTAGAAGTTTTAGTGTCGTGGGTTTTAATGTAGTAAGTTTCGGTGTGGTGAGTTTAGATGTGGTGAATTTTGGAGTGGTGAGTTTTATTGTGGTTAGTTTTGGTGTGGTGAGTTTTAGTGTGGTGAGTTTTAGTGTGGTGAATTTGAGTGTGGTGAGTTTAAGTGTGGTGTTTTTAAGTGTAGTGAGTTTTAGTGTTGTCAATTATAGTGTGGTGGGTTTTAGTGTGGTGAATTTTAATGTGGCGTGTTTTAGTGTGGCGTGTTTTAGTGTAGCGAGTTTTAGTGTGATGAATTTTAATGTGATGAATTTTATTGTGGTGACTTTTAGTGTAGTGAATTTTAGGGTGGTGAGTTTTAGTGTGATTAATTATAGTGTGGTGGTTTTTAGTGCGGTGAATTTTAGTGCGGTGAGTTTTAGTGTGGTGAGTTTTAGTATATCGAAATTTGAGTGTAGTGAGTTTTAATGTGGTGAGTTTAAAAGTGGTGAATTTTAATGTGATGAAATTTTAGTGTAGTGAGTTTATGTGTGGTGAGTTTTAGTGGGGTAAGTTTTAGTGTGGTGAGTTTTGGTATGGTGTGTTTTAGTGTGGTGAGTTTTGGTGTGGTGAGTTTAAGTGTGTTGAATTTTGAGTGTAGTGAGTTTTAGTGTGGTGAGTTTTATTGTGGTGAGTTTTAGTGCGGTGAGTTTTAGTGTGGTGAGTTTTAGTGATGTAAGTTTTAGTGTGGCGAGTTTTGGTATGGTGAATTTAAGTGTGGTGAGTTTTAGTGTTGTGAATTTTAGTGCGGTGAGTTTTAGTGTGGCGACATTTGAGTGTAGTGAGTTTTAGTGTGGTGAGTTTTAGTGTGGTGAGTTTTAATGTAGTGAAATTTTAGTGTGGTGAGTTTTAGTGTGGTGAATTTTAGTGTGGTGAGTTTTAGTGTGGTGAAATTTTAGTGTGGTGGGTTTTAGTGTGGTGAATTTTAGTGTGTTGAATTTTTGTGTGGTGAGTTTAAGTGTGGTGAGTTTTAGTGTAGTGAGTTTAAGTGTGGTCAGTTTTAGTGTGGTGAGTTTTAGTGTCGTGAGTTTTAGTGTGGTGAGTTTTTGTGTGGTGAGTTTTAGTGTGGTGAGTTTTAATGTGGTGAATTTTAGTGTGGTGAGTTTTGGTGTGGTGAGTTTTAGTGTGTTGAATTTTTGTGTGGTGAGTTTTAGTGTGGTGAGTTTTAGTGTGGTGAGTTTTAGTGTGATGAATTTTAGTGTGGTGAGTTTTAGTGTGGTGAATTATAGTGTGGAGGGTTTTAGTGTGGTTAATTTAAGGGTGAATTTTACTGTGGTGAGTTTTAGTTTGGTTAGTTTTAGTGTGGTGAGTTTGTTTTTCTTTTTCTTTCCTTTTTTGTTTCTCATTTAGTTTGGATTGTGGTTTTATGTGATTGGTTTTGTTTTTGTATTTTTGCTTTTGTTTTGTGTTGTGCTTTTTTGTTTTTACATTTTTTTTTTGTATTTGAGTTTTTTGTTTCATGTTCGTAGCTGGTGAAAGTGCCGAGTTATATCGTGTTTAGGTTGCATGGGAGGTGCCACGCCTCTTTGTCCAATCCCGCCCATATATAGCCAATCATTCCTTCCAGACCATACCGCATCTGTGGTAAAAATTTCAAGACAATCGGATCAGTCGTTTAGACGGAGAAGCGGAACAAACGTGATTGCTTTTGTTTTTGTATTTTTGCTTTTGTTTTGTTTTGTGCTTTTGCTTTTTTGTTTTTAAATTTTTTTTTTGTATTTGAGTTTTTTGTTTCATGTTCGTAGCTGGTGAAAGTGCCGAGTTATATCGTATTGAAAGTTGCCACGCCTCTTTGTCCAATCCCGCCCATATATAGCCTATCATTCCTTCAGACCATACCGCTTCTGTGGTAAAAATTTCAAGACAATCGGATCAGCCGTTTAGACGGAGAAGCGGAACAAACGTGATTGCTTTTGTTTTTGTATTTTTGCTTTTGTTTTGTTTTGTGCTTTTGCTTTTTTGTTTTTAAATTTTTTTTTTGTATTTGAGTTTTTTGTTTCATGTTCGTAGCTGGTGAAAGTGCCGAGTTATATCGTATTGAAAGTTTAGGTTGTATGGGAGGTGCCACGCCTCTTTGCCCAATCCCGCCCATATATAGCCTATCATTCCTTCCAGACCATACCGCATCTGTGGTAAAAATTTCAAGGAAATCGGATCAGTCGTTTAGACGGAGAAGCGGAACAAACGTACAAACGTACAAACGGACAAACGTACAAACGTACAAACGAACAAACAGATTTATTATATTAATAGGATATTTAAAAAGTCTTCGCGAGCCGCAGATGAAAGGTTGGCGGGTCGCGTGTTTGACATGCCTGCTATAAGGCAAGTATTTAAAGTCATTACTTTTTATTTATTTTTATTACTGTGTCCAAGATCATATATCCAAGATCAAAATTAAGAAAAAACTTTTTGATTTAAATAACTGAAACTTTGATATCCGATGGAATTGCTGATATATCATTATTTTACTTTATTCATAGATTATAATGTTTACCATAAATATGCCAGGTCTTAACAACAATTTGTTTGATAAGTTAGTTTTTATAATTTAATTTATTTTGGTAGTTAGTTTGCATTATGCTCTGGATAACCATCAATCATTTTCTTATAATTATGTTTTTTTATTCATTATTCATAAATAAAAAAAATGTTTATTAATGATATAATATGTTAATATGTTTTAAAATTTATTGTTTTATAACTAAAATGTATATTATGTTCTATAACAAATTATTCGAGATTTTCTGGTTTCTTTTTAAGATATCTACTTTTTTAAATTTATTCAACTAAATTCAAAAATAAAAATATATATTTTAAGCTTAAAAATGCAAAATGCTTTCAGTATTTTAAATAATTTAATAAACTGCATTATTAATAAAATGTGGCGGAATAGAGCGCATAGAGTTGCGCTAGGGCGGAATTAGGAAAATTTTAATTGTTTGTATAATTATTTATAAATTATAAAAAATATATTTCTATTAAAGTTATTTTATTTTAAAATAGTAAAGAATGTCACAGTCTTTCTTACAAAAATAAAAAAAAACCTGAAATCTCTGTAAATTTGAGCTATAAAAATACGCAAATGCTGAAAAATCCTTCATAGGGCGGAATTAGGGTGTTTTACCTTAACTTCTTTTTGAAGTTTATTAAACTTATGGAATTTTTGAATATTTGCTGCTGCAAGACTACTGTTTTCTTAGTGTAAATTGGAGTTGAAACAACTACCACGAACGAGCTCAAATTTCCGACGTGACACGAACAATCACGGAACGCGCTCATCTTTATTTTTGTCATCGTTTATCTGGTTGAGACAGCTCTCGTATATCTTCACTATGTGAATTTGATGTCAAATGTATTGTTATGGGATGGAATTAATGTTTGTGGTTCTTTAGAACATATAAAAACTAATTTTTGCCCTATTGCATATATGCAAAGGGTAACACTGTGCTACGGTTTTCATTCACATATCTGCATGACGCAAACATGTTCGATGTCGATAGTGAATGGGTGCGAGAGCAGCCACACATGATTGTTGTTGCTGCTGTTTGGGTTGGAAGACAGCACGTTGAGGCTGCGTCGGTTAGTCCGCAACTTACGACACGGGCAGCTCCACAGTCCACCCTCTACTAGCGTCGACAACGGCGACCACGGTTCGGAAACGAGACGACAAACAACATACTGGGGACGTCAGCAACAACAAGAACAATTGCTCACGTTGTGCGTTTTCGTATTTTAATTCATTCTGTTCGCTGTTTGTTGTGCTTCACGAGATCGCATAAAATCAGCCGCCGCGACGACCGCGTGTTTGCTGTTGTGTGCGTTTTTGCAAAACAATACGTGCGGCAGCAACAATTATTGGTTTGGTGTGCATTCGTTGCCAGCGCCGCAGATTCATAAGGCAAATACAAATGAAATAAATTTTAAATTTAAATATATAAACAAATAAATAGTGTTTTTGAACAAATTTGCTGTGTAACATTAGGTACGACACCAACATTCGCTCTATCAGATAGCAAGAGAAATGCTGGCGGAAAGTGACAACATTGCAACATTTTAGTTGGCGACAGTTTGTTGTTAGTAGTATTGTTAGCAGTGAGCGGTGACTCTAAAAACAACAACAAACAGCTGCTGCAGGTAAAATAAACAAATGGTGTGACAACAACAACAGACAGGTAGAACACTTTGTAGTTAGTTGTCGTCGTCTTCAATGTTGTTGTTATTGTTGAATTGCAGCAACATTTCGAAAATTATACTAAACACGCGCTGCAGCCGCCGCCGCGTGCTGCAGGTAGTCGCTCGCCGCATACGCTGAATGACAAACGTTTCATGACAGTCGCGCTCGTACGTCGCTAATTTCGGATGTTCCGCAAAAGCAATGATTAGTGTAAAACAAGTGCAAATAATTAAATACATAATTAATATTTATAAGTGAGAATCTAATCAAAAATTATATAAAAAGTTTGTTTGTGAAATATATAACAAAGTGTTGCTAACATATATGCCCAATATATGCTGCTTATAATAAGTAGCAACGTACACAAATAACAAAAAAAAATAATTTTTCAAAAATATAAAAAAAATATATATTTTTGTAGGTGTGGTTGTTGTTTCTACAGTTACTAAAACAACGACAACTGATGTAGCTGATTTGTGTTGCAAGTAAAAATATCAATGTCTTTGACCCATACATCTTATAGTGCGTTTTCACTAGTATCAAACTATTTATATCCGTCGGACCAAATTCACAAATAAGATTTTTACAATTGCTTAAAGTAGTTCTCAGAACAGAAGGATTGAAACCCAAACGATTTCGATGTCGGTTATTTGTTTCGGTTTTAGTTTTGTAGAGATACGGTTTCGTTCGGATATCGGTTTCATGATTTTGGGTTTGGCCTAAATGTTAGTTTTGGTTCTTATTTTCAAAGTCTGGTGCAAGAACTGAATTATTTTTATTTAAACAAGGATTTTCTTCCAATATACATACATTATTGTGTTGCTGTTTTAAAACCTGTATAAATGCTGATTTTTGCATACCGATTTTAAAAACTAAAACGGCTTGAACAAAACGAAACCCGATTTTTGTTTACTCTCTCGATTCGGTTATGGTTTTAAGTTTGTTTTTACCGAAACTGTTTCTGCACCGGGTCTGTGTTACGATTTTGATTGCAATGTTATTTGAAATTCATTTATTTGTATCACAGAAGAATTGACTTCTTAAGTATTATATTTATAATAATTAAATTAAAAATATTGAATATATTAAAATGTTGGCAGCATCATCTCAAAAACTAATGAAATATTAAATAAAATTCTGAAAACTTAAAGAGTGAATACAAAAAAACAAATTAACAAGAGGTTTAGAGATAGCATAATATAAACTTTTTACCAAATATATTATTTTGTAATAAATTTTTGCGTTTGACTAATCATAACTTTGGCCAGAAGCACCCGAATTTCATAGTTTTTATTTCAAATAACTTTAAGTATTCTCAATAGAATACAAAAAAATCAGAGATAAAGTTGGAATTGCTATGAAGGTAAAGTCCAAAATATATAGAAAAACATGAGCATTTTTTTAATGTATGTAAAATGTAATTCCCTAAATACCGTAGGAAATATCAAAAAACTTGGAGGTATTGATTAGAATCTTGAAATCCATCGAAAAATCATTTTAAGATCGCGGATATTTTTGTTTATTGTTCTGAGAAATATATATATATATATATATATATATATATATATATATATATATATATATATATATATATATATATATATATATAATATATATATATATATATATATATATAATATATATATATATATATATATATATATATATATATATATATATATATATATATATATATATCTTTCATCTTTTCATAACACTTTTATTCATAACTAAGAAACGAGTCCGAACACCACTTTAAAATGTTTAAAATTTGTATACAAAAGAATAATCTATTTTTTTCTTTTTTTTTAATGGGATATATTGAGATATTCCACTCAAAATGTTATTATGATGTCATTCTACCTTTGGTTACTCTTATACTAAATATTTGGAAATGCCCAAATTTTCGCATATTTATCACCTTTCCAACGCAGTTATCTAGATTAACTATTGCATAAGTTAAAGTTGGTTAAGCAAACCCAATTTTGTGTGTGTTTTTTTTATAGGTTTTCGTATTTCTGGAACTATGGTAGTTAAGAAGCTAAAATTTTGTGTTTCTCTTAATTTTAAGTCGTAAACATAATTAATTAATCTTTGAGATGGTGCTACCAAACACCTGGTTGATCTATACTTTTATTGTTTTTACTAAAATGAAATTGATTCTGATTCAGGTTTAAAAATGAAACGACTTTAAACGTATTTCATTTTCGGTTAAGGTTACGGTTTTAATGACTGCCTGGTTTTAAATGAGTAAAAAGTAAATATGTAAATGTGGTTGTATCAAGTGTGTGAAAATGTGCCGCATAAATTATTATTTTTGTATTCCTTTTTTTTAATTATTTTGTATTTTATATTAAAAACACTGTGACTACTAGTACTTATAAAAATAAATATGTGGCAATCAATATACATATAAATGATAGTAGTATTAAAACCAAACTCGACAACAAAAAAATATATATATGCTGTCCATGAAAACAGTGAAGTAAGAACAGTCTTAGGTGACATATTTATTAAATTAACTCATTTGGCCGACCCTAGTGAAAACGCAGTATAAATTATAATAAAGTTAATCTCGTAACAACAACTTAAGCTGCTGCTGGTCGGCAACTGTTGCAACAACAATAACTTGCCGTGTAACAACAACAATCAACTAACCACATTAGCAACATTTTGTCTTCAGCAACAATCAACTACAACCAACCACATTAGCAACATTATTTTCATCAGCAACAATCAACATATTATAAAAAAAGAAAACAAACAAATACATATCGGAAAAGTTCACAATAGACCAGAGGACATGTCACACATTATACCCTGGTTCACTGGAAATGAAAAGTGACAGTTTATAATCTTATCTAAGCAGATGGTATGTTATTAATTAAAGTACATAATGAATATAAAACTTTTACAAGTAGCATCAATTATAAGATAATTTCACGTATAAATTTTCACAATATACGTTTTATGAAACACTGAGGTAGTTTGAACTCAGAAAAAAAGTATTGTAAAAAAATGTTTTTAAAAAGTTATGGTTAAGTTCCCACTCTAATTTTTTACAGTGTTGCTGCAAATATAAAATCGAATTACGATGGTTTTTTTCTATATGTTACGACGAAAGGCGGTCGTGGGCATTAGAGGGTTAAACAGGTTTCGATCACTTAACCCTTAGTCGGCAACACGGTCTTCACTTTAATCCAATAATTATTTTAATTCAAGTTTTTCCCGGTCCCGTGAAGGTTTGAACGTTGTAACAGGATTCGTTTGGCAGCTACCATCAGATCAGTCAAGTGAAAAATTGTTTGAAAACAGACGCGAAAATTATTTGTGATTTTTAGTCAAAATTAAAACATGTTTTAAAAGTATTTTCCAGCAGCTCAATCGAATTCAAATTTGTTTTGGAAAAGAATTTTTTTGTGAGAAATAAAAATGCGTGAAACATATAGGGTTATATACTTTGGACTTCAATGCGTTAGCAATTCGAATGTCGGATTTCTTTTGTATTCCATTGGGAATGTACGGATCTGGGCAAAGGTATGTTCAGTTAAACGCAATGAAAATATAGTTTTAAAGGTGTATCTTTTATTTATCGCATAACATTTATGGTTTTTATTATTAAATAAAAGTATTAATATTATGTAAAACTGGATCAATAATTCTATACTTCCTCTTACTAAAAGACAAATTAAAGGCAAAACAATATTAATCAATAATCTTTAAAAGTATGATCAACACAAATAGGGTTTCTTTATATTTAGTACCTATATTTACCAATATTTTTGACCGTTACTTTAAAAACAATTTACATTTTTACATTTAAAGTCCGACATTTATTTTGATAAAACTTGTTTCGCTTTTTTGGTCATTAGCAGCGTTCTTTTCTAAGGATATTTTAATTAAGCTGCATGACAAGGACCTTTTTGAGAATACAATATAAAAAACGCACAAGCACAGGTAAAGGCTACATATTCTAGGAACTACGTAAATAAATATTAAAATATCGTTCACATTCTCGTGAAATACACGAACATTCTTGGAATTTCTTTCAATTTCATTTTCAACCGTACTTTATTTATTCTTACGTTGTTGTAATTACTGGTGTTTATTGTGTTACATACCTGTGTTGTCGAACATCATAAATATTGATAACTGTAAATTGTGCGTTTGGGAACAAAAGATTTATCGAAATATAGCAACCAGGCACCAACTATTAATTGCTACCTGTGCAGTTACCGCTTATTTTCGGATGCCAATTCAATAATGATGTGTGCCACGGCATAATAAAATATAAAATATTTTCCAATTTGTCTGCAAATCCCATGGATTTCAGAGATTTTTCAAAGCAAGGCAGGCATCCAGCAGCAGCATTATTCCAAAAATGTTTAGATTAAATAATAATGTCTTCGCTAGAAACTTTACGAAAACTCTGACCATGAGATTTTAATATTTTTTTTGTATTAAAGCAATAATACCAAAATATTAACAGTGATTCCAACCGGAATAAAACCCGTCCGTAAAAAAATACTTATACATGTAATCTGAAAATATCATGAAATGCAAAAATTGAAATGTAAATGTATACTTTACTTATGTATAAATTACTGCAAAATTTAAATTTTTAACCGATTTTATCTCAAAAATACTACGCAACATGTAAAAATGAGTATGCAGTAAGTAAAATATACATATACATTTAACAATATTAACAGTTTTTGACGAAAACTGAAGTGGTAGGGCATATCTTAAAAATGAAACGAACGAAAAAACTAGTGTAATTAATCGTTAGTTTGAACTCAGAGCTGTAAAAGTTGGATTACGATTACATTTGATTACGTTTACTAAAGAATCGTAATCAAACATTTTTATTACGATTCTTTGGTAGTCTTAATCAAAATTTTTGAATTTAGAAATAATCAAAAAGTAATTTGATTCTTAGTACATGTTTTGATTATTTTCACGACTACTTTAAAAGAATCAAAAACTAATAATCGGACTACTTTTTTTTGTCTTGCTGTCTTGCTGTCTTGCTGTCCGAATACAGAATTTAAGATTATTTTCAGATTATTTGAAAATAATAAAAAAAAAAAAGTATCCGACTACTTTTTTTTGATTTTTCAATTTTTTGATTATTTGAAATAATCAAAAAAAAAAGTAATCTGACTACTTTTTTTCATAATTTTAATTTTTTTATTATTTGAAATAATCAAAAAAAAGTAATCCGACTACTTTTTTTTTGATTATTTCAAATAATCAAAAAATAATAAAAAAATTGAAATTATCAAAAAAAAACTACTTTTTGTTTGATATTCGGATTACTTTTTCATTATTTCAAATAATCCAAAAATTGAAATAATCAAATAAAGTAGTCGGATTATACTAGTTTTGATAATTTTAAAGTAGTCGTGAAAATAATCAAAAAATGTACTAAGAATCAAATTACTTTTTGATTATGTCTAATCGTAATCGAAATTTTTGATTACGACTACAAAGAATTGTAATCAAAATTTTTTGATTACGACTACTAAAGAATCGTAATCGTTTAGTAGTCATTACAAAAGTAGTCATTACTTTTACAACTCTAGTTTGAACTATGCTTTAACCAAAAATCATTTTCGATGTGATGGAAATTCATCCAAAAGTAGTTTTAAAAAACATTTTTCGAGTTTAAATTTAACAAAAACATATCGGTATATTAGTATTGTAATTAGATAGAATATTTCTTAAAAATACCCATTAGAAAAACAGGACGCAGTCAGTGAGCAACCGAAAATTATGTTGAATTGATATATATGATGTTCATTGGAAACAATTTTATCGTTTTGTTGAGTAGTGTACTTTTTGTTGGCTAAAAATTGTTATTTGATTGTTTCATGATTATTTTTTATTATTTGATTGTTTTCATGAAATGTTTTAACATTTCAGTAGTTATACCCTACACCTATGAGGTACAGGGTATATTAACTTTGTGCATATATTGTAACGCCCCTTAGGAGGCGTGTCCGGTATGGAAAAGTATATATATTCTTGATCAGCATCACTACCCGAGTCCGTTTAGCCATGTCCGTCTGTCTTGCTGTCTTGCTGTCCGAATACAGAATAACTTGAGAAATACTGATCAGAATGCGATGAAATTTCGTCTCAATATATTTTAGCCAAAAGTAGGAACTGAGTTTGAAAATGAGCCAAATCGGTCAACGGACACGCCCACCTCCCATACAAGTCACTTTTATATAACTCTTTCGAAACTAATAACTCGAAAAGTATTCAAGGTATAGTTATAAAATTTAAAACGTATTGTTAGAATTGACCTAAAAATATGTGGTCCAAAAATGGGCGTGATCCGCCTACTTTTTTTTTCATTATTTCCCGGGTTTTCATAGTGGAAATTTGATCCGTAAATTATTAAAATCAAATCTATGAAATATTAGCCTTTCAATTTTTTAAATATAGGCGTGGTCCGCCCAATTATATTTTTCAAATTTTTTTTTTTTTTTGTACTTTTTATAAATTTTTTAATTTATGGGGATATAAGACGTTAATTTCTGATATATGAATAATATTCTGAGGGTGGGGAGGTTCAGCATAATTAAAAATTTAAAATTAAGGTATACAATTAAATATTCCTCATTAATATCTCCACCAAAGGTGTAGGGTATTCCATAGTCGGGCCCGACCGACTAAAAAAATCCGCCCCATGTGACCGAACTTACCCATGTCACCTAACTTTCCCAACTCGTTTTTAATTCATTTTATAAAATGTTATTTATAATATTAATTGTTTTTGTTTTACGACCTCTTTTGATCATTTTAAGATATTGTCTTAAAGTACTCAAGGTCCAGTCGGTACAAATTGGGTGTTTTGTACCAACAAATAAAACAACAAACAATTGACAAAATGAATTGAGTGGCAGATCGTACAGCTGTTTCAGAGGCAGCCAAGCCCCTTCATCAGCGATCTTTCTCTGCAGATTATACATTTCAAGTCGCTTAAGTTTTCCTTCTCGAATAAACACTATAAGAATTATGTGCATTGAAGAAAGAACCAAAAGCAAAAATGCATCAACTCAAGATTTAGCCAAAGTTGTTGTTGCGTACAGCAATTTGCTACGTATAGGCTGCAGAGTTTCCACAGAATCAAATACGTAGGCTGAACTCTGAATAAAAATAATAAAAAAAACATTTTTTGTACAAAGTGCAGCCTACGTGTTGCACTTAATGCATTTTTGAGTTGAGTTATTCTTGAGTTATTGTGTTTATTGGAGAAGGAACACTAAAGCGACTTGAAATGTAGAATCTGCAGAGAAAGATCGCTGATGAAGGGGCTTGGCTGCCTCTGAAACAGCTGTACGATCTGCCACTCAATGCATTTTGCCAATTGTTTGTTGTTTTATTTGTTGGTACAAAACACCCAATTTGTACCGACTGGACCTTGAGCACGTTAAGACAATATCTTAAAGTTATTTATAATATTTGATTTTTAATTTTACCACTGCGGTGCAGCAGCTATTTATATTGCCTATAAATGCAACGCGACTTGTATTGAGTCCTTATGCACGTTAAAACTTCAAAAACATGTTTCTGTTTATTTTTCTATACTGTATTCATTGTAGTTGTTGTTGCTGTAGGAGTTGTTGTCGCTGTTGCTATTTCTGCTGTTGCAGGTAAAGAAAGAATTGTCGTTTGTGCTTATAAGCAAACGTATTTTCACAACGAATGTATTGTCGTTGAAGTACAAACAACATTCACAAGAGCAACGCAAGTCAGCACATTTCTTTATTTTTCTTCTTGTACATACATAAATAAAATAGTGTAAATTTTACTTTTGTTGGCATTTCTAAAATTATATTTTAGCATTTTTGTTACAGACCTTCGAAATTTATACAGCATTGCGTTGCATTTTTGAACCGCGACGACGCACCGCTTGGACATGCGCACAGTGGTCCAAAGTTACGACTGCCATACGTATTTTAAGTTGAGATAACGAATTAAAAAACAGTTGAATAAAATCATTAGCAATCGTTGTTTTTTTTATTATTATATTTAATTTCTCTGATTCCAAAAAGTTATGAACATTTCCTGCATACATTATTTGCAATAACGAACTGTTTGCTATCGTTACCCAAGTAACCACGGCTCGACAATTGCCACAAACTTTTGTGGCAAATATGTAGCTTTTAAGTTATTTCTAACACCAGTGTTGCACACTAGTAATTTTTAGTTTCAAAGCGGTGGCTAAGAACATGTACGGAACATACGCAATAATATGTCACAATTCTGTGATATATAAGTCATACATTCCGATAATGGAACATATACAATATTGAGTGGAGCTTACTTTGTTGTTATGGCGTGGTAAAATAGTGGCAAATTAAAAAATGTATTATGTTTCATATATGTTGCATGTGTATAATGAAGAACCAAATAGGAACAAGTTTATTAATAATATAGCTAATTAACTTTAAATTGGTATAAATGTATGTTATTATACACACAATATTTATAAGGTCCACTACATATGTCCATGGAACGTTGGATTATAAAAAAGGACAGTCGGAATAATATAATTTAAGAAATTAAAAATAAACACTTTTTTAAAAAATTTTCACAAATTGCATTTTTTTAGGTGCGCGTTAAAATTAGAAAACATGAACCTATTCTTAAATTAGAGTTGTAGTTTGCCGAAGAGTCTGTTCGTAAAGACCAGAGTTCGTAAAAATGCATTCGCGAATGAAAAAATTTCATTCTTTTCATTCCTATTCATTCGGAGAATGTATTTTAAAATCATAAACTCTTTATGAAAAATTCTCTCGCGAGAACTATTATCTTTAATTCTTTTCACGAATTAATGAAACGACAAGAATATTGCTTTTATTCTTCAACATAAGAAAGATATGATAAGTTCGCATGATATTAAAATTTGCGAATGAAAACAAATGTAAATAAATGTTCTTTTTCATTCTTTTTATATACAACTTTTATGTATAAAAAAGAAAATACTTGGAAGATTTCTATGGACAAACTGGCTCGATTAGGATTTGCCAAGAACGTCATTGGAACTGTTTTGGGTGAATCTGTCCAATAGGATTTGGCCAGAACCCAACTGCGTCATTGGAACTTTTTTGGGTGTATCTGTTCCAATGGGATTTGGCCAGAACCCAACTGCGTCATTGGAACTTTTTTGGGTGTATCTGTTCCAATGGGATTTGGCCAGAACCCAACTGCGTCATTGGACATTTTTTTTTGATAAATCGGTTTCATTGGGATTTGGCCAGAACCCAACTGCGTCATTGGACTTTTTTTTGGATGAATCTGTTCCAATGGGATTTGGCCAGAACCCAACTGCGTCATTGGACATTTTTTTTTTGACAAATCGGTTCCATTGGGATTTGGCCAGAACACAGAACCCACGATCTTGTGCAAACTAGGAGCACTAAGATTTAGCATTCATAGTTTGCTATTAATGGCAAACTTTTTATTTTGAGTGTATGTAAAATATACAATCATTTTAGACTTTTTCATTAATTACGTAAACTGAATTGATTGGGCATATTGTAAAAATTATGTTCGATGAAAAATGTTAGTAATTTTGATCGTTAGTTTGAACTACAATCTGCATAATCATAAATCATTTTCTTATTTATCATTTGATCCGAGATGTTAAAAATCATTCAAAAATAGTCTAAAAATACAATATTTTTCGAGTTTAGATTCAAATATCTAAAAAACGTATCAGAATATTTTTATTGGTTTATTGTAATTAGTCTTGACAATAGTATGAAAAATTACGTTTACTGAAGGGACTGTATTTTTATACCCTACACTAAGAGTGAAAGGGTATATTCAGTTTGGTACGCCGTTTGTAACACCCAGAAAGAAGCATCTCCGGTATGGAAAAGTATATATATTCTTGATCAGCATGACCTCCTGATTTAACGATGTCCGTCCGTCTGTCCGTCTGTATGTCTGTCTGTCTGTCTGTCTGTTTGTCTGTCTGACGATTACAGAAAAAGTAGAAGAGATAGAACAATGAAACTTTAGATTTAGATTACTTATATATCTAAGCTGACTGAACAAGAAAATTTGCATTATCGGTCTATTGTGATCTGAGAACCGACCAGTTATGTTCAAATACCTCATATAAAATTAATATCTACAGATCAATATTACTGTATACGTGCTTAGGTAAACTTTTTTTGGTAAAATATATATTGACTCATGCTCAAATACATTAAAATAATGTTTTTCGGCGAAACGACTTGTGGTTACAAAAAAAAAAAATCGAAATTCGGTACACCAACCCATTTTTAAATATGGGTATCAAAGGAATGGAAATTCGTCAGCGATTGAAAGTTTGTAGTTATTTTCAGGATTCGTATACCCTTGTGACCTATATACCACTTTGACTGGTAACCACACATATGTGTAGGGTATTTATAATCGGCTTAGACCGACTATAATTTTGATAAACCTAACTATCATAATAACACCTGCTTTAAAATTTGACATGTGAACTAACCTTCCCAACTGGTTTTTATTCTAATAAGTGGCTGAAAACAGAAAAACATAATATGCAATCAAAGTCAGCAACCGCGAGTTATATAGAATTGATGTATGGGATATCCATGGACATTTTTTTTGTTTTGTGTGAATTGTAGTGTAATTAAAAAAAAATATATTGAGTTTGAAACTACGTTTTGGAAAACTGTAATTTGAAAGCTGAGTTTTTCATCTAAGCGAGTGAACTGCAAACTAAAATAAAAATGCATAATCTGAACATAACTCTTTCACTATTTTTCTCAGAAACACAAATTTTTTATGTAACAAGAATTTCATACAAAATTATATTTCCGTGTCTATGTTTGTTTATGAGGTACAGGGTATATTAACTTTGTGCATATATTGTAACGCCCCTTAGGAGGCGTGTCCGGTATGGAAAAGTATATATATTCTTGATCAGCATCACTACCCGAGTCCGTTTAGCCATGTCCGTCTGTCTTGCTGTCTTGCTGTCCGAATACAGAATAACTTGAGAAATACTGATCAGAATGCGATGAAATTTCGTCTCAATATATTTTAGCCAAAAGTAGGAACTGAGTTTGAAAATGAGCCAAATCGGTCAACGGACACGCCCACCTCCCATACAAGTCACTTTTATATAACTCTTTCGAAACTAATAACTCGAAAAGTATTCAAGGTATAGTTATAAAATTTAAAACGTATTGTTAGAATTGACCTAAAAATATGTGGTCCAAAAATGGGCGTGATCCGCCTACTTTTTTTTTCATTATTTCCCGGGTTTTCATAGTGGAAATTTGATCCGTAAATTATTAAAATCAAATCTATGAAATATTAGCCTTTCAATTTTTTAAATATAGGCGTGGTCCGCCCAATTATATTTTTCAAATTTTTTTTTTTTTTTGTACTTTTTATAAATTTTTTAATTTATGGGGATATAAGACGTTAATTTCTGATATATGAATAATATTCTGAGGGTGGGGAGGTTCAGCATAATTAAAAATTTAAAATTAAGGTATACAATTAAATATTCCTCATTAATATCTCCACCAAAGGTGTAGGGTATTCCATAGTCGGGCCCGACCGACTAAAAAAATCCGCCCCATGTGACCGAACTTACCCATGTCACCTAACTTTCCCAACTCGTTTTTAATTCATTTTATAAAATGTTATTTATAATATTAATTGTTTTTGTTTTACGACCTCTTTTGATCATTTTAAGATATTGTCTTAAAGTACTCAAGGTCCAGTCGGTACAAATTGGGTGTTTTGTACCAACAAATAAAACAACAAACAATTGACAAAATGAATTGAGTGGCAGATCGTACAGCTGTTTCAGAGGCAGCCAAGCCCCTTCATCAGCGATCTTTCTCTGCAGATTATACATTTCAAGTCGCTTAAGTTTTCCTTCTCGAATAAACACTATAAGAATTATGTGCATTGAAGAAAGAACCAAAAGCAAAAATGCATCAACTCAAGATTTAGCCAAAGTTGTTGTTGCGTACAGCAATTTGCTACGTATAGGCTGCAGAGTTTCCACAGAATCAAATACGTAGGCTGAACTCTGAATAAAAATAATAAAAAAAACATTTTTTGTACAAAGTGCAGCCTACGTGTTGCACTTAATGCATTTTTGAGTTGAGTTATTCTTGAGTTATTGTGTTTATTGGAGAAGGAACACTAAAGCGACTTGAAATGTAGAATCTGCAGAGAAAGATCGCTGATGAAGGGGCTTGGCTGCCTCTGAAACAGCTGTACGATCTGCCACTCAATGCATTTTGCCAATTGTTTGTTGTTTTATTTGTTGGTACAAAACACCCAATTTGTACCGACTGGACCTTGAGCACGTTAAGACAATATCTTAAAGTTATTTATAATATTTGATTTTTAATTTTACCACTGCGGTGCAGCAGCTATTTATATTGCCTATAAATGCAACGCGACTTGTATTGAGTCCTTATGCACGTTAAAACTTCAAAAACATGTTTCTGTTTATTTTTCTATACTGTATTCATTGTAGTTGTTGTTGCTGTAGGAGTTGTTGTCGCTGTTGCTATTTCTGCTGTTGCAGGTAAAGAAAGAATTGTCGTTTGTGCTTATAAGCAAACGTATTTTCACAACGAATGTATTGTCGTTGAAGTACAAACAACATTCACAAGAGCAACGCAAGTCAGCACATTTCTTTATTTTTCTTCTTGTACATACATAAATAAAATAGTGTAAATTTTACTTTTGTTGGCATTTCTAAAATTATATTTTAGCATTTTTGTTACAGACCTTCGAAATTTATACAGCATTGCGTTGCATTTTTGAACCGCGACGACGCACCGCTTGGACATGCGCACAGTGGTCCAAAGTTACGACTGCCATACGTATTTTAAGTTGAGATAACGAATTAAAAAACAGTTGAATAAAATCATTAGCAATCGTTGTTTTTTTTATTATTATATTTAATTTCTCTGATTCCAAAAAGTTATGAACATTTCCTGCATACATTATTTGCAATAACGAACTGTTTGCTATCGTTACCCAAGTAACCACGGCTCGACAATTGCCACAAACTTTTGTGGCAAATATGTAGCTTTTAAGTTATTTCTAACACCAGTGTTGCACACTAGTAATTTTTAGTTTCAAAGCGGTGGCTAAGAACATGTACGGAACATACGCAATAATATGTCACAATTCTGTGATATATAAGTCATACATTCCGATAATGGAACATATACAATATTGAGTGGAGCTTACTTTGTTGTTATGGCGTGGTAAAATAGTGGCAAATTAAAAAATGTATTATGTTTCATATATGTTGCATGTGTATAATGAAGAACCAAATAGGAACAAGTTTATTAATAATATAGCTAATTAACTTTAAATTGGTATAAATGTATGTTATTATACACACAATATTTATAAGGTCCACTACATATGTCCATGGAACGTTGGATTATAAAAAAGGACAGTCGGAATAATATAATTTAAGAAATTAAAAATAAACACTTTTTTAAAAAATTTTCACAAATTGCATTTTTTTAGGTGCGCGTTAAAATTAGAAAACATGAACCTATTCTTAAATTAGAGTTGTAGTTTGCCGAAGAGTCTGTTCGTAAAGACCAGAGTTCGTAAAAATGCATTCGCGAATGAAAAAATTTCATTCTTTTCATTCCTATTCATTCGGAGAATGTATTTTAAAATCATAAACTCTTTATGAAAAATTCTCTCGCGAGAACTATTATCTTTAATTCTTTTCACGAATTAATGAAACGACAAGAATATTGCTTTTATTCTTCAACATAAGAAAGATATGATAAGTTCGCATGATATTAAAATTTGCGAATGAAAACAAATGTAAATAAATGTTCTTTTTCATTCTTTTTATATACAACTTTTATGTATAAAAAAGAAAATACTTGGAAGATTTCTATGGACAAACTGGCTCGATTAGGATTTGCCAAGAACGTCATTGGAACTGTTTTGGGTGAATCTGTCCAATAGGATTTGGCCAGAACCCAACTGCGTCATTGGAACTTTTTTGGGTGTATCTGTTCCAATGGGATTTGGCCAGAACCCAACTGCGTCATTGGAACTTTTTTGGGTGTATCTGTTCCAATGGGATTTGGCCAGAACCCAACTGCGTCATTGGACATTTTTTTTTGATAAATCGGTTTCATTGGGATTTGGCCAGAACCCAACTGCGTCATTGGACTTTTTTTTGGATGAATCTGTTCCAATGGGATTTGGCCAGAACCCAACTGCGTCATTGGACATTTTTTTTTTGACAAATCGGTTCCATTGGGATTTGGCCAGAACACAGAACCCACGATCTTGTGCAAACTAGGAGCACTAAGATTTAGCATTCATAGTTTGCTATTAATGGCAAACTTTTTATTTTGAGTGTATGTAAAATATACAATCATTTTAGACTTTTTCATTAATTACGTAAACTGAATTGATTGGGCATATTGTAAAAATTATGTTCGATGAAAAATGTTAGTAATTTTGATCGTTAGTTTGAACTACAATCTGCATAATCATAAATCATTTTCTTATTTATCATTTGATCCGAGATGTTAAAAATCATTCAAAAATAGTCTAAAAATACAATATTTTTCGAGTTTAGATTCAAATATCTAAAAAACGTATCAGAATATTTTTATTGGTTTATTGTAATTAGTCTTGACAATAGTATGAAAAATTACGTTTACTGAAGGGACTGTATTTTTATACCCTACACTAAGAGTGAAAGGGTATATTCAGTTTGGTACGCCGTTTGTAACACCCAGAAAGAAGCATCTCCGGTATGGAAAAGTATATATATTCTTGATCAGCATGACCTCCTGATTTAACGATGTCCGTCCGTCTGTCCGTCTGTATGTCTGTCTGTCTGTCTGTCTGTTTGTCTGTCTGACGATTACAGAAAAAGTAGAAGAGATAGAACAATGAAACTTTAGATTTAGATTACTTATATATCTAAGCTGACTGAACAAGAAAATTTGCATTATCGGTCTATTGTGATCTGAGAACCGACCAGTTATGTTCAAATACCTCATATAAAATTAATATCTACAGATCAATATTACTGTATACGTGCTTAGGTAAACTTTTTTTGGTAAAATATATATTGACTCATGCTCAAATACATTAAAATAATGTTTTTCGGCGAAACGACTTGTGGTTACAAAAAAAAAAAATCGAAATTCGGTACACCAACCCATTTTTAAATATGGGTATCAAAGGAATGGAAATTCGTCAGCGATTGAAAGTTTGTAGTTATTTTCAGGATTCGTATACCCTTGTGACCTATATACCACTTTGACTGGTAACCACACATATGTGTAGGGTATTTATAATCGGCTTAGACCGACTATAATTTTGATAAACCTAACTATCATAATAACACCTGCTTTAAAATTTGACATGTGAACTAACCTTCCCAACTGGTTTTTATTCTAATAAGTGGCTGAAAACAGAAAAACATAATATGCAATCAAAGTCAGCAACCGCGAGTTATATAGAATTGATGTATGGGATATCCATGGACATTTTTTTTGTTTTGTGTGAATTGTAGTGTAATTAAAAAAAAATATATTGAGTTTGAAACTACGTTTTGGAAAACTGTAATTTGAAAGCTGAGTTTTTCATCTAAGCGAGTGAACTGCAAACTAAAATAAAAATGCATAATCTGAACATAACTCTTTCACTATTTTTCTCAGAAACACAAATTTTTTATGTAACAAGAATTTCATACAAAATTATATTTCCGTGTCTATGTTTGTTTATTTAGCATAAATAACTTCTGAAGAATTTTCAAATCACATCAATTGTTGGTGTTCTTATGTTAACCAAAGCCCTTGTTTCAGCAGAATTAATAATATGTAAATATATAGATTGTAGTGTTATCTATGAACATTAGCAAACTGTAGATAATTTATAAGTTTATTTCACAACCACCACATTTTTAGTACAAATGAATTGAACCAGCTGGGCCATGTTGATTTAGTTTACAGTCTAAAATTTGACCAGTTCAAGTACGAAATAATCACAGCTAATTCGAAACCATTTAATTTTGCATATCTGGGAAAAAATTTGAGAAACATTTTTTAAAAGTTAAATTCAGGTATAAATAAATAGTAGAACTAACTATGAAATTTAAATTTGGCTAAAATTTAGCATTCAAAGTTTACTATTAATAGCAGACTTTTTATTTTGAGTGTACAATCAATTAAACTTAAAAATAATAGTTTGGCACTACAGTCCTGAAGAACTTAAGTCGAGCTCTCTCACCATTATGAGCAGTGCGTGTTATATTTATACCAGTGATGCATTTTGCAAAAATTAAATTGGGTAAAAAAATAATTAAATTGGGTAAGAGTGTTTTTTTTTTTTTAATTGGGTTATTCGGGTAAAACATTTGAAATCGGTTTTAAATGTAATGGAAATGGAGTAATGTGGGAAATTGCAATTTTTTAAAAGTTATTGCTTTTTTAGAAAAACAAAAACTACTGTCATGTGTTACTCAATATGGCATCCACTTTTTCATCCACGATTTTAATCAAATTTGTGCCTTATTATTGCTTTTCGGGAACAAGTGAATAAAATGTATTGAAAAAGTTTTCTAGAGTGGTAGTTTGCTTTCAAAAATATACAATTTGGAAGTTTTCAATTAAATAAGCATATTTAAAATTAACGTATGTTGTATCTGTTTAAAAATACAAAAATAAGCTATGTAGAAAATAGGATAATGTGGGAAGTTATTTTTGTTTGTTTTTTTTTTTGGTAATGTGAAATTTTATTTAAGCAATTTTAATAGGAACGAGTATTTTCTAATTTTAGAATATTATATAGTCCAAATATTTATGAATATTCACTATTTTTCCTTCACATTCATAATTTTTTTATTATCATTACATTAATATGTTTTATATATTCTGAATGTATTTAATTATACAGAAATAAACTATTATTTGCCTGTTTTTAAAAATTTTAACATTTCCCACTTTACCCTAGGGTTTTTTCAGGAGGTCAAAAAATTAACGGTTTTTAAAAAAACGTCAAAATATCAATTAAAATTTTTGTCTGTTAATACAAAAAGTTATAATATGGACTCTATTTTAAGAATTCCTATTTAAAGAATTTTAAAAAATATTTTAATGCATTTTTTGACGACAAATCAAAATGTTTTTTACTTTACCCCAGTCTACTTTACATTTAAAAAATTACATTTTCTGTATTAATTGGTATTTAATTGGTCTTCGTTTAACAGTGTATTCGAATCATAAAATCTATGTATATTTTGGTTTGGTTCCCATTTAACGAAACATGTTTCTTCAGAGCGAAGAAATTCCTGTAAGACAATTATTCAAAAGCATGTTAAAATATATATATATATATATATATATATATATATATATATATATATATATATTTTAACATGCTTTTGAATAATATATATATATATATAATATATATAATATGTATATATATATAATATATATAATATATATATATATATTTCTTTTTTTTTTTGTATTTACCATTTAGTGAACAAATAATTCTCTCTCCAGTTGAGTGTGGCAAAACAAATACGAAACTAAGTATTATTTTTAGATTCGGATATGAAATATTGCCATTAGAATCTGTCACTTAAATTATGTAAATCCAAAAATCATTAAAGACAAATGTTTGATATTATTTAATTCAGAAACAAACGGAAGCGATTGCCATTCTGAGTTGTTTTTTTTTTTTAAATCGGAACCAAGCAGTTTGGCTAGATGCAAATAGAGGGAATCATTCCGGAAACTGCAAGAGTTGGTTCCAGGTTCTCAATTACAAATAAAAAAATGATTGTTTAAATTAACTTTGTCCCTAACTTTTTTACAAAAATGTATCAATAATATTTTAAATAAAATTGCTATAACAATCAATTTTATTATCTATAACAGACTCTTCAGTGTATGTATTTAAATGGCAAACATTGTCACTTTAGGTTCAAAAAAGTTTTTAAAAACAAAATTTAATAAATATTTGGATTTCTTTAAAATTTCATGAATTTTCGTTTCTTCACTCTTAAAATACACATATAAGTATTCACTTCATTTAAAAAATAACTTTAAAATAATTTCATTTGAGTTAAATGACTGAAATTAAGTTATGCGAAATCATTATTGGTGACATTTTTTTAAAGGGTAAAAAAAAATAACCGTGGGTGATACATTTCAATTGGGTAAAAAAGCGGGTAATTTTAAAGGTGCGGGTAAGTGCGGGTTATGCTAAATGTATCACTGCTAAATGTATCACTGATTCTACTCAAAGTAGTGGGACCATAGGCAAGGTTTTACTCTCGTAAATTTGCCATTGACCGCCAAGAGGTAGCGCGGTATAGAAAAATGTTTTCTATGAATATAAGGACTGCGTCGAATAAAATTGTCCGTTACATATCTTCCCATAATGTGCTATTGCAAGATTCAAATTAAAAAAATTGGATCATAGTAGCTCTGAATTAAATGGCAGAAAATAATTTGTGTCAGTTATAGTCAATACAAAATTTATTTAACGCGAAAATGGCAAACGAAGTGGAAGTGCGAAAAAATATAATTAATATTTTTCAAAAACAACCTAGTTGGTCTTTTAAAAAATTGCCAAGGAGGTAGGGGCTAACCCTAAGACCATTTCTCGCGTTATCAACCGCTTTAAGGAAGACCTGAGTATTGATCGGAAGAAAGGTTCTGGTAAAAATAAGGCCCACATGTTCGTGAAAAGTCGAAGAAGGTTGTGAATATTTTAAAGAAAGATCAAAGTATATCCGGAAGGAAATTGGTGAGAAATGCGGATTGCTCAGAATCTTTCGTGCGCAGGACTAAGAAAGAAGCTGGGCTGAAGACGTACAAGGTCTAAAAAGTTCCGGAAGCTGAACCAAGATTTTTTAAAAAATTCGATTGCTACATAATGGACGACGAAACTTATGTTTTAGCGGACTTTTCTCAGCTACCTGGGCAGGAATTTTATACAGCCGATTCTCTAGGAAATGTCGCTGAAAAATTCAAATAAAAAAAATTAAATCTTATTCAAATTATATTATTAAGATATACGTTTATAAGAAATAAATTTTAAAATTTACTAAGAGGTTTCCAAATACAAAAATGAAAGCGTGCGGCGAAAATATTAAAAATTACCAGCATATTACATTTGTAAATGTGTGGCTTAAATATGAATTTTAACTATCAAAGGAATACAATTATGATCATATTTATATATATATATATATATATATATATATATATATATATATATATATATATATATATATATATATATATATATATATATATATATATATATATATATATATATATATATATAAATATATATATATATATATTATCTTATACATCACAAACCTACAACTCTTTATACTTTAAATCTCGCAACCGCTCAGCACACTATAACCCTTCACAGCATAAGGCAGGATTGTATAGGATATATCACGTCCCGTTGTCCAGTTACACCCAGATTCTACATGACGATTATAATATAAAATATGAGCTTTTACTTCAATTTTCAAAACTATGTACTACTTTTATAAGTCGAGAGTTGTAGCATTTTAAAAGGTTTGCTTATTTGACAGGTGCCACCAACCTCTATGAAATTACAACCCTTTATGGCAAGGTCGGTGATACTGCAAAACCGTCTAACTGCATGTGAGAATTACGCCTAATTTTGTGTTATAATCGGGTTTTTAATGATATGTTGATCGGATAAATTAGAAATTAGGCATACTTAATTTGTATGAATGAAGTCAAAATTGAGATTGAAAATAGTTTTGTTTCTTCTGTAAAATTCTTTTTGTAAGAGGTATTCGAAAATGTAGATAGACGGTTTTGCAGTATCACCGACGATATAACCTTTATCTACATCATTTAGCCAAATTCCATGACTTAAATTAAGTACATAAATAAATATTTCTAATTAAAAGTTAAATTTCTCCAGATTATCCTGAGGTAAAAACATAACACATGCCAAAAAAAATATCATTGGGCTTCCGATATCAGCACTGCCTACAAAACTCATAGATACTTCCATACAGATCTACCCCTTCTCCAAAATTATATTGAAAACTATTGCAAAGTTGAATTAAATTGCAAAGTTTATTAGTGCTTGAGATGGACTGTAATATTCAATAATTTTGCCGCACGCTTTTATTTTTGTATTTGGAAACCTCTTAGTAAATTTTAAAATTTATTTCTTATAAACGTATATCTTAATAATATAATTTGAATAAGATTTAATTTATTTCATATATTAATATGTATTCATTATAAATATACATACCTACTACTTATAAATATATTTTATATTTTTAGTAAATTTATTTTTAATTTTTTAGTACAGATTTTTATAAAAGCTTGATTTTTAAAAAGTTTTTTTTTATTAGTTTTTTTATTTTTACTTTTTTAGTCGTTATATGGTCATAAGAATTATTATTTTGCATAGATCGGTTCAGCGGTTACCGAGTTATAATTTTTGCCCTTAACACCTTCTGTCGATGTAATTTGAACTACTTTCTAGTCTTTGAAAATTTCCACAACGATTTCCTGTACCAAGCATTGTCGAGATCAGTTAAGTGATAACCGAGATATAAAATTTTGATCTTAACACCCTCTATCGATATAAGTCTAGAGTATGTTAAATTTGGTGCCTGCAAGAGTAATTGTACCAAGTTTTTCATATATCGGTTCAGCAGTTACCGCGATATGTTTTGTACTTACCGCCCTCTATCGATATAATTTCGAACTATACACTAGCATATCGTCGTTGTAGAACGGTCACCAAATACATTTTCAAAATGCCAAATATTCATTTACAAAAATCTTTATATACATTTATGTTAACTTTTAATCGATGATATCAATTTTTTTAACCAAATGATAAGAAAATGTAAATCTATCAATTGATATTTAAAAATGCATCAATTACTTTTTATAGTATTAATCAACAAACTAGAAATTTAGATTATTCATAAAAATGTAGTTTGTGACTTTTCGTTCTACAATGACGATATGTTAAATTACGGTCCCGAAGGTGTCACTTAATGAGGTTTTGAATAGATCGGTTCCATGGTTACCGAGATCTAAAATTGTGCCGTTAACGCCCCCTCTCGATGAAATTTAGAACTACTTTCTGAACTGCATTAATTTGCGTGCTCGAAAGAATTACTGCACCAAGTTTTTCAGAGATCGCTTCAGTGGTTACTGCGATATAAAATTTCGTACTTAACGTGCTCTAGCGATGGAAAATCAAAGCTCTGAGTAAATAAATATGACATATTTCAGTCTTCAATACTATACATATTATATACTAGCTGGACCCGTGCAGGACTCGTGCCAAGATTTTGTGAATTCATAGATATGGATTTTATTGTGGAGAGTTTTAGTGTGGTGAATTTTTATGTTGTACATATTATTGTGGTGAATTTTAGTGTAGTGAATTTCAGTGTGGTGAGTTATAGTGTGGTGAGTTTTAGTGTGGTGAGTTTTAGTGTGAAGAATTTTAGTGTGGTGAATTTTTGTGGTGAGTTTTAGTGTGGTGAGTTTTAGTGTGGTGAGTTCGTTTTTCTTTATCTTTCCTTTTTTTGTTTTTCCTTTAGTTTGGTTTTTAGTTTTATTTTATTGATTTTATTTTTGTATTTTTGATTTTGTTTTGTGCTTTTGCTTTTGTGTTTTTACTTTTAATGTTTTTTTTTGTATTTGAGTTTTTTGTTTCATGTTCGTAGCTGGTGAAACTGCCGAGTTATATCATATTGAAAGTTTAAGTTGTATGGGAGGTGCCACGCCTATTTGTCCAATCCCGCCCATATATATCCTATCATTCCTTCCAAATCATACCGCATCTGTGGTAAAAATTTCAGGAAAATAGGATGAGCAGTTTTATTTATTATATTAAAAGCATTTGATCTTTCTAGGTGAAGATAGGATTTCAGAGGGTCCATTAATAATTAATGTGACCTCTAGCGGAGAAAATTCGAAGTTCTAAGTTTGCCAAATTTTTACCCGTTGCCAATACTATACATGTTTTAAATTTAAATTTTCTAGGTGAAGAACGCACTTTAGAGGGTCCATTAATAGCAAATGCGCCCCCTAGCGGACAAAATTCAAAGTTCTGAGTTTGCCATATTTTTCCCCGTGTCTAAAACTATACATATTCTAAATTTCAACATTCTAGGTAAAGAACAGACCTCACACGGTCTAAAAATAGTTTTAGCGCCCCCAATCGGCCAAAATTCGAACTTTAAAATTTATTTTTATATGTGCCACATCGAATACTATATGTGTTCCAAGTTTCAACTCGATCGGATGTAGGGAAGTATGTTAAATTTGATATTTTTGTGCCCGACATACTAACAAACGAACAAACGAACAAACGAACAAACGAACAAAGGTACAAACAAGTGAAGTTAAATAAAAGCTTGTAAAAATGACAAAATTCCCAAAGAAATTCCTTGTTTGGCAGGCAATTTGCAGTTGTGGAAAAAGGAGCAGCTCATTCATGACATCGGGTACAATTAATAGCGAAATATATGTGAAGGAATGCTTGCAAAAGAGATTGCTTCCATTTTTATTTTACGCTTCATGTCAGTACAGCAAAACGGTAAATCCAACAATATGCAGTGATTTTGGTGCCTAGAGAAGCCAATCCACCAAACTGTCCAGAACTCAGGCCGATTGAGAGATACTGGGCTTTAGTAAAAAGGGAGATGAAGATAACAAAAAAAGTGTCCAAAGACCTTCAAGACTTTAAAAGAAAGTGGTCTTCAGCAGCTGTGAGGCAGTGTAGATATTTATGTTTTTATAATTAGTACTGAATTAATGAAAAAATAGTACCAAATTAGAAAAAAATGTACTGAATTTTTTGTATTTCGAGATAGTCTTCATTTGAGATAATGTAAGTTTACATATTTTAATGGGATTTTATGGAATTTCTTTCAAAAAACCATTAATATCAGTTTTTCAATGAATTTTCATTTGGGGCATTCCATTGATTAAAAAATTACATTCGTATGATTAAAAACCTTCTCATTTGATAAATAAACCAGTTGGGAAGGTTAGATCACATGGGAAATTTTAAAGTAGATGTAATTATGATAGTTAGGATTATCAAAATTATAGTCGGTCTAAGCCGACTATAAATACCCTACACATATGTGTGGTTACCATTCAAAGTGATATATAGGTCACCAGGGTATACGAATCCTGAAAATAACTACAAACATTCAATCGCTGAAGAATTTCCATTCATTTGATACCCATATTTACAAATGGGTAGGTGTACCGAATTTCGTTTTTTTTTTGTGAACCACAAGTCTTTTCGCCGGAAAACATTATTATCATGTATTTGAGCATGATATCAATATATGTTTGACCAAAAAAGTTTACCTAAGCACGTACACATAAAAATTGATCTTTATATGTACATTTTATATGAGGTATTTGAACATAAGTGGTCGGATCATAGGTCACAATGGACCGATCTCGCACATACAGCGTAGGTATATTAGTAATCTAAGTTATAAGTTTCATTTATCTAGCTCTTCAATTTTAAAAGTAGTAGGGATTTCAACAGACAGACAGACAGACAGACGGACAGACGGACAGACAGACAGACGGACAGACGGACATCGCTAAATCGACTCAGGAGGTCATGCTGATCAAGAATATATATACTTTTCCATACCGGAGATGCTTCCTTCTGGGTGTTACAAACGGCGTACCAAACTGAATATACCCTTTCACTCTTAGTGTAGGGTATAAAAAGGATAGATATATTTTTAGGATGCTGTGGATAGATCTTATGGTCCTCTATGCATGTATAAAAACAGTTTTGCCATAGGTCCTATATCCTTCTACAAATTTGAAGTTAAATGCTGTGACGGGCGTAACACGTTTCAAAAAATAGAGTTTACTCCACAAAGTATTAAATTTTAGCTAAACTAATCGGACTATGGAGAATAGGTATATCTGAATTACTTCATTAATAATGGGAGTTCTCCCCTCTATAATAAAATTCTGAAATTGTTACTTTCATCACTGATTTATAATGTATCAAACTTGTGACGGGTGTTACACATTTTGTGACGGGCGTTACCTGTACGAATTCTATACAAATATACATGAAAATTCAAATTATGATTTGTAATTTTTTGATAAAAAAGATCAAATTTTTGTGGTAGGAATGGTAAATCGTTATTTTAAGGCACACCGTCGACATATAATTCACGTGGAAAACTTAACATTTCGTTTTGAAAAAAATATGTTTTATTCTTTTAAATAACTACTCTGTCTGCATCATTTGTAGACCATTTCCTTCGCAAGCTTACATAAATATTTTTCGCATTTCGAAAATAATATTTTTTTGGAATTTTTTATGATTTTTTTTGTAAGGTTTGGAATTTCCCTTTTTTATCTGTGCTTATTGAATATTTTGGAATATTTACTACTTTTTCTATGGTTTAATAACAATATAATTGATTATTGATGCATATATTAACAAATATATAATTTTGCAGTTTTTTGGTTTTGCGATTATTGTTAATTGTGACGGGCGTTATAATATTTTAGATGGATGTAGAAACCATCTGGAATATCTATGAGACCAAAGACTATAATAAATGAATAGATACGACAAAAAGCTTCACGTTTACAAAGTTTTCCAGTTGTACGTTTGCAAAATAGTTCGGAAAATAACCTTTACTATTTTTTTTGTGACGGGCGTTACAACTAAAAGAAACAGTTTTAGTTTGGTTAATTCTCAGTACTTTGAACCACTCATCACCAATGCAATATGTGGAATACTTTTTCAAACAAATTACCTTTAAAATTGTACTATTCCATTTTTTTCGGATTGAAAACAACGAAACTACAGTGTTTCATATATTGCCTCAATTTTGTACCATAATAAATTTCAAAAAATATTTGACTTTAATTGAGAAAAAAACACATTTGCCATGCATTTTGGTAAATTCTGATCACAGAATATGAAATAAGAAGTATTTCTTATCCTAAAAATCATTAAACGGAATCAATACGTTTAACTTTAATATATCACACCTTGGTAACGTTTTCTGTGGAATGTCCCATTTGTTTTGTAATTATAGTAGAAAATATAAAAAAATTTAATATTTGTAGAGATTTTATCGAGCTTTCAAATAAAAATGCAATAATGCTGGATACTGACCACATGTCCGTCATAATATTGATGAAATTGTTCCTACAACATGGCATTGTCATAGGAAGAGGTGAATGAGAACTCACGCAGTCCTTTAGATCTATCACTGAACTGGTATTAAATTGGAGAATTTTAAACAGAATCAAATTCTTCAATTGAAGACCAGTTCAGTTATATGTCTGAAGGTTAAAGTTGCCGATTGGTTTCAAATAAAGGTACAGAACTAGAACCGATTCATATTATTTTCTCATAGGTTTACACTGCAGTTTTCATAATTTGATTAATAGTTTAGGAGTTATCAAATTGTACCGAAAATGTCTCCGTAGTAGGAACGTACTTTTGCGATGTAAATGTACTGAAATCAGTACAATTGTATCGAACTTATTATCACTGCTGTGAGGGTGTCGGACACTACCATTAAAACATTAATGGAAGGGGTTCCGGAAAAATTAAAACTTTTAATTAAAAAATATTAATTTCTGGTTTTTTATATATTTTTTTAAAATCTAAAAATAATTTTCAAAATAAAATATTTTATTCTATAAAAATTCGATTACTAGATTTCTAAATTTTTTCATTTTTGTAGTGGACAATTTTATTCGACGCAGTCCTTATGTGTTAGCCCCAGTCCAGGCTTGAACATGATTTCTTTCGGCTCCCTGTACAACGCACTCACCACTGAGCTACAGAAGCCCAAATTTTGTCATCATTCAATATGTACACCGAGAAAAAAATACAACCACTTTTAACTCCGGTGCAAAACCATTTTAAATGAAAAGTCTGCATGAAAGTCAGCTGTGAAAACTTTAAATTTCAAATTTAAATTAATTTTAAATAATTTTTGTGACACTTTAAATTTTAAATTTTCTAAAGTGTCACTTTTAATTTTATGTAAGTGTTCAAAAACGTTCTCAATTACCATTAGATCGTTGCCCACCCAATTCTCATTATTGATCGTGGTTATAATTGTTAATATTTCCGATATCCCTTATCGACTGTGTTCTACTTACATGAAAATAAATTGTCTTAAATAAAATGCATTGAATTTCAATGAGATACATAAAAATGCTTAATTTTAAATCGCCAAACATTTAAATTAATAGTGTGAATTTTTAAATTTAAAGCGCAGTTTTTCTTGATGTAGTGATATACGTGACCATTTTTTGTCATTTCTAACCATGTGCGCCGATCGACTGATCGTTCGATTTGTTGGTCGTTTGTTCTATCAACGAGTTCTAAGAAAACATTTAGTTTATATTTTTCCGCTGGCAATGATGCAGGTAGAGGCCAACAGTGATGTAATTACAATAGTGTTATTCTTGTGGCATCTGTGTGTCATCGGTTATTGTGTTGGACTGCGACCCAAAATGTCCCATATCACAGGTTCAAATATGGGCTGGAACTGTCAGCATCTTTAACATTTTTTATTATAATAAAGTTTGCAACTAGATACCTCGGAACGACAAACTTTTCATAGTAAAAAAAAGGCGGACATTCGTAGATGTTATCTTTTAAAAGCTACTCGAGACAAAATTGTTGGCATTTTTTTGGAATATTAGATAAGTAATATTATAAATAAATGTAATATTTTGGAAAGTGTATAGCAGGTTTTAAAATTGGAATAGCAGATTCACGGCATATTTTAGGAACAGACAGAAAAGAAATATGTCTAAAATGTTTCTAAACATGCTCGACCCTTTCAAAAATTTTGTCTAGGGTTGCCTAAGTTATCTCTCGACATGTCGCGGTATACGTATCGCAAAGAGTACATGATCGGTTCTGTCACATTTTTTTTTCTCTTATTTTTGTTGCTTTGTTATTGCTGTTGTGCCGCTTCGGCACCGAAATAAAGTAGCGCTCAACAAGCGATGCAGGAAATTCGATGATTTAATGGCATTTAAGCTTGTTAGTAAATGTATATGTGTGTGTTTATGGTGAATTGTTAATTAACATCGAACTCGACAATGGAACCGCAATTAAACTGTAAAATGTATTTGGTCGTTTATATAAAATCTAAACTATACCTACTCTTAAAATGAGTATACATTACTTACCGAGTGTGTAACCCACAAAAAGATACATTTTGCTATACCCCATTATAATAAATTAGTTAAACTCTAAATGTTTATTTAATTATGTTGATTCGAGATAATAAAAATTGAAAATCTATTCAGTTTTTTATTGAATTTTGTTTTAAATATATGCCGTCATTTAAATATTTTTAACTTAAATGTGGTATTGAAACCAAAACCGATGTAAACCAAAATAATTCTGGCCCAGATCTTGCATATATCCTGCGGGGTGTCAATTGCTCTAAAAGGTGTCAATTGCTCTAAAAGGTGTCAATTGCTCTAAAAGTACCTATTACGTGACCGGTACCATTGGTACCACCTAAGGACAGGATCTTGAAAACTAGTTCTGTGATAGGTCAAAAGGTGTGCATGAGGAGACGGATTGTGTCCATGCTAAACATGTGGCTAGGGAAGCGAAAAGATACTAAGTGCTACCATAGTCACTTAGTATCTTTAGTATATTTACACGCTGCAACTAATGAGTCTACAATTCGTAGACTGTTTTTCGAAAAATAATGGCTTTAAATACAGCATATCTTCCAAGTAATTATAATGTACACATGCAATGGTGAAATGGAAGGAGAATGGAAAATAGCATGTAATGTAAAGTAAAATAAAATAAGATAACTAAATTTAAAAAAATATATAAAAAAAACAATAAAAAAATATTTAAATAAAAAAAAAATATTTTTTTTTTTACTGAATGTACCATGTACCAATGAACAGTATTTTGAGGACTAGTTCTGTGATAGGTCTAAAGGTCTACAGGAAATTTTATGATCATCTCTACCTTATAGTGATTAGAAAATCCATTAAAAAAACATGATAGTATTGTTTTTGCAGGGTATTTCTTGTTCTTGAATCGGCATGTAGACCTAATTTTAGACACTAATGCAAATCACTAACGTACAAAATATTAAAATATTTTTTAATTAAAGTCCAAAAATCTTAAAAACTTAAATTCAAACTTAATTTCTCCCTCATCTGTTGTTTATTAAGCGCCTCAGAACTATTTAATCAGAGATGTTTATTTTTATAATACCAACGTCTATTATCTGGCCAAAGTTACTTAAATATTGTGACTATTACTTAATGACACCTGTTTCTACATGCATTCAATTAAGCATTTGAGGCTTATTGAGAACATAGCATTTTTTCTGATTTTGGATCAATAAAAGAGTGGCCCCAAAAAGATAAAAATATCATACATATTAAAATATGTGACTATTAGTATCAACAAAAAAAATACTAGAAATTCCGTAACCATTTAAAGTTTTACTGGCAAATTTGCAGTAAATATTTTAGTCCTGAATAACATTTTTATTTCAATACACTTTCAAATTAGAATTTTTTAATGAATAAAAAAAAAATATTGAAAAAATCTTTTTCTAGTTCTTGCGTCTTGCCAAAAACTGCAAGAACAACATCTTGCATTTTTGCACATCACTACTACTTCAATATGGTAAATTCCTACTAGGGAATCTGAAACGACGAAATTAGGTTCATGTGGCGTTATTATAATTTTCTATTTCTTATATTTGAACAATTTTTTTTTTGCTGAGTATGGATCTTTTTTTTAGTTTTTAAGTTTTGTTATATTTCAATTTTGTATTTTATTATATAATATTTATTATATTTTATTCAATTTTAATTTTATTCTGTTCTGTAAAATTATAATTTATTTTTGGACTATTTTGAAAGGTTATTGAATTTCTTGTTTACATTATTTAAGTGTGTGATAAACAAAAAATATATATATATATATATATATATATATATATATATATGTGTGTAAAGGGAAAAACATCTAGGTACATATTTGAGTTCACAATATATGTTAGCTAATTTTTGATATCTTATCTTATCCAGAAAACTCGATGATAGATAAAGTTTGTTGTTGCTGTTTTTTAGTTTTTTTCATATGTAGCCCATCGGCAGCGTGTTTTAAATGCGTTTTTATCCACTTTAAAGTCACAAACAAGACGTTATCAATGTTTATAAAAAAAAACTAAAACTATATAAATAAATGCACACGCCCACCTAAATACTACCCATTGAATGCTCTCAAATAATAAAAAAATATAAAAAATAAAATAACAAAATTAAGAATTACCGTATTTGTGAATTTGTTCATAAATATTATTAATAAGCGCTATTTCGAGGATTTGAAAATTTTGTATAGACTTTTTTTTTTGGAAATCTTTATTTAATTTTTAGAATACATTCTTCTTGGAAATGTATTCTAATGGTGTCCGCTATCGATTTCCGAAAATGGACCACTCCTAAGGGTACCAATAGCATTCTAATGATGTCCACTATCGATTTCCGAACCATTCGATGTCTGCTACCGATTTCTGCAACAAAATTTTTTTCGGTCTTTTTATCACTTTCCGCCCACTTTTGCCCACCCACCCACTTTTGTCCACCCACATTTTTCCAACCACTTCCGACCAACGCCCACATCAAGCAAACGAACGGACAGACAAATTAACAAGCGATCAAATGAACAATCGTCAATCGAACAAACGAACGAACGAGCTACTCGAAGCTCGAACAACGATCAAGCAATCGAGCTACTCGAACAACGAACGAGCAATCGAGTTACTCGAACAAACCAGCTACTCGAATAGCTCGAACAAACGAACGAACAAACTACCCGGGTTTTGCGAACTACCCGGGTAGCTCGAACATTTAATACCCGGGTTTTTCGAGTATTTGAACTACTCGGGTATTACCCGGGCCTTCGAGCACCCGGGTACCCGGGCTACTCGAAAATACTCGTATGAAATCGAGAGCTCTGATATGAATGCAGTTTTACGTAATAGGAAAAAAAACTAGTCAAAATGAGCGAATTATTTAGAATTGATGTATGGAATGTCTATTTAAAAATCGTGCTGGAAATAGTGTTATCTGAACTAATGAAATGATCTGTTCATGAGCAGGTCCCCTATTAAGACAATTGCGATCGGAACCCAGTCTGTATGTCTCGGAGACCATCGATGTATCGAATCTTTCTAGAATAACTTCGATTAAAAAGTTCGAGAAGTTGCTTTATCGAGTCTAATTTATAAAATGGTTCGTACTTTCAATTTCTTTGACAAGATAAGATATATAAACATTTATCACATCGACATCGCAATATTTTTCGTAGTAATCTCGAACTTTGGCCATTTTTTTCTTCGGCATCGTTCCGATTTTGAAAAAATCTCGTATTAACAAACCAGCGACAGAAAGTATCGATATCTATCTATCATGTAGGATCTCGAAACGAATGGCATACTGGGAATTTGTAATATTCCGCATTGTTTTTTAGAATTCTGATTTTTTTTTGTAATGTTTTCAGAATAAATTTAAAAATATAAGTATGAAATTTATTGAACTGTTGTAATGATTTCGAAATTATTCAATTTGTGACTCATCACGGATTAATCACAACAGCATTTGACCAGTATGATCTGTTATTTGTTGTTTCCGTATTTCGTTTAATATGAATTCTTAACATAATGTGTTGTATTTTGTAGGTGATGTTGGTTTTGGCTGTGTTATTGTAATTTTAAATATAGGAGCGATTTCTAACTCGTTTTTGGTTATTATTTTGTTAATTACTATACAGAATTAAACCGTACAGACCATACCCTGCGTACCATGCATATGATGACAGACATTGTGTAATTTGTGCTGTGTAGTCAATTCGTTGTTATTTTTATTATTTAGCAGGTTTTATATATATTAAAGGTTTTGTTTTGTGTTGCTTCCTCTTCTTCGTTTGTTCCTCCTTTTACAAGCGCACAACAACCATACACTTGTATCTTGTTAGCAAAAATATATATTTTTTGTTTTGTTTTATTTTATTATTTTTAAACACGTCTCTGGCAAGACAAGCAATCAAACGCAGCTCGTTAAGAGCATCAATGCATCGCATCCATCGGTTTTTGTTTTTGCTGCTGCTGTTTTGCTTTGTGTTTGTGTAAAATGTGTGTTATTTTGTAGATATATTCCCGATCTTCATTTTTGTGCGCTCGCATTAAAACCGGTCTATGGCATGCTTTAGCGGCAACACTATTTCAGTGTTGCATTGCAAAAAAGAATTAAAATATGCCAATAAAAATATTAACAATACATAAAAGAAGACGGGCTCAAGTTTTAATATATATTGGCTCTCTTCCACAAGAGTACAACGAAAAAATTTATTTAAACAAAATTTATTGTGCGTATTTACAGCGAAAGTACACGAAATAATCATCATATCGACGCTCCCATTCGATTCTAATTTTAAAATTTCTCTTACATTCAAATTTAGATTTTGTCGATTTATCGCATCGATATCACAATATTTTTCGAAGAAAACTTTGTTCATTTTTTTCGATCTCGTTTCATTTTCAAGAAAATTCATCAATATATACCTACCATGTAGGTTCAATTTGACGCTCTATATCGCTACGAGAAAGTTTTCGATATAGTGTAAATTCTCTCTCTACCGATTGATCTCTTAACGATATTGAAACGAATAGTAAGAATATGCAAAAAGGACAAATACGCGTATTAAATGTTTTAAATATAAATGTATTTTGGATTTGTCCGACCCAATCTTTTTGCGCTTTTGAATATTTTTTTTTATTTTTCGTGATGATCTTTTCTACCACTAATTGTCGCCTCACACTCCTAGTTGAAACATGGACTCCAAGCTCTGTTTGATTTGGTGCAGCAGACTGAAAATGGTACCGACTTGAAAGTAGCGGTAGTTTTTTCCCTGGTCTGCCTTTAAATAAATGCGCTGTGTACACAATTCTGAGACCTTCCCATAGTTTTGGCTATTTAAAAATGCTTTGCCCTACTAATATTTATGGATATAAAATTAATAGTTAGAAAATATATATTTTTTAATGTATAATTTAATGTGGTCCGATCAGTGATGAATGTAATAAAAAACAAACATTGAGGTCATTAAGTTTAGTTCGATTTGTTTATTAAACTTGGTTTAATATCAGAATTCAGTTTTATAGTTTTTTGGTAGTTTACATTTTTTTTAAATCTTAATGTTTTTAACATATAATTTCCTTTCGGGTAACGATCAAAGTTACAAACTTTCCGATATCTATTCTACACTTTGAAATATGGTAACACATTTAGAAAATCGTAATATTTATAATTTTTATATTTTTAGTTGAATTTCCTAACATTTTTTTTTGTAATTCCAGATTAACGATTTCCAGTAAAAAAAAAATTTCTGCAATATACAACAGTCTGGATGCTAAATCTATATCATATAAAGTGACCGAAAAATATATAGATCTATAAAAATAAAAATATACTGGAAACAAAAAAAAAGAACAGAAAAATTATGAACAAGAAACAATACAAACATATTAATAATATAAAGCAAAACTTGTGATTTTTAGTTGTAATTAACCTACTTTAAAATAAGTGTTCAAATGTAAATATACGAAGATTTAAAACAAAAGTGAATTAATTTTAAATATAATTAAAATCAAAATTAATCAACAAATCAAAACTAGAAACAAAACCGTTGCAATATTATCAT
Source organism: Dryomyza anilis (assembly GCA_951804985.1). NCBI lineage: Eukaryota > Metazoa > Arthropoda > Insecta > Diptera > Dryomyzidae > Dryomyza > Dryomyza anilis. The sequence continues at coordinate 46,410,866 of OX638135.1, forward strand.
CAAAATAATTAAAAATTTAAGAGTAACGTAAAGTTAATAATATATAAGAAATAGAAATAATGCCACACAATAGTCACAACTCACACTCCCGCCACGGCGCCTCATCCGGCGATGACCTCGGTAGCACCGACGAGGTTAAGATATTTAAAGACGAAGGTGATCGCGAGGACGAGAAAATATCATCCGAGAACCTTCTGGTGGAGGAAAAATCGAGTTTGATCGATCTCACAGAAAGCGAGGTAAGCGATATTATAAAAAAATACCCAAAAAATTTCCCCATGGACATCCAATTCTATATAATTTGCTGCTGCTAATTTTGATTGTATACTCAGTTTTTATTACGTAACGTTTTTGAATAGACTACTTGGACTACTTAGATTAAAAAATAGTACAGTTATAAAAAAGTTAAAAAAAAAACTTAAACGTAACTTTATTGCCAAGACTAATTTCAATATATTAATGAATAAATATTTCAATGATAATCAAAAATATTATTAATGGCTTTTTAGACTATGAGACCACACTAGCTATCAAAAGTAGTAACTTTTTTCTAATTGATCTACTTTTTTAAATATGCGCTGTGAGCATAATTTTGGTACTGTTTTACATAATTAATTTTCATTTAAAATACTTATGCATGTATTCTAAAAATATAATTACTTCATATCTAACGTATGCTTATTCTTATTGCGTATTCAGCTTTTTCCTACATCGTAGTCTTTTTGAGAAAAAATCTCCTGTTTTTAAGTAGTTTGTATGTAAAATATACAAGCATTTTAATAGGCTATATAATGATAGGCTATATAAGGTTATGCTGTGCATAACCATAAATAATATTCTTATTTATATTTTATCTAAATTAGATCATTAAAAATAGCATAAAAATCTAATTTTTTGTAGTATCAATTCAAATAACAAAATATTAGTATTTATTCATATTCTATAATTAGTCTTGACTAATGGAACATTTAATAAAACTAGACTACATATTTTATTCTCAAAAGTAGCTGAAAATTGTCTATAGCTATTTTTTTAAACATTTTACGTAATATGAGAAAAAAACAGAGTACGAAGTCGAAATCGCCATGGAAAAATTTGTTCTCGTTTTGTTAAGTAATGTAATAATTTAAAGTTAAAAAATGCGTTAAATTTCAACGTTTATAGTTCAGATATAGTATATTTTAAAATACCACTACAAGATTTTGTCAAAATTCATATTATATTATGATATTAATAACATCTTTTTGTTTTGTTTTTAATTGGAACAGGATAAACGCGGCAAAATCGCGACAAGGCCGGATCACAGTCCAGTTTTCAGTAAGTAACGAATTTTCCAAAATACACACAGAACATATTTGTAATATTAATTAATGCAGATTTTAAATGTAATATAGACAAATTGAAATGAAGTAGTTTAAATATGCAAAAAAAATATATTAAAGTTCATTATTAAAAACACAGTCACTTATAGTATTATATGTTTTAATTTCAATATGTTTGCTGCAAAGATACAAAACTTGGTAGAATGGAAAAATGTATGATTTGATTTATTACCTATGCAGTACATTCATTGTTTAAAATACATGTCATTGTAGACTTAACTAAATTAACTATTTTCAACCGATCGCTATTCGGTAATCAATTAAGTCGGTAATTATTTATCAGTTTAATTGATGTTGCTCGGAAATCTTCAAATTTAAATAGTAAGTACCACCCTGAATTTATAATTTAACCCTAGCATTTATTAAAAAAAAATAATTTCGTTTTAGACTTTCATTTTCAATTTGTCGAAACTAGGTACCTAATTGTTTTGGTTTTTTTGACGTAGTATGTATATGCCGGCATCGAGCGCTGATCATCATCGATCGCTTAGGATGATACATACTTTTGTGTTTAAATTGTTGTATTACACTGAGAGTGCTATAAATGGAATGCTTTTTTTATATTTATATTTGTTTTTTTTTTTATTATTTCTAATTTTTTTTATTTTTTTTATGCATTGTTTAATTTATAATAATGTTGCGCTGAATAATATTCTAAACTACACTCAGAAAAATACAATATTTCAAAAATATGATGTTTTTGATAGAAACTAAAAAAAACTATTAATACAACATTTTGTATTTACCATTCATTAAGAGTTTCAGTTTTTTTTAAATTGTACAGTATGGTACATAGTATAATATGAATTTATATTCGTATTAGTATTTTTTTTTTTTAAATGTTTATATTTTTTAACCATAAATAAAAAAAAAATAATAATCTGCTACATTTAGCATGAGTGTTAAATAGCTCTACACAACACGAGTTTTTCCCATGGACATCCCATACATCAAATCAATATAATTCACGGATGCTTATTTTACCTGCCTATTCTGTATTTTTCTTTCTGTTTTATTTTAACTAGTAAGTAAAAATGGCTTAAAATTACGATTGTAATCTTTTCTGAAAAACGTTATGTAATACGATAAAACTGAGTATGCATTCAAAATCAGCACCAGCGAATTATATAGAATTAATATATAGGATGTCCATGGGAAAATTCGTGTTGGGTAGTGTATTTGAATAAGTTTATACGTAAAGTTTTAGAAATGTTGCTGCATAAGAGTAACCCCTGTTTTTATATTACTTTATTAGGAGACCGCTGCATTTATTATTCATACATATATTAGTAACTAATTCCGGAATTTTTATGTAAGTCCTATCGTTTCGGGATTTGAATCCTTATTATCTAAATTTTCCGATTACTATCTAGAATAACATATAATATAATAACTTGTAAATGTATATTTAAACACACTTATTTAATACATGTACGATTATATCGTTAGTAATTGTTCCATTAACATCTGAGTGGAGAGTACATTATTGTTGTTGTTTGCCCCCCTTTTTTTACGTATTTTTTTTACTATTGTTGTTGTTGCTCCATCGCGCGCCATAAACTCGGGCGGTATCTCGTTTTTGTTGTAAGTTTGCTGTTGTTAGTCGACGTGCTTATCGTTGCTGCTAGTATTACTGCTGCTGTTGTTCATTATGCTCATCATCACAATCATTAAATCGTTTTTTTTACATCGTCAACAACAAAAACAACAACAAGTACAACCCCAACTTGCGCTGCGTGTTCTACTTGTGGTTATTGTTTCGATATATATATATATATATATATATATATATATATATATATATATATATATATATATATATATACATATATATATATATGTGTATATATATAAATAAATATATATATATATATATATATATATATATATATATATATATATATATATATATATATATATATATATAAACATATATAAACATATATATAGTTCTTGCCTGCAACATCAGTTGAAAATCGTTGTCATGCCCTGATCATCGCACATTGATTTTTTTAATAATATCGCTTTGTTCTTCATTCGCAGATTGTGTCTTCTCTCACTCCCTCTCTCTGCCGCGTGCTGAGGAGCTCTGTCATTTTCTCTATTTTTAAGATAAACATTGAAATCGTAACAAAAATTCGATGTTTTTTCTTACCCGCTGTTTTTTCAAAGTGTAATTTTTTACTCTTTGCTGGCTATGACGGCCGGATAACGTGTAGATATCTGAATTTTTCGTTCGTTTGTTTGAGTCTCACTGCACAGTAGTTCAACACCATAAATAATCTAAAAAATCTATTTGATGTATATTATTGAATTGTTTATATACTATATTTTGAATCCAGAAACATACAAATTATTCATTGCATAATTTGAAAAGAACGACAACAAATTGAAAATATAACACAGGCACCGCTTTTTTGTAATAAGTTTAAAAGCACTTATTGTCATAAAAAATGCTGAGTATTCTTTATGCAAAAAATGTTCACTTTGGCCGTGAGATTTGTTCAGAAATAAAATCCCTCATCAATAAATCCTATATTTATAACAAAAATGTGAAAAATAGTCTTAAAAAATGTACTTACAAAACTAAACACTAAAATTTTAGGAAATATATAGAATAAAATTGGTAACATTATATTATATTTCAAAACGGTTTGATTTACAAAAATATTTTCTTTGAAAAAATCATATAAATCGTTGAAACACTAAAATTATGCATTTAAATAAAAATTATTGCAGTCGGTTTCCATTTTGTGTGAATTACCCGTCTTCCGAAGTGTTAATAAAAAAATACCTTGCGAAATTAATAAAATATCGAGTAAAATGCCTTAATCCGTCAAAGAAATTTATTATTCAAAGTTGGCATATATGTCCTTAGATGTTAGTGTTGTATTAGTTATTTGAATTATACTCAAAAGTTCACGCTGAGAATCTCTATATGATTTTCCAAACCGAACACGTCTTCTTCGGGGTTTTACAAACGGATGATCAAACCTAATATTTCCTTTCACATAGGAAACTTCTATAACCTTTTGATAATAAACTTAGATTAAACCAGATGAAATATCGTATATTTATTAAAATACCACAAATACTTAAAATATATTACCTGATTACTAATTGTCTATCTGTCTGCAAAATTAAAAGCATCTAGCCTGGCCTCTAAGGTTCGGTCGTCTTGAAGCGTTATTTATTTTCAATTGTTTTTTTTTATGTTGTTTTGTTATAATTTTGTGACTTCTTTCGACGTTCTTCTTCTTTTATGATAAGGTTTATTTATTATTCCAACTTCTTTGACTGATTCATTCTTCTTGTTATTTATTTTCTGTGCGTGTGTGTGAGCTGGCCGACTCTCGCCCGCACACCAGTGCGCAGTATTTCGCGCGCAACTTTAACTTGCGGCTTTTTGTTGCGCTGAGTTTGTTGACTCTGCTTACTTGTGCATGTGTAGATATTTCATGCGGTTTTGTGTATGTGTGCTTGGCACTCTGTTGCTGCTGCTGTTGTTGTCTTATTAGTTGTTGTTGCCTAAGCGAGCTAACAAGGTGCTGCCGATCGATGCGTTCCTCCTTGTTCAGCGTTTGTTGCTGTTGCTATTGTTGGTTGTGACGACGTTTTCTGCGTTGCTGCGTCTTTCACTGCTTTTGTTGGTCATCACACAATTATGGCGTCATCGACAATAGCAACATGATCAGCAGTTCATTCAATATGATCAACAACATGCAAGAACAGAATAAGTCTAACACTACAACAACACATGTGCTTAATAAACCACAGTGGTATAAGCGACTAAAAATTAATTTTTAAATATTTAATATTTTGAATATTTTCTTAATAATTAGCATAAAATATATTTATATTAAAAATAACTACATTCTGTATTTATTTAAATGCCCAAAAATATATTTTTTGACATATTTTTAGACATTTAAATAAATACAAAATGTAGGTATTTTTAATATAAATATATTGTATGATATTTGTTAAGAAAATATTTAATATATAAAAATGTATTTTTAGCCGCTTATATCACTGGGTTTAAATTGCTCGAGCAATTCCAAAATTCTTACTATTTGTGTTTTAAGTACTACTTCGATTCTGAAACTCCCGCTTGTTGTTGTATAAATGATGCCTCAATTTTAAAATTTTAGCTCTTTGCTTTTCAGTTGCTGCTGAGTTTCAAATACTTTCGCTTTTATGACAACAAAGTCTCCTGGGGAAAAGTCGACACCTTAAAAACACTTTTCGTGCAATTTTTTTGCTCTATTGTATTAAAACAAATAGCTAAAATGTTAAGACTGAACAATAGAGGTCACAGTATTGCATATGACCGGAAGAAATTTGTTTGAATAGTTTTCTTTTAGTTTTTCTTAAAGTTTAAGACTGTGTCGTTTTTGCATTTGTTTCGTAGAAATTAAATGAATTGTACCTTTATCGCATATGGAAGATTTTTAGTTAATAATCAATGGTGTTCAAAATAACCATTTCCAAAAAGTGTCAACTTTGCTTCCCTACATTCTGTTATTAGTTAAATGCCATTATATATATAAATAGTACAGGTGCATTTATTTTTACTGCACAAAAAAAAAATTATACGAATACTACTACATTTGCTTCAATATATTTAAAATATTTCATTTTTAATCAGAGTTCGTAAAAAACATTACCGAATGAACAAAAATTCATTCATTCGGACAATGTATTTTAAAATCATAAAATCTTTTCGAAAAATTGTCTCGCTTGAACTATTTGATTTAAAACTATTGATAAAAGCAATAATGTTCGAAAAATTAAAAAAAAATTGTGGGACAACAAAAACAACGTAAATCACCATTTTCCAAAAAAAATAAAATTTAAAATGCGATTCATTGGAGATGATTTTCTCAAAATAATTTCAATGATGCACTTGGGTGCTTCTATAACCCCACTGGAACAGACTGACCCAAAAAAAGTTCCAATGACGCACTTGGGTGCTTCTGTAATCTCATTGGAACTGATTCACCCAAAAAAGTTCCAATGACATACTTGGGTGTTTCTGTAATCCCACTGGAACAGATTAATCCAAAAAAGTTCCATTGATCGACCCGGGGGTTTTGTCCATATCTCAATGGAACCAATTTGTACAAAAAAATGTCGAATGACGTAAATGGGTTCTGGCCAAATCCCAATGGAATCAATTTGTCCAAAAAAAATGTCCAATGACGCAAGTGGTTTCTTCAATAAAATGTATGAAATAGGAATATAAATGAATTATTCGGAATATTATTTTTTAACTAAGAGCATTTATGAATGAATTTATCATTTAATAAATTCGCGAGTGAATGAAATTCAAAGAATTTTAAACAATTTCAAAAATTCACGAATGAATGAAAACAAAAATTCCTAGAGAGAATATTCTTTTTTAGAATTAATGTATTTCAAATATTCTACGAACTCTGCTTTTTTTTGCATTTAAAAACTAACTGTTTCGTAAAATGATATGAAAAGAAATTCATTAAAATTCCAGTGACTGCTTTTTTATTCGTTTATATTTTATTTAATTTAATACAAAAAAAATATGTCGCTGGGATTTCTTACGTTTTTTTTTAGAATTACTTTTCAATTTGTTTTACGAAATAGGACAAAAATAATCTAGTAAAGCATTTATTTGCAAAATTAATACAAACATTTCGTAAACTGTTTGTACATTAATACTTTTTATTTTTTGCATATAATTAATTTGAAAAAATGATGGCTTCCGCTGCGTATTGATACTTCGATTGTTTTGCGAACATTTCAAAACTTTGGACTGTTCGCCCACTGTACGGGGTTTTAACGTGCTCATCTGTTTTGTGGTTTATTGGGTTGTTTAATGTTGGTATGCAATCTGTGTCTAAGAATGTGTATTGGTTGCTAACACGAATTCACTCGCTTGCTTGGCTTGTTCGTTAATGCGCAGCGGCGCAATATATTCATGACAAGCTAACACACACATCCAAACAAATATGTGGGAAACAAAACAACACGCATTTTATTATAAAAATTGTATTATAGAATTGGCATTTATTTAGTTTTAAAAATATATTTTTATTAAATGGTAATAAAAAAAATAAAATGAATTCTTTAATAGTTAAATATGAAAATATTCATAAACATAAAATATTATAGCAGTAACAACATCAAAATATTATGGGTATTGTATAAATCAAAGAGATTTCATCAATACGATGAACAATTCATCAATAATCTGATGCATTTTTCATTTCAATTTTTTTTTTTTTTTTCATAATAATAATATAATAGTTTGGCGCTACAGTTCTATAATAACATAGGCCGAGCTCTCTCACCATTTTGAGCTGTGCGTGTTATATTTGTACTCAAAGTGGTGGAACCGACAGTTTAATGCCGAATCCGAACGGCGGGTGAGAGCTTTTCATAGGCATTGTTTACTCTCGTAGGTTTGACATTTACTGCCGAGAGGTAAAAGAAATATGTTTCTATAAAAAGATATTGTTAGCCCCAGTCCAGACTTGAACCTGGGACCTTTCGTCTCGCAGTCCAACGCACTACAATTTGTTTTAAAATTAAGTTGTTTTCAAACGGTTCTTTCCATTTCAAATTAAGAATATTTGGAATTTTTGAACTATCTTAAAAATTATTTTACTACTTTAAGCGTTGTAAATAAGACGTTGATGTCACCCAAATCCTACGCAAGAAAATAAAATATATGAAACCACAGAAACATGAAAATTTTCAGTGTTTTGCAAAATTTTAATTAGAAACCGCAGGCTAGCGGTGGCGAGTTAACAGACAGACAGAATTATTTATTTATTTTTATTTAGTTAAATTTTGCAATTCCAAATTTCATTAAAATTACATAAAATTACAATTTATTACTTTGTAGCGTTCCTTGTTAAACAAATATTTAAACACAATATACATTTGAAATTAATGCAATTTGCCAATTTAAATATATTAATTAAATTTTTGTTATTATATTTATTTTTCTTTTATCAATGTTTTTATTTAAAATATTATATTCACACAAAACAAAAACATATTATGATTATAGTCATACATTGATGTATATAAAGGAATGATTGTTTTTTGAATAATGATTACGAAGTAATTTTAATTTAAATATGAGAATATAGAATCCAAGTCTAAAAACTTATAATAAAACTAGACTTAGATCAGGTTAACCAAACTATACTAAGAAAACAAAGATGATTACCAGAAATAGAAACAGCCCTCAAGTTATTAAAAAATTATTTAGATCGTCATTGAGACAACCATATCTCACACTTCCGTTAAAATATATAAATATTGCTAGCAAAATCTTTCAAATTTACGATATTCGTAGAATACATTTGTAATTTCTTTATTATCATAAAATTTATATCATAAAATTAAAATTAAAATAACAAGAAAATTATTATATTTCGTTGAAATTACGAAATTTTCTTTATATTATTATTATTATACACCAAGAAAACAAAGAAGATTACCAGAAATATCACATCCATAAATATCAAGTTATTTACAACATAATTTGGATTGTCTTTGAGACAACCATCTATCAAACAACCTACAAATACGGTAAACATTGCTTGCAACCATCTTTCAAATTTACGATTACGTATAGCAACCATCAATTAAACATCTTATAAATAGAAATATAGTTGAGGAATATTTGGCAAAGGTACTCAATTAGAATTCGCGGAGTAATTTTTATTGAATTAAGATAAAATGAATCAAATGTATTTTTCACTTTTACCATTAAAATGTAATATTTGAGTTGACAATAATAGCAGCGATTACAAAATTTGTTACAAAATCCATTATTTTCTTCAAAGTTTTTAAATTTAAAACTTGTATTTATATTAGTAAGGCTAATTTGAATAGTATTGTTGAATATTTGAAATATTTTGTGTTGCTTTGATTAATTATGGAACCTACAAAACCATGTTTTAGTAAATCGCGAAAAATCCTTGAAAATCCTTAACATTTTTTAATAGAGCTTTCAAAATTATACAGGATATTGTTTATTTCATAGCTAAAATGTTAACTGAAGCAAATAATTTGGCAACAATTACGAAACACGTGCCTAAACGTAAAAAAAGTATCAAAAAATCACTTGTTTCATTGTTACATATAATTTAAGTAAACTTTTCTGTGAAATGTACCAAAGTGAAAAAAATATGGATATGCAATTCGAAAGATATGATTTTAGAAAACATCTCATAAAATAAGTTTTTTATGAAAGGAGCCCTGAAGGACAATTATAGACCTCGGCAAATATTTAAACTACTAATTAGAAGTATTGAAAATTCGTGACTAACCCTCTGAACCATTAGTCTAAAAATTGCGTCATTTACTATTGTCCAATACAATAAAATTTGTAATTCTGATATTCCAGGAATCAGTCGTGGAATTGGATCATACTAAGTTACGCTAGTGGTTACATCAAGTTACTCTTATGCTAGACACGTGCAAACTCGAGATGTATTAATATTGGCCGATATGTATTATAGTTCTTAATGGCTTCTCACAGAAAAAACTTCTTCTATGAGTTGTTTTCTAAATGTTAATCTTTCAAATTAAATATCAAGATTTTTTTTCACTTTGGAACATTTCAAAGAAAAGATTACTTAAATCATATGTAATATTGAAACAAGTGATCTTTTGATACTGTATTTTACGTTTAGACGCGTATTTCGTATTTTTGTCAAATGTTTTGCTTTAGTTAACATTTTAGCTATGGAATAAACAATATCCTGTATAATTTTGAAAGGCTCTATTAAAAAATTTTAAGGATTTTTAAGGTATTTGTGCGATTTACTAAAACAGGGTTTTGTATATTCCATATTTAATCAAAGCAACATAAAATATTTCAAATATTCAACAATACTTTTCAAATAAGCGTAACTAATATAAATAAAAGTAATAAATTTAAAAACTTTGACAAAAATAATGGATTTTGTAACAAATTTCACACCTAAATTCAAGACTCATTTACAAAAGGTACCATATTTTTTGAAATAGGTTAAGAATATGGAAAAATAAGACGGCATTGTAATGACATAATTCCAATAAATGTAAATTATAAAAATAATTGATTGTTCTTATTACGCAACACTTCTAAAAAATCGAATTTATAATTTATAGGAGAGCGCTGCTAATATTTTTCACACAGCTGTATGTCATATTTAAATAATACTAAGAGTTTTACTGCTATTATAGTTGGCAATAAATCACTTACAATTATAATAGTCAAATTCCGTCACAATGAAATACAAAAAAATCACGCTAAAAGTGCGTAAAATAATAACTTTATATATAGCGTTATTTCTCGCTAGAAAATGCGTCAAAAAGCCAGTATTAGCTGGGTACTAAAAAAAATCATCAAAATGAGTGTAACTAATTTACAAATTTATGTCGATTTTTATAGCTATTTTTAGCTTAATAATCGTCATATTTTACTTTTATTCAGTATTGCAAAGTAAATCTAACGCAACTGCTACTTAATGTTTCCCACATATTCTGCGACATGTAGCATCCAGCGCAGTTACATGACCACTTCAGCAGACAGACCATGTTTTAGTAATACTTGCACTCATTTTGGATCACTTGCACAACTGAATGTGGCCAATAATTGTGGAAAGTTGCTGTAGATCCATTTACTTTGAAGTACCTAATAAAACATGAACTAAATAAAACTGATATATTTGTATTAAGTATTAATCATAATGTCTGCCCCGTTTCAGAACATTTTATCGAATGATATAAAATGTGTATCTCATTGCATTCATACATGTTTGACAGCGAAAAAACACGCTTTTTTAGCGTATTCTAAAAATTATACTAAAACAACGACAAAAATCGGGTGAATTTCATCAAATTACTAAAAACCCACTATTTTTGCGTATGTTTTAAAAACACGCTTTGCAGGTGTTTTTCAATACTCATTTTAGCATATCACAAAAAAAAAGCGTGAAATTGACTACATTTGTTGTAGTAATATTACAAACATTTTTTAGAGTGTGTTTAAACTTATATTTGCTACAATGCGTAAATTTAAACAGATAGTTGCAGCAAGACTTTCATAAACATCTTGTTTTCTTAGTGTAAAAAAGAATAATATATATTACGAATGAGATTTACATTTGACGAATAAATTATTTAACTTTCGTAAATTGTGAGGCTGTAAGTAGAATTTTACGAAACATTAGTAAAAACAGAATTACGTTTGCGACAAATAGCTTTTAATTTAAATTGGTATCGCGGTCACAAGCAGATAGTTATAAAATAAAGAGAGTTTAGTTGGTAGTTGGTGCATAATATTTCATATTTTATGAATGACATGACATACATGACATTTTACGAAAGATTCGTAAAATTCCTAAAAAAACGTAAAAATATATTAAATAAATTTCGAATAAAAAATAAGTTTTGTAAAATGCACAAATAATATTCGTAATTTTATCATAAATTTCCGAAAGTCTTTCGTAAATTTTACGAAATATTTCGTAGATAAATTTTATCAAAAATTTACGAAAGTTCTTTCGTTTATTTTACGAAATATTTCGTAGACAATTTTCACTAATTTTTTTGTAAAATACACGAACGATTTCGATAAATCCCAAAAATTACCTTAAATTTCAAAGGAAATTTCATTCGGAATTTTCTTCATTTTAAATGTAAAATTCTCAATTTGATTTGAAATTTTCCTTTTTCCATGTGAAAATGTTAATTTCAATTAGAATTTCTGTTGAAAATGATGTAGTAGAATTTATGTTTAAGTAATAATATAACATAATTTCACATTATACTTCTTTTGTTCCATATACAAATACATCCCACTAAATATATTACATATTTTTACAGATAAGATTGAACCGCATACATCAAGCTTTAATATGGGTTACCTAGTTTCCCCATATACTTATTCAAATGGTGGCGCAGGTGGACTGCCAGTGACTATGGTGAGTTTGAATTTTACTACATTATAAAACAGTTGAAATAGATTACCATAAGCAATAAATTATAAAATAATATACAAAATAACTTAACACTTTAGAGTGTTATAAAACATAAAGAATTGTATCTGATTGGTGACACAATTCCATTAACATAATTAAAATATTTCTATTCTATATACAGATCATTTGTATTTAAATTTTTTATTTTTGTTTTCAAATTTGAGCCATGAGTTACTGTACATACGAGACAAACACAACATATGTAATAAATTTCTTCTCGAGCACAAACTTGTTTTTGTTTTGTATGTGTAATTTGTCAATACTTTGATCTGGTACAAATTTGGAATATATAAAAATATTTTTTTTTTGTGTTTATTAAAAGCTAGAATTTCACATTTATCATACCTACTGATGACTAAATGTAAGAAGAAGTCAGTTTTCTTCGTGAATCAGGACTCTCATTTATTCCTATTTTAGAAGCCACATTCTTTTATACGAATCTAATTGAGACACTTATTATTAAAGTGTCTCATTTCTATTATACTTGACTATGTTGATATAAATGATTATAAATGTATTTAAAAGTCATATTATTTACTACCTTAACAGACAGATATTGTATATCGATGTGAGTGAGAGCTCTCACATGTGAGTACTCTCACATCGTCTGAAAAATTGTATTTCATATTTTCACACATTCCGCCCGTCAAGCCCTTACGTTGATTTTGATGGTTCTTACGTTCTACGACTATTGGAAAATTATAAATTTATTTAAAATTTACGAATTTTTTAATCTGGTAATACTTATTACAGCAACAAAACGAGACTTGATTCGCATCCTTTTTGTCACACGGGCGTTCATGACTACTTTCGTCAATACATTATTTATTATTTTCTTCTGTTCTCGGTTGGAATGGTATATGTACTTGATAATGTCAATAACGTACTTCACTAACGGCCATCATCTACTATCATTACTACTGCTTATTATCTCGCTTTTATATGAAATGGATAATGGTAGGGTGACATCGAACGCAAATTTTCAGTTTTACGCGTAAATGTTGTCCCTAGACGTAGGTTGTATGCATTTCACATTTCATTTCACAACGTAAATGCTGCATACCTTTAGGGAATGTGAGGTGAATGTTAATTTTCATCAATGACGTCATCAATAACATTTCACCAATGACAGATTTTCACAATGTCATTGATATATGCATATATGACATATGGTGTATGACGTCTTTAATGCTAAGACATATTCATCAATGACAAATCATCATTGATGACCTTGGCGTCAATCTTATTCTTACAAAAACTGCAAGAACGAGAACAAGAGTCTTGTGAAATTCTTCATAGCAGTTAAATCCCCTATGAGGAAGCATTGGCCTTTGAGGTAGTGTTGCCAAACTTGTGGATGTGAATCCTACTAAGGCATAATTTCTGTAAATCCCTTAAAGCTCTATGTGGCCTCGTCAAATAAATAAAAGTTCTTCAAATAACTAACTTCTTCCCGAGGAACCCATTTATTATTGTAGTTCGCATTTCATATTCCACATCGGACATGCATTTTTTGTAGGTTTTCTTCAATTTGAAGAGAACTTTGTTCTTTTGTGCTCAGTACGATTTTGTTTTGTAATCCGCTTGTTTGTTTGCCTTGTGACGAGGATAAAGCTATTTCTCTTCGGCTGTAGTAATGCTGCTTCCTTGCTATTGTGGAACTAAAAAAAAAATAAAACATCTTAAATAATACTGATTGAAAGTTTAACCTTAAACCACTTAAGCAGATTGATCCACACAACAACCTAAGGCAAATATGTAGACCTTATAAATATTTTCTTTTTTCGTCAGTGTCACAGTTATTTTAATTGTTTGATGATTTTTTTTTTAATTATTTGATTGCTAACACTCGAATTTTAGAAATTGTAAAAGCAATTTAACTTGTATCTATTTTACGAAATTAGAAGAAATCATAATTTGTGACTTTTCGTTTTTTTTTTTTCAATTCAGAAATGCGTCATTATAAACTGATTAAGTTAGTTTTGGAAAACATGTCAAAAAGTGTATTTTAAAAATTATTTTATGTATTAAAAACTAAAAAATTTGGCAACAAGTTATTGTTTTGATCGTTACTTTGCTGTAAAGGTTGAATTACGACTACTTTTGATTACGTAATCCGACTACTTTTTTTTTGATTATTTCTAATCGTAATCAAAATTTTTGATTACGACTACTAAGAATCGTAATCAAAAATTTTAATTACAATTCTTAGTATTCGTAATCAAAAATATTGATTACGATTACTAAAGAATCGTAATCAAAAATTTTGATTGCGATTCTTAGTCGTCGTAATCAAAAATTTTGATTACGATTAGAAATAATTTTTCAAACAATCAATTTTCAAACAATCAAAAAAAAATAGTCGGATTATTAGTTTTTGATTATTTTAAAGTAGTCGTGAAAATAATCAAAAAATGTACTAAGAATAAAATTACTTTTTGATTATTTCTAATCGTAATCAAAAGTAATTGTAATCCAACCTTTAAAGCTCTGCTTTGGACTATGCACCGAAAAATTTCAAATGTTCAAATCATTACTATTACTTGGAATCATGAATAAGTTAATTTAAATATTTGAAAATAAAAGTCGATTCCGTTAACATATAAAAAAAATACTCATAAAGTTACATGTATGTATTCATGTATGAAAGTCAGCCGTATTTGAAAACTTTAAATTTCAAAGTGTTTACTTTTAAATGTATTTCATTTTTTTCTCTTAATGTGACACTTTAAATTTTATTTAAGAGAACCAAAAACTCTCTCAATGAGCATCAGATCATATGGCCATTGCCTGCTTTTCCTCTCTAATTCTGATATTGATCTTAACATTTTCGATATCCCTATGCTATGTTCTACTGCCATACAGATAATTGGTTGTATACATGATTTTGAAAATCTTATTAATAGCCACATCATCAAAAAAGATTTTAATAATAGATTTGATTTTTATAATTTACGGCTAAAATTTTCACCATGAAAACCCGGGAAATAATGTAAACAAAACGACCATTTTTGAACCGCATATATTATGGTAAATTTAGCAGTAAGATTTAAATGTTATAACTGTATCTTAAATACTTTTTGAGTTATTGGTTCCTAAAAGGTTATATAACAGTGACTTGTGTGGAAGGTGGGCGTGTCCGTTGACCGATTAAGCTCATTTTCAAACTACGTTCCCATACGCTGCAAAAAAATGGCTCTTCCGAACATAAAAAAAAGTAGTATGTTTGCATAAAAACATATCTAAATATTTTTGGAAAGAAATCCTGAAAATAAAATAAAATATTGTTTTTTTTTATTAATTTTTATTAAAAATCACTAAACATGCACAGTGTGAATTAATAATATTTGAATTCATATACAAATTTTTAAATGCATAGATAAATAATTGAATTAAAACTGCAAGTACATGTCTCAGTGCAGCACATAGCGTTGGAAAGGAATTCGTGGAAACTGTTGTAAAAAGCCATGCCGAATTATGCTTGAAAATAGAAGCACTGATTTTTCAGTTGTGTTTTTTTTTAATGAAATATTAGTACTATTTGTACTTTTTGTACCACAATTTGTATACTTTTTAAATTTACAAATGACATCGTATTACCGATACGAATAAGTTTTCTCAACAAACATCAAAAGACACGTATGCAGAAAATGGCGGTCGCCGAGTGTAAACTTCG
This sequence comes from Dryomyza anilis, assembly GCA_951804985.1. Classification (NCBI taxonomy): domain Eukaryota; kingdom Metazoa; phylum Arthropoda; class Insecta; order Diptera; family Dryomyzidae; genus Dryomyza; species Dryomyza anilis. The sequence goes on from OX638135.1 coordinate 46,426,945, forward strand.
TATACAAGAAGAATATTGCAAGAATACTTTTATTTACATCTAATTTAATTTTGTTGTTTGTTTTCAAACATCAGTATGTTTAAAAAGACCAATACATACTTCAAACGACGACAAAAGAGACGTAGATAGAAAATTCTGCGAGTGCCAACTTCGTATACAAGAAGAATGTTGGAAGAATACATTTATTTAAATCCAATTTCTTTTTTGTTTGGTGTTAAACATCAATATGTTCAAACGATGACAAAAGTTGGCGTAACTTCGTCTTTTGATAACTAATCGAATGAAGACGAACGTTGCGAACATACGTTATAATTAGATTTGAATAGCATTTTCTGTTTGGTTTGAAACATAGTTATAACCAAGTAAACTCCCAAGAAACAGTATATTCAAATGCAATTAAAATTGTATGTTTGTATTGTAACATATTTATGATAAGTTTGACAGATTCGGCTGGGGAATTTATATAATGTTTACACATAGTAATCTGCTATTACAATCTAAACAATAATTTAATTAAATTTCATTCGTAATACATGTGTGGTGATTTCGTATCATTTTTTAATTACAATCAAACATATTCAAACAAATCTTTTCTATCCGTGTATTTTTGGCTAAAACAGCAAGACAGAAAGACGGGCTGACAGACAGATAGGTGGAAATGACTATACGGACTCGGGTAGTGATGCTGATCAAGAATATATATACTTTTCCATACCAGACACGTCTCTTAAGGGTATAAAAAATCATACGCAAAATTCGCTGTTTTTTTGGTATTTTCATATAAACCTTAACATGTACTTCCGTTTTCTGTCCCACCAGAATTTAATTTATATTTTTTAATCATATAATATTTGCTGCAAAACATATTTTTCGTCAGATTGCATTGGTTTTTGTCTGTAATAATACAGCGTGTAATATGAAAAACAATAAAAAAATAAAAAATTGAATAAATAACAAAATAATAATGAATAACAACCACTTATAATAATGTTTGGGCTAAAATGTTGTCACCTAATTACAGACAATTAATGAACGTATAATAAAATTAATAACAGCTTCGGTTTTCTAATGTGTGCTCTGCGTTTAAAAAGCATTTTAATCGTAAACTCTTGATAAATGCGTGCGTCGCGCGTCGACAAGTGTTGTGGCTGGTTAGGGCTGGTCGGCGTGTGAGCAGCTCGGCGTGACACTGATCCTGTGCGCTGAGCGCGTCGTACATCATATCATAATTCTTCCTTTTGCATACATGTAAATGGTAGCTACTAACTACTTGGGAATTATTATTTAGGCGGTTCCGAGGAGAGCAGTGTGTTGTAAAAATTTGTTGAAAAAAGTATTGGATTTGAAAATGTTATATTTAAATATAGAAAAATAATAGAATATTAAAAATTTGCAACACATTGAAAAATTGAAAATTACTGCTTGTATGCTAAAATTGCCAATCGTTACCAAAACCGCCCGATTCCCGTTTAAAAACGATTTTATTAAAAACCCAAATATTATTCGAAATCATCGCACATTATAAAAACTTGGTAAATTTTCAAAACAGACATAAACGGTTTCATTGTTAATGCGATGTTTAAAATAGTCGTAAAAACTAAAAAAAAAGAAAAACATTTTCTAGAATTGAATTTCGATCGAAATATAAATATTCGGTAACAAAAGATATTTTGTATTGAAAATTCGGATTCTGGAACAGCAAAAAACGAATTCAATACAATTGAAATTTGATATGATTGTTATGTTGTTAAATAAACGAAAAATTAAATTTTTTGTAATAAATTTGTAGTTTCTGGTTCCGATTTATTTTATTTACATATTGAAAATATGGATACAGAATAACATAACACAAGCAAATTATAAAACTCTATATACCGTAAAATAAAACTATATCGATTTCGTAATAAAGCTTGTAACGGAATTCTTTCAATTAAATGATATAAAAACGATGACGAAATCAACAAGTAAAACCATATTGTTATTGGAATTACTGACGAATTTATTTTCGTTTAACCGCAAAACCGTAACCGATACTTAAACGTACACACAAAAAAATATTAGCTTGGCGTTCAGTTGTTTCATCGAATATTCATTTGCATCTACCATCTACCTGAAATTCAATAGTATGAAGCGTAACCAACTATTAGTTGAAGCAACTGCAACATTGATTTGGGAAATGAACTTTTTATCCATTTTAAATTTTTTTATTTCCATTGCTACGGCAACTAAATTCAAAATGAGTCATAACCAATATTTAGTTGACTCAACAGATATTTGGTTATATTGACTAAATGATATAACATTATGTTGTACCAACAAATATTTATTTGATTCAACTGCGGAATCAGCTATTTGCGAAGCCAAAGTAGGTCAACATCAGTCGCAAAAGCTTCAGATTTTTCACTAGTTTTTTTGTGTGCGAAGGACAGCGCGTGCGACGTGTAAAACAAAATTTGGAATTGTTTTAAGACTTGTTCGTTTTTACTGTTCAGGTTTTTCATGCCCAAATACACTTTCGTCAACAAGAGCCATACTATTCTACAGAATACTTGCTATTGTGTTTTTATATGTTATATTTATTTATGCAGCCCTAGCGCTCCAACGTGTTGCAAACACGAAGTCAGCAGCACAACGAGTCATCGGCAATTTCCATCTCGGGAACACTGCTGTGTAAATGGAGTAGTTTTGGGAAATTTAGGGAGTAGAAATGAGTTTATTGCAAAACGTAGTAGATTTCCGTAAAAGAAGTGAGCCACAAGTAAAAGGCACATTATTGGAGTAGAAAGGAGAAGATAAGACTACTCTAAGGAAAATAATGTCAATAAAGTAATGCATTTAATATGTTTTAGTTATTTTCTACTTCATAACGATTTCCGAAAGCAAACATTTTAAATGCATTAGATCGACTCCGATATGATTAGAATGTGGACCCTGGTGAGGGCAGCAATGAAATTAAGCACAGGAAGCGAAGGTAATTCTACAAAAGCAGAAACTATGTTTAAGGATCTCGTTATTTTACGTACAACATTTATTTGTTGTTATTGTATTGTCGCAGTATAATTACCGGGGGTGTTGTCAGCGCCTCCCTGTCGTTTGTTGTCAGGGTGGCAATGCTAACAGTTTCTCCGAACGTCCTACCGCCGTACTTACGTACGTTTGTCTATCGTCTGTATATTTTAATGTTTGCCGTCGCTGTCATCGAGATCTTTTTCGCTGACATACTTAACATTGGCAACAATAATTCAAATGTGTTGTTGGTGTTGCAACCCTTTACAGGTTGTTGCTTTTGCTACCTTTTACCTTGCCAAAGCGATAATTAGTGTGAAAAACACGCAATAAAAAAAATAAAAAATCAAACAACATAAAATAAATATATATGTATATGATATATGATATATAATAAGGGTCGTCCATTTTTACAATATTCAGTTAAGTGTTTCAATTCAATATATTCTATGATTGAATAGCAGTTTTTCATCGGAACGTAACGAAAAAAATTAAAATCTACTGATCTCTACATCCCGGCCTCGTAACGTTCAATATAACCATCTATGATTTAATAGCAGTTTTTCATCGTAACGTAACGAAAATAATTAAAATCTACTGATCTCTACATTCCGGCCTCGAAACGTTCAATATAACCATTTATACAGGGTGTTTGGTTCTTCGATGTCAATATTTCATGGAGTCATGACTCAAAAAAAATAAGAAAATGTGGAAAAAATGTACAATTTTGCATCCAGGTTAAGATACAGGGTGTTTAATACATGTATATTACTGACATAACATGGACAAGAAAATTGGTTTTAAAGTACAATCTGTTGATAAATCAGAGTGGCACGACAACAACAACTCAGCGAACTGCTTTACACGCAACAACAACATTTGAGTAGGTTACACTAACAAAATACACGAAAATTTTATGTAAACAGTACGAAAAGTACGCTTTTATGCAACTCAGTGATAAATGAATATCAATTTTTCACTCATGTTTTAGACAATTAAATTACTTTTCTAATGGTACATGACATCTTCGAACCCCATGATTTCTTTTTTTTCTAAAATGTACGTAAAGTTGAAATTTACCAAAATAAAAATACAAATTTTGATTTTGTCATTGATTTTCTGAAAATTTCGTTACAAATCACTCCATTTTGTTTCTAAATTATAATGACAGACCATTTCTTAAACTTGGTTCAAAATTAGACATTTTTTATTTCACATGTTCTTACGTTTTTGAGTCATTGAATAATTCAGAACTTAATGCCCGATTTACATTGTATCTTCTGTGAGTCTCACTGTATCTCCTAGGGTGCATTTTTTCACAAAAATACTATTTTTATATGAAAATTTAAAAAAATGCAACCCTAGGAGATACAGTGAGACTCACAGAAGATACAATGTAAATCGGGCATTACGTTCTGAATTATTGACATCACTGAACCAAGCACCCTGTATGATGTAAGCATTTAACCAAATGTACCGTCTCATTCCGGGAATTCAGCTCGATTAATAAAAAAATGTATATAATTTGTTTATTGTTTATTTGTATATTACGAAAATATTAAACTTTAAATTTTATTTAAATGTTAGCTTGTGTCGATCATCTTATATCAATTTTCTGGTTGCGCTGCAGTCTTGCATTTTGCATCAGTGGAGAAAAAATAAACCATTTTGTTTTCGATATGTCGGCTTTCAGTATTGTTTTCGGCCCTACCAATTTTTCTATAAATCTACACGATAACTATTTTACATTTATTAATCTTTTATTTTTTTTTGTATGCAGTTTGATCTCTACTTTTTACGTTTTGTTTCACGTGGAACAAAGGAACGAAATTAGCTAAATCCATGAAACTTTGTATATATTAGAGTATTTGTGGTGTTATGAATAAAAAAACGCAATGATCGGTCAACTGCCACGTCTAGTTCCTATTCAACCTGAAACTCAGATATGACATAAAATACTTCAAATATAGTGCTGAATAATAATAATAATAGTTTTGTACTACAGTCTTATAAGAACTTAGGCCGAGCTCTCTCACCATTTTTGAGCTGTGCGTGTTATATTCGTACTCAAATTGGTGGGACCTACAGTTTATTGCCGAATCCGAACGACGGGTGAGAGCTTTTCATAGGCAATGTTTTACTCTCGTTAGTTTGCCATTTACTGCCGAAAGGTAGCGCGGTATAGAAAATTGTTTCTATGAAAAGATGTTGTTAGCCTTAGTCCAGGCTTGAACCGGAGACCTTTCGGCTCGCAGTCCAACGCACTAACCACTGAGCTACCGCGGCTACAATACTAATATTTATTATTGTAACTCCGTTATCCGCCCTCGTATACATTTCAAGAAAAGTTCGGATGAGTGTTGGAATATAAGCTTATTAAAAATTCTTTCTAAAACAGTCATAAATGTTTACTCTGACAGATGTTATAAATAATTCAATACAAGTTTAGGCGGTCAATTTTGACATATTTAGCCCTTAATATCTCGACAACCCGTATTATTAGCACATCCTCATTAACAGATTTTAATGAGGTTCACTTATATTACATGTTCATCAAATTTCATTCAAATCGGAAGCAAAAAATGTTACGGTTGACAAAAAAGGTACGGTTGACAAATTTTCACATATATGAAGCAAAGCAGTGTTATGTAAAATAGAGGATGTAGTCGATTGTAAATATCTTTGAATTGATACGAGATACCGAAAACGTATAACAGAACTATAAAGAGGATATACAACATACATGCTAATTTTGTGTACTAACATATCGTCGGTGATACTGCTAAACCGTCTATCTACATTTTCGAATGCCTCTTACAAAATGAATTTTACGTAAGAAACAAAACTATTTTCAGTCTCAATTCTGCAATTACTTCATATAAAATAAGGTATGTCATAACTTATAATGGCATTTATATTATAACAGAAAATTTGGTGTAATTTTCACATCCAGTTAGGCGGTTTTGCAGTATCACCGACGATATGGCATATGGAACACACGATACACATATTCCCAGTAGAAACTGTTTTAGGATCATTTCATTGTGATAACCCGACCAGATACATGATCAACAAGATCTGATGGTGGCCATCTCTATCATAATAGTGAAGTTTTCTATTACGGATGTAAACAAATTTTCAAAAAGTTTTGATGACACATTGTGATCATCTCTCTGTGAATTGTTGCCGAATTTATTTGAATATCCACAAATTTACTAAACTCTGGCAATGTGTTCCACACTCTTATGTTTCTTTCTTCTCATTTTTTGTATTTATTTTCACGCACGCAAAGATGCGCGAGTTCTTCGGAATTGCTTCCTTGTTGTTGTTGCTCGTTAACATTTATGACGCGTTCCCGGTAAAAAAAATAATAATAAAACAGCATACAAAAAAATCGAAAATTAACAGACAAGCGACGAGCCGGGCAGTCATGGACAAGACACGGAACAGCATGGGTCTGTCGTCCTGCTCAGACCAGTGTTTGCATTCAATAAACAAACATTTTTTTTACATATTTACTACATATTTCTACTACGATATCGATTACTTTTTTTTCAAGAAAAACTTTTTCACTACTTGCTAACGATTTCAATCTCGTAGTCTTTTTATAATCCCGTGTTTTTCGGAATTATGTTAAATAAATCGAATCTGGGACTTATATAAGATTACGTTAAAAAAAACTAAATTAAAATATAAATTGAATGGTAGTTTAGTACTTTTTATTTATACTAATTTTTATACACTTTTCTTTATATTTTTGTGACTGAGTATTATTGGTACCTACAAGAGCTCTTGATTTCATACGAGCATTCTCGTGTACCCGGACTCTCGAAAGTTCAAATACCCGTAAAACTCGGATATTTAATGTTCGAGCACCCGTGTAGTTCGCCGAATGGTATCATGGTCGGTGGTCCATGACCTCCAAAAGGGGGCAAAACCACATTTAGTCCAAAATGTGTGAGTTGGCCATAAATGGATGGACAAAAGTAGGTTTGAAAAAGTGGGTAGGAAAGTGAACAAAAAACTTCGAAAAATAATGTTATTGCAGAAATCGGTAGCAGAATTCGTGGGAAATCGAATGATACTATGTTGTCCAAGACTTCAACATTTTTTTTTTGCGGAAATGGAGAGCGGACATCATTAGAAGGCTAATGGTACCCTTTGGAGTGGTCCGTGACCCCCATAAAGGGGGTCAAAAACCCATTTATGACTCACAAATTTGTATTTCGGTAATCGATAACGGACAGGACATTATTAGAAGGATAATGGTAACCTTTATAGTGGTCCATTACACAAAAAGGGAGTCAAAATCGAATTTATGACCAAACAAATTTTAGTTTTTAACACAAATTGAAGAAAGAACCAATAGCAAAAAAAAAAAACAAAAACTGCATTAACTCAAGATTTTGACAACTTTTTTTTTCCATAGAGCTTATAATATATTTATATAGGTTCCATAATTTCCACAGAATCAAATTCGTATTGTTTTTTGTTTTATTGTTAGTCCAAAAGACCAAATTTGTACAGATTGGACCTTTTTACTAATATTCTATTAATTTTAATTTATGATCCAGAAAAAATTGAAACCATAAAAAAGTACGAATCAGTTAATACATTGATCTTCCTTATATATTTAAAAGTGCGCCTTTTAATGTACTAGGTTTTTTGTACTAGATTAAGGTACTAGGTTAATGTACTATACTAGGTTAATGTACTAATGGGTTCTATATACTATATATTTACTACTATCTTCATTTCCGAAATTTTTTCGACTAATTTATTACCTTATTGGTACATAAAGTAGGTACATTTTTCATTTTACTTTTTTTATTAACTTATCGACAGCCTTTTCTATAACCTTTAGTACTATCTTTTCCTAATTTTCATTTCATTTTTAGCGAATATACAAATTTCGCTTATTTCAACTACCTTTTTACACATCTTCTGAAACTTTAGCAACACTGTTTAGCCAACACTGAGTTTTTGCTTTTTTTCTCTATCTTTGCTGCTGCTTAAAGTTGCGTTATTTTCTCCTATTTAGGCGATTTTGTAGTTTTCAGGCCGTTTTTTGTGATTTTCGGGTTGTTCGTCGTTCGTGCATCTACAGAAGTGTTAATGATTGCGTTGTTGTTGCCGCAAACTGCGCGTCGGTGCGCGCGGCGTCTCGCCAACCGTCGACTTACAGCCGCCTGCTGGTTGCTTCTGCTGTCTGCTTTGGTTAACAAGCAACGTAATTGTTATTGATGTAAATTTATAACGAAAAACATAAAATGCGTAAAACAGCAAAAGTAAGAACTCAATACAACAAAGAAAAAAACCGAACGATCGGTCGTCAATTTTTTTTGTTTTTTTTTAAGTTCTGCCAAGTTCTGTATGTTAAATTCTGTTTAAAACAAATTTTTTGATTTGTTATTTTTTTATTTTATTTCTTTTGTTTTATATTTTATTCTTATTATGTTGCGTGACCAACAGTGGACGAAAAAGCAAAAAATTGCTTTACTATATTTTTGCTGTGATGATTTTTGATTGACTTACAATTACTGAACTATTTCTTATTTGATTTACTCTTTTGCTGTAAGCCAAACACTTGCTATTTTTTATTTATTACTTATTTAATATTTGTTATTGTATTTTCGTTAAATTTTCTATACTTTTTTACCCTAAATTAAGTGGGAAAGGGTGTATTCAATTTGGTCATTCGTTTGTAACACTGAGAAAGAGGCGATGTCTGTCCTCCTCTTTGCTGGTGATCGCGATTACTGGAAAATCAATGAAACTCAGAAGTAATCTTGTATACCTACGCTACCATGTAGGAAATTCCACACTCTAAAAAAGGAATGTTTATAAAATACTTGTGGGAACCTATTGGTTACTTCTGGAAAATACATATTAGCTGGCAGAAATACTTATTCTTAGTCGTAAATAATAATGGCTTATTGCAAACAATTACTCAATTCTAGTGTTTGAACAAAACAATATCTAATTTCTTAAAAACATTTAAAATGTTTCCCAAGAACACCGTATAAAAGTCACTTCAATTATTTATCCCAAACACTCATTTATTACCAGTAAATAATGAAAGTGTTTAAGAAAAGCAATAAATACATAACATTTCTTTGGGGCAAACACTAAGTGTTTGCCAGAACGCAATCTATTTTAAAAGTGTTTGCCCTAAATACTAATAGCTTCTCGGAAAAATGCTACATTGAAAGTGTTTGCCCTAAAAATCGTACAGCTTGTCAAAAAAGATGCATCACTAGAACAATTGAATTTCTCCGTGCACTTGCACGAATAAACGTGGATAAGCTTTTTTGTTGAATAAGAAGCAACATTTTCTTATTGTGCGACATCTGAAGCTAATTATTATCATCTATAGCCAATGCCATCAATTCATCATGATCGCTCTTCACATCATTCAACACAAATGACGGAAGTAGGGATACGACACACCCCTACTTGAACGCCTAAAGATGATGCAAGGGTCATTTATTTGGCCGTATAATTGTAATTCAAAGCAGCGTACAAATAGACCGCCAACAGATCCCGTTCACATAGCCGTCATGCCACTTGGCTAAACAAGGCGTGAACAAATAGCCATGACAATATCCAATGTAACCAGCAACAATTTCATAATTTTTAAAACTAACAATACAATTTTTAAAACCGATATTATAATGGGATCTATTTTGAACATACATATTGTTAATTTATTGGCGGATCTAACAATATATTATTATGCGTGTACAAAATTTTGAAATATTTGTGGGAAACACTTTTCGTGTTTGTGGGTAATACTTTTCGTGTTTGTGGGTAACACTTTTCGTGTTTGTGGGAAGCACTACAATTATTTGTGGGAAACATTACGGATCATTTGTGAGAAACACTTCGATTATTTCCTACAAATGAGCTTGCAAACACTTTAGTGTTTGTTTGATAATTTGTTTGGAAATTATATATTTTTTTGTATGCATGTCTGACAACGGGCTGAAGACTCTACCAACACTGATAAACCAATTCTTGGTTAAAATATCTTTGCCCAAGAGTCAGCCAGCTCTGACAAATGAAGGCCTGGTAAAGTAGTTCTCGCCCTAGACTCAGCCAGATCTGACAAATAAAAGCCTAGTAAAGTAGTTCTCGCCCAAGAATTAGCCTGAACTGACAAATAAAGGTCTGGTTAAGTAGTTATCGCCCAAGACTCAGCCAGATCTAACAGGCATATGATTAGGTAATCAGATCTTGTTCAAGACTCAGCTAGAACTGACAAACCAAGAGCTGGTTAATTAGTTCTCGCCCAAGATTCAGCCAGAACTGCCACTCAAAGGACTGGTTAATCAGATCTCGTCCACGACTGGCCCAACCTTGAATTGCTAAGACTTGGTTGACCGATTTATGCCAATATTGAGTTTTTAAGTCTCGGTATAAGTCTTCGCTCTAGACTGGGTCAAGCTTGTACGGTCAAGGCTTGATTTAGTGATGTTCTGCCAAGCCAAATCCAAACGTATGTCATTCAAAACATCAAAACAAGATAAATAGAAACTTACTTACTTATTTGGTCATTACAACCCATGATGGGTTTCGACCGCAGCAATTATGATTCGTCAGTCGCTTCAGCATTGCGCCAGTTTTGCACTCCAAATGTTGTCAGGTAGTCTCGCACTTGGTCGCTCCACCGGAGATTCGGACGCCCTCTTCGACCACCACTGGGCGGCTCGGAGATGATTGTTTTTAAATTATTTCGATTGCAACAGTTTGTTTTTTTTTGCATTTATTATTGTTTATTATTTAATTTTATGCATGTATTACTAAAGAGAGCTCGTCCAAAGTTCTAAAAGGACTGTAGTGTCAAGCTATTATTATTATTATTACTAAATATAGAACATTAAATATGCATTTAAAGCAAATTTACAAAAAGAGCGAGCCAACCGAGCGATCGAAATGTTGTGGTGCTCGGAGTAGAGCGCAAGCGTAACAGCTCGATACTCTGTAGACCGAGCCGTTATGTTTGTTTGCGGCCCTACATAAATTGAGTTCGGCGAAAACAACAGTGCACGAAGGTCAAAGCGAGCGCGCTGTTATCTGCGACGCGCAGTTTGTTTACTGTTCTGAATAAATATGCTGTCACTCGTTTGTTGTTGAGAGAGCTAGTTTTGAACTTTTTTGTGTGCTCTTCAGCGAGCTTTCCGAAGTCTGCTCACTACGACTGCAACATCATTTAAATATCATCATTTCTTTATCGTGCTACCTCTCTTTCTGCAGACAATGACAAACCTCTGAGAGTAAAGTCCGCTATTTGAGTACAAATATAACACGCACAGCTCAAAAAGTGTGGGAGCGGTCGGCCAAGGTTCTACAGAGCAGTGGCGCCAAATTATTATATTATTATAATCAATCAAATTTATGTAAGTTTTATTGTAACCACAGGGTTTACTTTAATAGCCCTTAGGATATAATGAATGTAGTAATAATATAATAGTTTGGCTCTACAGTCCTATAAGAACTTAGCCCGAGCTCTCTCACCATTTGAGCTGTGCCTGTTATATTGGTGGGACCTACTGTTAAATGCCGAATCCGAACGGTGGGTGAAAGCTTTTCATAGGCAATATTTTACTCTCGCAGGTTTGCCATTAACTGTCGAGAGGTAGCGCGGTATAGAAAAATGTTTTTCTATGAAAACATGTTGTAAGCTTCAGTCCTGGTTTGATAATGGGACATTTCGGTTCACAGTCCAACACACTAACTTCTGAGCTACCGACGCTACCATCAATGAATGTATACACACAGAAACATAGGGCATTATACTATGATTGGGTACATAATTATAGCATGTACACTGAAGATCATAGTTTGGTTGTGTGTGACCATACTATACACAACCATACTATGATCCTCAGTACAATACTATGATAACATAATCAGGAACCCAATCATAGTATCATGCCCTTCTACTATTTATTTTTCAGCGTATACCATCATCCAGTATTATTTATTGTATTAACACTACCTTAAGCGTTTAATTTTTAAAATTTAACGTTTATATTTAAATACTGTTACTTCACCGATTTCACTGTTAAAGTTTGTGCCATGTTTCGACCCTTCTCACTCAACGGTTCAGCCAGTATTCGACATCTTCTGAGTATTCGAATAGTCCAGCCTTGGCCCATTATTGTTATACGATATTGGCCAAGTATTTTTTGCCAGTCTTGGCCGAATACTCAGCTCCAGTCTTGCGCCCTTCTCTCCAAGACTTAACCAGTCTACGACCACTTCTAGGTATCTAAAATGGTGCAGTCCTGGCCCATTTTTAATTCGGCCAAGTATAACACTAAAGAAAATTTTATAAAACAGACACCTGACGATCATCCAAAATTGTAGCAACTTTTTATGTCGGCAAAATCGTACGATGTCGAATCCAATTTAGTACCAATATTAAAGGCCACATCGTACTAGAACTGCAAAAATAGTTCAAAGCGACATATCGCTTTTAACATATCAAATATATCGAGATTTATTTATACATTGCTATATCTATGTGGAAAATGTTTAAATATCCTAATATAAAATTTTACTCCACGAAAATTACGAAATTTAAAAAATTGGCAACAAGATTGGATTTTTGCTATCCAACATAAATCATAAATCACATAGCAGACTGGTTACCAAATTTTTGTATATTTTCGGTAAAAACAATACTTAAAAATATTGAAAAAGTTTGTTTTTAAAATACCGTACATAAATTTGATATTTGAATAAATTTGAAAAGGTTTAGATGTTCGGATTTAGGAGTTATAACGAATTTTGTTTTATTATTCTTAAAACGAGATTTGCAGCATTCTACGGTCAAGAGTTATTTTCTACAAGCACAAACAGTGATTCTTGATTAATTTTTGAAACTTTTGAACACTATATCTCTGGAGAAGGTGAGTCTTGAACTCTGGTAGATTTGGTGTGGAATGTCTCTGAAACAAAAAGTTTTACTTACTAAATAAAATATGTTAAAATGATTCCAATTTCAGTTTGTGCAAAGCAAGACTCTTGGATGAAAACCAATTATATTTTTTAAATAAATGTCCAAATTTTTGTTTCTTGTTTTATTCTGATTGCGCCTTTATTTGTTACTGGAGCTGATTCCGAAAATTTTATTGTTAAATTTTAGAGATTTTTGAGTTTTAATTATTTTTCACTCCTTTTATTTTTAATAGTCGAACGAAAAACCATAATGTAATTTTCTTTTTGGTGTTAGACGTACAAAACTATGCGCTACCATTTTTTGTATATGCCGGCGAAATATAGCCAAAACAAATTCAAAACTTTACAATAAATTTAAAATTTTATGAATATAAATAATATTACTTGATGAAAAAAAGGTAAAAATTATTGTTATGCCATTTGTGCAACGCCATGTACAATATTTAAAATGACAATTAAGAAAATGAATTATGACTCTATATTATAAGCTTATAAAATTTGCATTATTGAATTTTGAATATAATGTACATACAAAAATATTTTTTTTTTTTAATAAATTAATATGATTTTAACCAAGATTAGTAATTTAATTTCTTAAAGGGCATGTTAAATTGGATACATGGCGCTACACAAAAATGAACAACAATACATAATAATCATTTTAACGCCTGAAAATAAAGTAAATTTAAAAATGTTCAATTCTTTAAAATACAATTTTTTAATATTATTTAAAAAGTCTTCGCGGGCCGCAGATAAAATGTTGACGGGCCGCGTGTTTGACATGCCTGATCATATAGCACTTTACCGGACAAAGTGTTTCAAAGAGCATTATTATCAAATATATAAAAAATAACTCAGTTCCCTAAAAAAAAAAAACGAAATTCGAACTCCGAAAGACATTTTCCCGCAATTGACACTTCCCGAATAGACATTTCCCTGAAATGAATTTCCCTGAAATGCAATTTTTTTCCGAAATGGACATTACAATTTTTTTTTTATAAAAACACAACAACAAATTATTATGATTATTAGATATTCAGTCAAATATTAGATATTCAGGGCTCACTATTATATGTATTTACAAATTCAATATTTAAATACATATTATAAGAATTGTTTGTTAAAAATTTATATATTTGAATTAATACATATAAATCCATATTTTTGATAAAAACTGGCTCATATGTCTCAATTTCGACAAATTTGAACTACAATTTTGACATTTTCATGCATATTTGGAGTGCAATTTTTATCGATTCATCTTACAATCTTACTGCAGGAAACTCTATCTGAATATCATTACAGGAGATAATATATATTGTAATTTGCATTGAAAAATAATTTATGGTTTGAAAAATAATTTTGTTTCAGTACAATTTGTTTTCTCATTTACATACATTTGAATATTTTTTAATTCTTTTGAAGTGTCCAATCCACAGAGTGGTTCTTGATTGTTTTACTTTATTGCTTTACGACTTAATTTCGTTTTTTGGTTAGGTTGAAACACTTTAGAGGTGTGTGGTGAGTAGGGACATTTCAATTTTAAAAATTGTGAATGTTATAGTCGGTCTCAGACAACTACAAATACTTCCTAACTAGTGTTGTGGATATTGACTAAAGTTTTTGACAAAGTGTTTTAAAGAAATTACCAAAATCTATTTTTATGGTTTAAAAAAATCTTGAAACATTTAGATTTAAAAAAAAAACATTTTTACGACTGTTTTAATTTATTGTAACTTCCACTGCAACCCAGGTTTAAAATATCTTGTCCTGAGTTCTCACAAGCCGCTTTTGCTATAGTTTCTATTGGCAACACTGTCTGCGTCGAAATGCGCTGCTGCTCATCATTCTATTATGATGATAAATTCTAAAAATATTGGATTTTTTGATAAGCATATTTCTGCTACCACCCTTCATTTTAGTTAAATAGACAAAAAAAAATCACACTTTTGACTGTCTAAAATCTATTAGGGACCACTGTGTGCAGACTAATTTAATTTATTGTGTTCTTTTTATACCCTACACTAAGAGTGAAAGGGTATATTCAGTTTGGTACGCCGTTTGTAACACCCAGAAGGAAGCATCTCCGGTATGGAAAAGTATATATATTCTTGATCAGCATGACCTCCTGAGTCGATTTAGCGATGTCCGTCTGTCCGTCTGTCTGTCCGTCTGTCTGTCTGTCTGTCTGTTGAAATCCCTACTACTTTTAAAATTGAAGAGCTAGATAAATGAAACTTATAACTTAGATTACTAATATATCTACGCTGTATGTGCGAAAAAATTGGCGAGATCGGTCCATTGTGACCTATGATCCGACCACTTATGTTCAAATACCTCATATAAAATGTACATATAAAGATCAATTTTTATGTATACGTGCTTAGATAAACTTTTTTGGTCAAATATATATTGATATCATGCTCAAATACATTATAATAATGTTTTCCGGCAAAAAGACTTGTGGTTCACAAAAAAAAAAAATCGAAATTCGGTACACCTACCCATTTGTAAATATGGGTATCAAATGAATGGAAATTCTTCAGCGATTGAATGTTTGTAGTTATTTTCAGGATTCATATACCCTGGTGACCTATATATTACTTTGAATGGTAACCACACATATGTGTAGGGTATTTATAGTCGGCTTAGACCGACCATAATTTTGATAATCCTAACTATCATAATTACACCTACTTTAAAATTTCCCATGTGATCTAACCTTCCCAACTGGTTATGTTTTTTTTCGAAAAAAATTGAAGAATTAAGTCAGACTCGAGTCAAGGCATGGATGTGTGCAAATTGTTGGTTGCAATTGGCAAAAATGCTACTGAAATTCATTACGTTTACCGTTCGTTCCATACGGTTTAATGAAATATTGCCCATATTTGAGTTTTTTAATTGATTACAAACACAACAAAATGTCACCCACAACCAGAATGGTATTTTTTATGTTTTTTTTTATTTTAAATATCGTCGTTGTAGAACTAAGTCGAGTTTTAGCTAATACAGCTAGCTTGCACTTACACAGCACGAATTCTGAAAAATATTTACCCACACGGATAGAATATGAATGAATGTAATTGAATATGTTTGAATGTAATTAAAAAGTAATACGAAATTACCATACATGTATTAGGAATGAAGTGCAGTATATAATTTCTTAAACTAATGTGAAAAAACCACAAATAAAAATCTGTGTTTCGATTTTCAAACAGAATTTGGCATGTTTTTTTACAAAAGCCTCCGTGAATTCCTTGCCAACGCTATGTGCTGTACTGAGACCAACTGTAACTTTACCAAATATAAAGCGAGCCCGAATCGTCTGGTTTAGCGTCTGGTTGCTGGTGCAATTGTGCATTCATTGATGCAGTCACTTATACTTGCAGTTTTAAACGAATTATTTATTTATGCATATAAAAATTTGTATAAGAATTCAATTATTATAAATTCCCACTGTGCATGTTTAAAGATTTTTAATAAAAATTAATAAAAAACAACATTTTATTTTCAGGATTTCTTTCCAAAAATATGTAAATATGTTTCTATGCAAACATACTACTTTTTGAACTGAAACAACTGATATGTTTCTCTGAAACATATTGATATTCAGGTCGTTCAAAATCATGTTTTATTTTGAACATATTTATGTTTCGGTTCAAATATTTATTTTATTTGGATGTAGTAATTATTATGTTTCCATTAGAACATACTCCATTTTAAGGTGCAACATTAAACGTTTCTGGGATATTAAAATGTAAGTCAGAGCTCATTACAACACTGTTCAAGTCTCAATACAACCCTGTTTACAAATGATTTATCAGTCAATTATATATGTTTACATAAAATTCCAAACATACATGTTAATGCCTGCCAAATTTTGTTTGGGAGAGCCCTTTTTTTTTGGGCTCGTGAACAAAATCATGCAATTGTTAGATTATAGTTTTTATCTATATTTAAGTTTATTTTTTGACAGATATATATTAAACTGTGCGCTATTTTTATCTAAATTACACATTCGATTGAAGGGTGAAGCAGAAACATAATTAGTTCTACTGTATGATTGATAAATTAGAGTATCACGATTTCTACTACTTCTACGATTGTGGTTAAATGAAACATAATTAAGAAGATCAGGGGAATCCAGTCCACCTGTAATTAGTTGGTGTATGCAAGTTATATCGGCATTGTTTCTACGTTCGCTAAGAATCTTTAAATTTAGTAGTTTCAGACGATCTTTGTATGGAGGAATATGTAAGTTATTTACCCAATTCAAACACTTAAGAGAAAAACGTACAAAGTTTTATTGTATTCTTTCTATACGGTCAGTATGTATTTTATAGAAAAGAGACCAAACTTGACTTGCATACTCCAATTGTGAACGAACTCGAATACAATATAAAGTTAAAGTTGTTAGGGGACTATTAAATTCTTTAGCTCATCTCTGATAAAACCAAGTAATGATGACGCTTTTTTATTATTATTATTATTATTATTATTATTATTATTATTATTACAAGCTTTTATTTAATTTCACTTGTTTGTACGTTTGTTCATTTGTTAGTATGTCGGTCACAAAAATATCAAATTTAACATACTTCCTTATTTCCGATCGAGTTGAAACTTGGAACACATATAGTATTCGATGTGGCACATATAAAAATAAATTTTAAAGGTCGAATTTTGGCCGATAGAGGGCGCTAAAACTATTTTTGGACCGTGTGAGATCTGTTCTTTACCTAGAATGTTGAAATTTAGAATATGTATCTTTTTAGACACGGGGAAAAATATGGCAAACTCAGAACTTTGAATTTTGTCCGCTAGGGGGCGCATTTGCTATTAATGGACCCTCTAAAGTGGGTTCTTCACCTAGAAACGGGTAAAAATTTGGCAAACTTAGAACTTCGAATTTTCTCCGCTAGAGGTCACATTAATTATTAATGGACCCTCTGAAATGCGATCTTCACCTAGAAAGATCAAATGCTTTTAATATAATAAATAAAACTGCTCATCCGATTTTCTTAAAATTTTTACCACAGATGCGGTATGATTTGGAAGGAATGATAGGATATATATGGGCGGGATTGGACAAATAGGCGTGGCACCTCCCATACAACTTAAACTTTCAATATGATATAACTCGGCAGTTTCACCAGCTACGAATATGAAACACAAAACTGAAATACAAAAAAAAAACATTTAAAATAAAAACACAAAAGCAAAAGCACAAAACAAAAGCAAAAATACAAAAATAAAATCAATAACATAAAACTAAAAACCAAACAATAGAAAAAACAAAAAAAGGAAATATAAAGAAAAACGAACTCATCACACTAAAACTCACCACACAAAAACTCACCACAATAAAATTCACCACACTAAAATTCATCACACTAAAACTCACCACACTAAAACTCACTACACTATAACTCACCACACTAAAATTCACCACAATAAAACTCCCCATATTATAACTCACCACACTAAAACTCACCACACTAAAACTCACCACACTATAACTCACCACACTGAAATTCACTAAACTAAAATTCACCACAATTAAATGTACAACATAAAAATTCACCACACTAAAAATCCCCCCAATAAAATTCACCACACTAAAACTCACCACACTCAAACTGACCACACTAAAACTCACCACACTAAAACTCACCACACTACTACTCACCTCACTAAAACTCACCACACCAAAATTCACCACACCAACACTTACCACACCGAAACTCACCACATTAAAACTTCTACTGGGAATAACTCTATATAAACCGTAATGAAATAGTTTATAATATTTCAATTTATGAATCGATCATGAAACTGTAATGAAATAGTTTATAATATTGATGAACGCTTTCATATTATTTATGATAAAATTCATGATATTTATCTTTTTTTTATTTTTAATTCTTGTATTTTATATTTTATTATATTACTTTTTTATTTTATTGTATTATTTTAATTTATTTTTTGTTAACTACTTACATTTTATTTTATATCTACTCTTGCTGTTTCTACCTATTGCTGCTGTTTGTTGTTGCGCTATGTTAAGTACCTTCGGCGCACGTTTCTTTGGAGTTGTAAACAACAAAGAAACGATTTGCGATATAAGTACCACATGCAAATAAAAAAACTAAGAACAGTATCTGCCATCATCGACTATCGACGCGTCAGTAAAATAATAATAATATCTATATATTTTTGGGGACTGGTTTTTTATTTTTCAGTCACGCTGATACTACCTCAATGAACGCAATTCATAACAATAATGAACGCGTTTATTATATCAGTTTCGATCAAAATGTGCGATTCAATAGTAGAAGAATAGTTCATAAATATAATGATTTTTTCCATATGGGCCATTCCACACCAAATCGACCAAAAAAGTCAAATTTGTGATTTTTCCTTTTCGATTTTACTGAACTGGCAACTGATAAAGGATATCGAGACATGCCCTAACCGTTTAAAAGTTACAACTTAATTTTTCTAAAAGCTTGTTCGCTTTAGCTTTAAAACGAGTAATTAACGGAGTTTCTAGCACTTCTAGTTCAAGAGATATTTTAATATGAACAACCATACAAAAGTGATTATTGGCCCTTTTTTTCCAACTTTGAGCCCCTGTATCTCTGGAAGCAGTGGTCGGAAAAAATAAATAATTGTTTAGTGCATGTCTCAATATCCTTTATTTCAAAAATTTCATGGAAATCGAAGAAGGTGAGTTCCAACCGCTGGTCGATTTAGTGTGAAATGGCCCATATATATTATGAACGGTATCTCAATTAATAGCAACCTTTTTTCTGTGAGCGATGAACCACATTTCTTTATAACTGTTTCTGTGATACTGTTTCGTCCAGAATTAAGATCATCATCGATAATCGAAATATATTGCAAAATTTCCTCTGGGGTAAATGATATAGAAAATAACGAAGTTTTAGTCGCAGATTGCATGTAGTCAAAATAGTTGACATGGGTGGCAAAATAATTCTTAGAGTATGATTGTTTAAATAGATTTGCAAATAATCCACATATAATATTTGGGTCACTAGTGAATCCATCATTAGTTTGGAAAGATGCAGGAAATCCGTCACTCTTTTTTTTAGTATTTATAAAACCCTTAAACTTGTTAGGATCAGTATAAAGAAGAGATGATTTAGACATTAAACATTCTGTTATATGTTTCTAGGTCATTTGTGTCCTGACTATTGATATATTTATTCCATGCTCTATTCCTAGAATTACGTAACACCTTAAAATCCTTAGTGAACCAGGAATGCGTTAAAATCTTTGTGAACTGTATGGTATTGATAGTGCTATGCAGCATAGTCAACAAATACATTTTTATGAACACCTTAAATTTCGAGTTTGTTGGTATTTATTATAAAAAGTAATTGATTAAAGTAATTGATACATTTTTAAAGTTGAAATACCCATAGATAGACTCTGAAAAAAACATTCTTAAAACAAAAATGTAGATTGTTAAAACATAAAATTTGACTGATATATAAAGGTTTTTGTAAATGAATAATTGACATTTTGAAAAAGTTAGTGACTTTTATTTCTACAACGACGATATGTTCGTAAAAAAAAATGTCAAACAAACATTTGTCTCCATTTACACATGTACGTATTTATTATTCTAATAAGATTTATGATGTTTAATTGCTATTTATGCGAAGACTACATTTCATCACATTAATAAACAAATGTACATCATATTAAAGAATTTTGTTCATCAAACCATATTTATTTAAATATCATAAATCTTATAAGGATTGTAAGTGCATACATGTGTAAATGGATACAAATTGTTTTGGTGCAGTAAATATTATTAATTTGTTTTTGTTTTACGACCTCTAATTAAATATTCAAGATATTGTTTTGATGTGCTTAAGCTCCAATCGGTACAAATTGGATGTTTTATAATATATAATAAAAAATAAACAATTGAAAAAATGCATTGAAGGGCAGCTCGTACAATAATTTGAAAGGCAGCCAAGCCCCCATCTTTCTATGCAGATTCACAATAAGAATTATGTGCATTGAACAAAGATCCAAAAAAACTAGATTTTGCCAAAGTTGATCTTCCGTGCAGCCGTTTTGTTACTAATTTCAATAAATAATTTATGCACACGAAAAATAAATTTGTTGCGGCAATCAACTTATTAATTATAATAATTATAATAGTTTGGCGCTACAGTCCTGTATAGAATTTCGGCCGAGCTCTCTCACCATTTTGAGCTGTGCGTGTTATATTTGTACTCAAAGTGGTGGGACCTACAGTTTAATGCCGAATCCGAACGGCGGGTGAGAGCTTTTCATAGGCAATGGTTTTACTCTCGTAGGTTTTCCATTTACTGACAAGAAGTAGCGCGGTATAGAAAAATGTTTCTATTAAAAGATGTTGTTAGTCCCAGTCCAGGCTTGAACCGGGGACCTTTCGGCTCGCAGTCCAACGCACTAACTACTGAG
Source organism: Dryomyza anilis (assembly GCA_951804985.1). Lineage (NCBI taxonomy): Eukaryota > Metazoa > Arthropoda > Insecta > Diptera > Dryomyzidae > Dryomyza > Dryomyza anilis. Next base: position 46,448,401 of record OX638135.1, read on the forward strand.
CTTCCGCGGCTACCGATCAACATATTCAACTTATTCCTTTGTGGTAATACTCGAATCCCATACATCAATTCTATATAATTCGCTTGTCTGATTTTAACTGAGTACTCAGTTTTATCCTATTACGTAACGTTTTTGAGAAAAATTCAGGTAAAAACATTCTACAAACGAGAATCGACGAATAAAAGTTAGTAATTTTGGTCGTTAGTTTGAACTATACTTTATAACTATTTATTATTTTTTTTATTTATTATTAGATCCGAAGTGCATAAAAATCATTTAAATATCTTAAAAAACATATCGGAATATTAGAATATGTTTATATATTTTTATTAGTCTTGACAATTGAAACAAAATTTGCGTTTACAATTTTTTCGAAAACTGGTTGTGTAAGGGGGCGGTATTCTTTGTTGAAATGCGGATTCTAAAAAGTGTCTAGCTCTAAAATTAGGGAAGCAAATTTTTTAAAAACGTAACGGAGTAGAAAAGCAGAGTATCGAAACGAAATCAGCAACGGCAAATTATATAGAATTTATATATGTGAAGTCCATGGGAACAATTTTTTTCGATTTTTGAGTAGTGTACTTTAAAGCTAACAAAATATTTGATACATCATCGAGTTGCATGAATGAATGAAAGAGATATACAAAAGGACATAAAGCGAGAATGGAATGATTGCATTAGACAAGTTTTTATTCGATGTGTGTTTGTATTGGAGGATTTTCAACTATATTTATTTATGCACTACTATAACCCACCCTAAGAACGATTGTGAGGCAGGAAAAAAACAATCATAGAAACAATGTTTCTATTAAATTTGAGTGTAAGTCCGTCAGTGCGCCTGAATGCCATCAACCAATCATTGCAAGAACAACCCCACTAAGAGCATTGTTCCCAAAGCATTTATATCTAAAAAAAAACATCAAACCACAGCAAAAACAATTCGATTAATTAAAAATGACTGTCGATTTTATTTCCGGGATTGCTGACCAAAGATCCATCTGCCCGTTACCTACATTCTTTCTGCACGCAGAGAAAAATCATTATCGAAAATATTAAATGAAAATATTTACTTCATATTTGAAAAATATTTCGTTTTGTTCATACCATTTTCACAAACATAAACTCAAACATTAAATGATTCATTTGAAATATCACTGTGATTAGGTTTCTTCTCAGTGTATAACTGTCGACCAACCTAATCAAACACACACATCCAACGAAAGAACAGAACAACCCACGCACCCAATCAACAATGCCGTTGTAGGCGTCAATTAGATTTCCTACGCACCCTTGTTAGCACCACTCCGCTGATCACTCAGGCCTAACATGACCCTCACCTTTTAATTTTATCCAAACATCGAGCTGATGAAGCCTAAAACCACAAATCAACAGCGTCCAATAATGTATAACACATACGTCAACATTATCCACGCCATATACTATTCCAAATACCACTCCTTCCTTCCCTACCCCCTCCCAAACTTCCTACCAAGGAGTCCACAAGAAATACGGAAGGAAAATTAAGAAAAAACATGAAATGGCTACAAAAATGGTTGGCTTATGCGACCCTCATTTTGTTTGCTTTGAAGTGGTCTTTTGAATGGCCAAGGAAGTGTATAGCAACTACAACAACATTCTGAAGGTCTCGCCAAGTGCACATTCAAACCGTTAAGAAACATCACAGCCATTTTCAAATAACGCGGAAATATGTTGCTTTAATATGTTTTATAGTTATACTATTTTTATTCATAATTTTTTTGGTACTATTTATTAATATCATTTTTAACAGTTCTTTTTTCAATACTATTTTTATTTTTTTTTAATATTAGACTTTTAAACTACTTTTAATAATATTTTATACCATTTTTATTAATACTACATTTTTTACTACTATTTTCCTAAAAAATGTAAAACTGCTATTTTACTGCTATATTTATAAAATAAAAATTTAATAATAACTTTTTAATACTAACTTATTTAGAATTGTTTTTTTTTTACATATTCATAAAATGTATATGAATATTAAAATCGACTTGTACGCGAAACTAGGGATAATATTAAGACATTTTTGTGTACCCAGTTAGATCAGTTCGTTTACGGTTTTTATTTGCGTTCCAATTGCAAATGCATGTCATATTTTCATAACAATGTTTTTATTTTTTTTTCGTTGATCAGTTTTTGTAGCTGCGATCTCTCTTAGTATTGATATATTAAAACGGATTTCCAATATCAATTCATTTAAAGGTTTTATTTCCATTTAAAATGGTACTATGAGATATTTTAAAAATCAATTAAAATTTATTAAATACAAATAAAAGCTGTAAACTAATTGATATTGGACGACCAATTTCATATTCATTCATAAGTGCTGTCTCAGCTATGAAGTACATCCAGTTTTTTTCAAATTATCGACCAAAAATTTGATATGCAAATGCTTTTCAAATGCAAATATAACCTATTAACGAATCAATCCAGAAAAACTGAGATATACGTGTATTTTATTGTTTAGCGTACTTTAAGAATATATAGGATTTTCTCATGTGTGCAGCCAAAAGTTGAATTTTGTCGTACGGTGTTATAAAATAATCCTAAAAATTTCGGGCTGACAATAATTATTTTCATATCATAATTTAGGTCCAGATAAGATATCGTTTGGTATCCTGTTTTATTTTGGTTTTGTTTTGGGTGCTATTTTATTTTTTTTACATGACATTATCTCACACGATTTGACACGAATTGTGACGATATTATTGTCCGGACAAATGCGTGATCTGGGGTTAATATTTTTTCATTTGAACATATTTCATTGGGGATCTATTTTGTGGTTCTCTCTTTATTATCGAATACTCATAATTTATTTTTTTCCTTTCGCTCCAATAGTAAAAGTGTGAGTGCTGCTGTTTGTATGGGTACCAGAAACTACAGCTGCAGCCGGAGCAGCACAATAACAATGGCATCAGCAACAACGGAGACGATGACAAAAAAGAGAGGACTATCACACTGCTGCCATTGAAAAGCAATTATTTTACTTTTAGCAAAATTATAATTTCTTGCAGTTTAGCGACGGTTTGCCTATTTGATGTGTTTACCCAACGGTAAAGTCATCATGATATATCGATGATTTCTCGATGATTTTGTATCCAGAGTCACCTCGATTCTACATCCACTTTTCGCATTACTTTAACCCAGGCGTGTCATAGGTAGGTGGATGACTTACGCCTTCCATGATAAAGTAATCAAAGGCGAATGAGGCTACATGATTACCTCATTACATTAATATGTTGGCATTGGAACACAGATCATCCATTATCTGACTTACAATGTAAGTTAGGAATAGGATATACTCTGCTCCTATTCCAACAAATGAAAGTAATGAAGCAATCATGGGGCCTCATTCGCCTTTCGCTTACTCTGTAATGGAAGACGAATGGGAATTGTAGATTTATTTAATCCCTAAAATTATGCGTCAATTTGTTTTTATAGAAACTCAAATTTTGTTTCTAAAAATTACCGAAAATGTCTGATTTTATAAATATTTATAAATATTTTCTTTGGGCATCCTTCTGTTTTTATAGCTTCTGTAAATAAAAAAATAATTACTACAAAATTATATATTAAAATATGTATATACTCTGTATGCCGTCGTTATTGGTATATGGAAAACCATTAAAAAATAGTTTTATTTCTGGCAATCTGAATAAAATAAATAAAAAGGTAATACAAATTAAAGTTAATAGCAATATGAGCCTTACATTTTTTTATATTAATTATTTAATTTTACTTACCAAATACGTCCAACTTTTACAACGTTCAAAACAAGATTGCGTAAAAACACGACCGCGTGCGCTACTGAAATTTAAAGTAGAGGAATTCAAGCTTGATCCCATTCTTTCGTAATGGCATTGTTAGCGAAATTCTAGATGTGACAGATACGCAGACGATTTAAAACGATATCAAATAAAACGAAAGCATTGTTCAACACTACATTCGTACCACATTACGCCGTAAGGGGCAATCGTATGTATTTACTTTTTTTTATATTACGGCCAACTTACATTCAAAGTACTTTGAAATATCCAAAAATATGATCATGAGCTCATTGATGGTTACCAAAGTACTTTGAAATCTTTACCGCTTTCTACTGCAGCTCCTCTGCACCGCTCTTGCGAATTACATTTTTACTGGCTTCTGTTGTTAACACTCTTGGATATCTTCTGCCATTTTAATAGGTGCTACCATATTTTGCGTTTTTTCCCTGTCCATCGTCTGCTTAACATTTTTTTTTAATTATATGTACATTACTTTTTCAATTTTCTTTCTTTCAAGAATTGACGATTCAAAAATCATTTATGCCATTTTGCTGAACATTCTGATTACTCCCAGCGTTCACATTCTGTTTTGAAATAAACTCAATGAAATTCGGTTGATTCTGACCAAAGTTTCATAATTTAAAGAAAGTATATTTTGTACAGGGTGTTTGGTTCTTCCAATTTGCACCAAGTTTAAGATACAGGGTATTTAAGAAATGCATATTACTAACATAACCTAGTCAATAGAATTGGTTATAAAGTATAATCTTTTGAATATCAATTTTTTACTCATGTTTTAGACAATTAAATTACATTTCCAAAGGTGTTAAACATCTACGAACCGCATGATTTCTTCCTTTTTTTTTAAGTACGTATAGTTGAAATATCCTCACACTATATTATTCAATATATATTTCAATTCTTCTTAAACTGCTTTTCCCAAATTTGAGACCTCAATAACTTTTGCAATGACAAAAGTCAACGTTTTGAGTCTAAATGAGATATTTCAAATTTGTATAAAGGTTGAGAATTTGTATTTCTTTTGAGTTTAAGTTATTAATAGAATATTTTATTTTAATAGAATAATTTAGCTACACAATTTTATTATAAATAACATCTCGATCATATTATATTAATACCTACGATATCTAATCAGGTGTTTTTCATAAGAGTCACATCAGGTTTTATTAAATAGACTTTAGATAAGTATTTTTTATGAAGGTTGGATCAGGTTGATTTTCGTGGAGTTTAATTTAGGATTACCTTAGTCGACCCTGATCAGTATCATTTCAGGTGGCCTTTGGTAGGGATGCCTTACCGTATTCTAATCAGGGACGGATGCGAAATAAGGCTAACCTTAACCAATTTACTCGGATATTTTATAGATCCATATTCTAGATTTAGATTTAACTTTAAATATATACAGACACACACTTTAGTTTCATGTATATTAAATAAAAATTAAACAGAAAAAAACAATTTAAAAATATATAGTGAAACAAAATATCTGTTCATTCAACTGCGTTATGTTATTGCTGACGAATGTTAGCTTGACTCCCCACACACGCTGCTGCTGCTTGCTGTTATTTTATAACAACAACAAATACTATAATAATAACAACAAGAACTCGTCGCAAAATACTTTGATCTCGCCGCCAAATACAATATCGCCGTCGTTCGCATTTCTGTTTTCAACGCCAAGCCAGTCAGCCACAAGCTCCCCCTGTCGCTTTGCTAGTACTAGCAACCGCCTTCCACCCCCACCCAACTATACCCGGCCACCACCCCCATGGTCGTTGCAACAGCGTGCTTTGCTTGTTAACTGCTGATAAAAGACCCTCCACCGCGCGTCGTTCGTTAGCCTTATTTTCTAGTCGTACGCAAAGCATATAAAACATTAATGTAATTTGTTTCCGTTTTTTTACAATTTTATTTAATTTTTAAATATTTAAAAACCTATTACTTTTAATAATTAAAATATATATATATATACTTAAATTAATTAAACATGAAAATGATATAATTAATATTTGCGGAAAACATACATTCAATCCCTAAAAGTAACAATTTCAATGAACTTTTGGAAATATTGCATTAATAAAAAATTAAAGTATATTCATAAATATTACATATATTTCCAAAAGCAATTGAAAGCAATTTTATAATTCCTAATAATATATTTTCCAACTGGAAAACTATATGAGGTGATGCCAACTGCACATATAAGTGCGCACTTTAAAAAATATTCCGAGTGGTGCCAGACATCATCATCGATCGTCTTTTGCGTAAATTATATCTATGCGGGTATAACATCTAAAGACCTCCCGTTTACACACTATATACATTGAAAAAATACTCTAATTAAGTATGAAAAAGACTTAAAATTGGATTGATTAAGTCCGCACAGACTTATATTAAGTCCGTACGTATTTAATATAAGTCTGTGCGGACTTAAATATTAGTCCAATTTCGTATGGTGCAATTTTAAGTCTTTTTCATACTTAAATACGGAATTTTTTCTGTGTACATTTTTCCAACACCATCGATTAATGCCTTTTTTTTATCTACTATTTTGTTTTAGTGGTTAAAAATTAAAAGAAAAATAAATACAATAAGATTGCAGTTGCGATGCAATTCACGCGTCAACATTACGGCCGCACCCAACTTTAGCAGTGCAGATCACACACATTAGCATAATCACACTTTAACATACTCAATGCTGTTGTTTACATAATATATGATATATAATTTCAGTGTAATTTACCAACTTATTACTATAACAATTACTTATTAAATGCAAAATTTCACGAAATGTTTTATTTGTAATTTTTTTTTCTTAAATATACGAAAATAAAATATGTACGTTTTCTAATAATTGAGTTTAAAATATTAAGTTTTGCGGATAATATAACGCTCCTATGAAGGCTTGGCCAGTTTGGAAAAGTATATATTCTTGATCAGCATCACACGAGTCTGTCTGTCCGAATACATGTCAGACATATGAAAACAGCAGTTCTGAGTTTCGAAATGAGGGAAATCCGACAACGGACATGACCACATCCCATACAAGTCACTTATACATATATCGATCATCCCTTCCCTAACATGTTTTTAATATTATTCCATATTATATTATTTTCGCAATTTCTGATTAAAAATATTCAATACGAACTATCTTTTGTACATTTGTATTTAGTTTTTCATTTCATATTTGATCATGGAAGTGATCATTGAATTTTGTTCCTTGCCAGTTACAAGACCAACATGACCTGGTCATGATCATTTCTATCTACTATAATAGGCAACATTTTACACGAGTGGCTAGTTATGTAAACACGAATCCTCAGTTATTATTAAATGCATTTTGTAATTTGTGTTGTTGCGTTTAATCGGGCGTTCGATTAAACAGAGTTGCTGATAAGGTCTTATAAAATCAACTACAACATATAATAAATAATAATATTTATTATTGATGTAATTTTTTAATTCGTTTCTGTTCTTTCATATTGACGGTGCATAATATGAAATGTACTTGAAGTGTATTTCTGATAAGCCGACGCGAAGTCGCGTCGTCAAGTGTTGCCAACCTCATATTTTTATAGTCATATCATTATATCAAACAACCATCCAGTTGGAAAAAGTTTACATTACAATATTTTATTTAGAAAGTAAAAGTCACCAACTATATTTTCAAAATGCAAATTATACATTTACAAAAATCTTTATATATCGGTCAATTTCTGATCAATGAGTTCAAAATTGGAATTAAATTGTTATTTTACCAATTGACAATTCAACTTTAAAAATGTATCAATTACTTTTTATTAGGAATGTTGTGGAATGTTGACATCCGCATCTGTGCTGATGTTTTAGTTAATTTGTAAAAATATTAAATATAACAATTTTAAATGCTATTTTATTTTTATTGAATGTGAATCAATTTAATATATTTACTAACAATATAATCTTCTAGTCAAGGGATTTTCTCAAATATATTTTAACGATATACTACGAAGAAACTAAACGATAAACTAAAATGTAAATAACTGTAGTGCAATTACAAAGCACAACAAAAAAGGATCCGGGATTTAACTATGTTATTCTGCTAATTCTAATCATGACCTCACTCTCAGTTCTTGAATATGGCATAAATTAGAGCAAAAATGACACAATATCAAGTGATGTAAAGTAAAAAAAAACTAAATTAGAAATAGATGTGCTTTCTATTTTTTATACCCTACATCTACAGGTACAGAAAAAAATTCATACTATTTATGAATTTGTTCATCAATTTTATGAATTTTTCATTATTACGTTCATAAAACCGTAATGAAATACTTTATAATATTGATGAACGCTTTAATAACATATACGTAAAAATCCATGATATTTATGAACTTTCAAACTATTTAATAATAAAAAATTACCATTTTTTTTAATTTCTTGTATTTTTTTTATTTTATTATATTACTTTTATTGTATTATTTTAATTTATTTATTTTTTAACTACTTACATTTAATTTTATATCTACTCCTGTTTCTGCCTATTGCTGCTGTTTGTTGTTGAGCGATGTTAAGTACCTGCGGCGCACGTTTCTTTGGAGTTGTAAACAACAAATGAAACGATTTGCTGTACGAAACGACATACCAATAACAAAAAAAAAATAAGAACTGTATCTGCCATCATCGACTATCGACGCGTCGCGACGAGTAGTGAACATTTTCACTGCTCGTCATGCGGCATGATACGTCAGTAAATAAAAATATCTATTTTTAGAATGGTCAAAATTGTTGCAGGTCACACATACGATCATACACAAATACCTGCGTACCTACTTTGTGTTGTATTTTCTATGCTCTTTTTTGTGGACTGGTTTTTTATTTTTCAGTATCGCCTTTATTTTCGGCTGAATTGCAAGTGACGTGGAGGCTGCGCTGCTTTGCGTCGAAAAATTAATATGAATACCTTAATGAACGCAATTCATAACAATTATGAACGCGTTTATATATCAATTTCGCTCTAATTGTGCGATTCGTATATACGAAGACTAGTTCATAAATAGAATGATTTCTTCCATATATGTTATGAACGGTGTCTCAATTAACGACGTTCATTCCAGTTATGAACAAAATTTTGTCTGCGTATATTAACTTTTTGAAGATATTGTAACGCCCTTTAGGAGGTTTTAGCCAAAAGTAGGAACTGAGTTGGGATATGAGCCAAATCAGTCAATGGACACGCCCACCTCTCTATATAACTCGTTAGGAATAAATAATTCGAAAACTATTCAAGATATACTTATCAAATTTAAAACGTATTGTTGAAATTCACTTCGAAATATGTGGTCCAAAAATGGACGTGATCCGCCCACATTTTTTTTACATTATTTCCCGGGTTGTCATAGTGAAAATTTTAGCCGCATATTATTAAAATCAAATCCATGAAATATTTGGCTTTTCAAAATTTTACATATAGGCGTTGTCCGCCCACTTTAATTTTTCTAAATTTTTTTATTAGTTATTTTATACTTTTATATAAATTTTTTAAATTATGGGGATATAAGACGTACATTTCTGATATGTGAATAATATTCTGAGGATGATGGGGTTCAGCATAATTAAGAACTTTAAAATTAAGGTATACAATTAAATATCCCACATTAATATCCTGACCAATGGTATAGGGTATTCCATTGTCGGGACCGACTGGTACAAAAATAAGATAAGCAAAATATTTTTGAATTTGAAAAACGAAAACACGTGTCGCAATGACATTGAAAATTGTACTAGGAGGTGCATTTATACTATATTTATACAATGAAACTATATTTATATGTGTTTACTGATTTATATGTGTTTACAATCGATAACATGGAAAATTATCAAAATATCGAAAATCCGATTACATATAGGGTGTATTTCTTTATTCGTTCTGAACGTTCAGAATATTCCGTTTTAAATATTTCTATTACTTTATTTATTCCGAACGTTCTGGCTTATCCGAATTCTGTTACTTTATTCAAAACAGAACGTTCAGAACGCATTCTGTTTATTCTGAGTTCAATCATAGAATATACAGAATAAAACTGTCAAATTAGAAATTATTTACACAAATTAAATTTATTATTTTAATGAAGTCGCGTCTGTCGCATGATATTGGTGGTTTGTCGAGTGTGTCGTAAGATATTGGTGTCCTTTTTTAAAAATTATTAAGAACTGCATATTGCGAGGACATATATATACAAGATTGTGGCATTGCAAAATGCAGGTTTGGTACTGCAGTTTTTAATCAGCATGTACGCAACCTCTTTGATTAAGAAAAATATGTGAAATGATGTACGATGCATTGTTATGTGCTAAAATTTTAGTGACATACCTCCAAATTGATAAGCAACATTTTTAAAAAGTTAATTTTAATAAGTGTTTTATTTTCAAATGATATTTAATGTTTGTTTACATTTTTGTATTCTGGTTATTCTGAAACTGCTACTTTATTCACAGTATTCTAGATATTCCGGATAAAATATCAAACTATTCTGTTCGTTCTATTCTTATTCCGGAATGAATAAAGAAATACACCCATAATTTTTTTTCGCTAACAGACATGATTGCTTGCTCTAAATATTGTTTTGAAATATTCTAAATTACCTGGTACAAATGCACCTCCTAGTAAAATTTTCAATGTACTTGTGGCACATCTTCCCGATGTTCAAATAAACAATCCTAGGGGGTGAGACATGGGTATTAAATAGAAGCCTAATATACATATATAATTTGTGAAGAGAGATCCGCATCCGCGGATATTTTTTTTGAGGATCCGCAAAAGTGACATCCGTTACATCAATAACCGTTTTATAACAATAACCAACAAACTGTAAATTTAAGATTTTGACAAAAATGTATTTGATACGTTTATGATACGGAACTGATCATTGTGTGTACCTTATTACAACGACAGTTCTGAAATAAACAAAATTATGCGGCCAAATTAATGGTAATGTAATATACTAAAACAAGTATGTTTACTATTAAAACGGGTCAATATGATGCATACCATTAGTACAATAATATTCAAACATCTAATAAATTAGTTTGTTTGAGTCATTATTATTATGTTGCAGCACAAAAGTGGAATGAACTAACATTCATGTCTAACTCCCTTGCGCATTATCTATCTTGTTCTCTGTCTGCAGTGCTAAAGTCATGAACCACTGTTAGAGAAAGCGGTTTCATTGTCCTTGGAACCTTGTCCTTGGCACCTTCTTGATTTTATCATTCTTTACAACTCCTATGCTGCAGTAATTAAAGTGGACTCCTTCTTTTCACTTTTACAGTTGCACAGTTTAATGTGCATCACGCTTCAAAGATATGGCAGCATTCTCAATTATTGTCACATTATTTTCAAAATGATTTGTCAAGAAGCAGCCGCGCATTTTTTATGTTCTGAGGGCCGTCTTTAGTAAATTGAAGGCCCTGGGCACTGTACGGTATGGGGGCCCTCTGACAATAAATATCTGACAATAAATATTTTTTTAATATTTTTTTTTATTTAGGTTTTGAAGATAAACAAAAAATAATAATTATATCCAGAGCATAGTCTAAACTAACTATCAATATAACTAACTGTTGATGTACTTTTTAAAATATGCTCTGTGAACATAATTTTGGTATACCTGGATATACAAAATTTTCAATAAAAATACCTATACCTGTAACCTTAAAATATCATTACTTCATATTTAAAGTATGATTAAATGATATGATTCAACCAAAAACGGCTATTTTTAAGTAATTTGTAAAATATATTTGAATTTTAAATTTAAACCGTTTGGACGGAAATTGTGTTGATAGGGCATATTTTAAAAATGAGAATTTGTAATTTTCATCGTTAGTTTGAACTATGCCCTGCATATCCATAAATCATTTTTTTTTTATTTATCGTGCGATCCAAAATGCTAAAAATATCGTCCAAAAATACTCTGAAACCAGTAAAAAAGGTTAGGTCACATGGGTAATTTTGAAGTAGGCAAATTGTGATGCTTGGTGTGATGAAGTTTGTAAGAATTATGAATTTTATAGTCGGTCTAAACCGACTATAAATACACTACACATATGTGATAATGTGTGCGGTTACCATTATAAATGGTCCAGAGGTCACCATGATTTACGAATGTTGAAAATAACTGCAAACTTGCAATCTTGAAAGAATTTCCTTTTATTTGAGTACCCATATGTTCAAATGGGTAGGTGTCCCGAATTTCGATTTATTTTATTTGGAATCACGAATCGTTTAAATTTAAAATTAAAATCACCTTTTTGATATTTATTCTATGTGAATTGCTGACTTTTATTTTAAAGTTGACTTTTAATTGTCTACACGGATAGAAAAGATTTGTTTGAATGTGTTTGAATGTAATTAAAAAGTAATACGAAATTTCCATACATGTATTAGGAATGAAGTGTAATTAAATTATAATCGAAATTGAATTTATTTTTTTTCACGTGTAAACATTATTATATTGTCCAGCAGAATCTCTCAAATTTACCATAACTATGTTACAATACCAACTTAAAATTTTAATTGCATTTGAATAAAGTATTTCTTGGCAATTTACATGGTTAAAACTATGTTTCGAAACACAGAAAATGCTAATCAAATCTAAATACAGCGTATGTTCGACACGATCGTCTTAATTCGATAATTTATCGACGGACAAAGTTGGCAACGTTGTGCAGCATTTTCTACCTACGCTATCTTTTGCCATCGTTTGAACATATTGATGTTTAAAAACAAACAATAAAGAAATTGGATTTAAATAAGTGTATTCTAGCAACATTCTTCTTGTATACGAAGTTAGCACTCGTTGAGCACTCGGTGATCGGCATTTTCTGCGTACGTGTCTTTTGTTGTTCGTTGAGAAAACGTATTCGCGTCGGTAATAATTTTGTTATTTGTAAATTAAATATATATATAAATTGTGTTACAAAAAGTGCAAATAGTGACAGAGTATAATATACATTTTAATAGTGCAATATCTAATTTCTGATACTAATGTGAAAAAACCACAAATAAAAATCAGTGTTTCGATTTTCAAACAGAATTTGGCATGTTTTTTTACAAAAGCCTCCGTGAATTCCTTGCCTACGCTATGTGCTGTACTGAGACCAACTGTAACTGTACCAAATATAAAGCGAGCCTGGATCGTCTGGTTCAGCGTCTGCTGGTGCAATTGTGCATTCACTGATGCTGTCACTTGTACTTGCAGTTTTAAACGAATTATTTATTTATGCATTTAAAATTTTGTATATGAATTCAATTATTATAAATTACCACTGTGCATGTTTAAAGATTTTAATAAAAATAAAAACATTTTATTTTTATTTTATTTTCAGGATTTCTTTCCAAAAATATGTAAATATGTTTCTATGCAAACATACCACTTTTTGAACTGAAACAACTGATATGTTTCACTGGAAACATATTTATATTCAGGTCGTTCAAAATTATGTTTTTTTTGAACATATTTATGTTTCGGTTCAAGTATTTATTTTATTTGGATGTAGTAATTATTATGTTTCCATTAGAACATACCCCACTTTAAGGGACAACATTAAAATGTTTGGGAGAGCCCTTTTTTTTGCAGCGTGTATGAATTATGGATTTTAATTTTGTGTAAAGCAATAAACACTACTCAACAAAACTACTCAAGAAAAAATATGATCATGGACATCCAATACATAAATTCTATATATATATATATTTTTATACCCTACACCTATGAGGTACAGGGTATATTAACTTTGTGCATATATTGTAACGCCCCTTAGGAGGCGTGTCCGGTATGGAAAAGTATATATATTCTTGATCAGCATCACTACCCGAGTCCGTTTAGCCATGTCCGTCTGTCCGTCTGTCTGTCTGTCTGTCTGTCTGTCTGTCTGTCTGTCCGTCTTGCTGTCTTGCTGTCCGAATACAGAATAACTTGAGAAATACTGATCAGAATGCGATGAAATTTCGTCTCAATATATTTTATCCAAAAGTAGGAACTGAGTTTGAAAATGAGCCAAATTGGTCAACGGACACGCCCACCTCCCATACAAGTCAATTTTATATAACTTTTTCGGAACTAATAACTCGAAAAGTATTCAAGGTATAGTTATAAAATTTAAAACGTATTGTTAGAATTCACCTAAAAATATGTGGTCCAAAAATGGGCGTGATCCGCCCACTTTTTTTTTCATTATTTCCCGGGTTTTCATAGTGGAAATTTGATCCGTAAATTATTAAATTCAAATCTATGAAATATTAGCCTTTCAAAATTTTAAATATGGGCGTGGTCCGCCCAATTACATTTTTTAAATTTATTTTTTTTAGTTTTTTACACTTTATATAATTTTTTTAATTTATGGGGATATAAGACGTAAATTTCTGATATATGAATAATATTCTGAGGGTTAATATCCCCACCAAAGGTGTAGGGTATTCCATAGTCGGGCCCGACCGACTATAAAAATCCGCCCCATGTGACCGAACTTACCCATGTGACCTAACTTTCCCAACTCGTTATTTATCATTATGTACGAAATGCAAAAAAATCAATATTTTTCGAGTTTAGATACAAATTTGTTAGTATATTGAAATTAGTCTTAATCCTTTTTGTAAAGGACTGTATTGGACTAAAATTACGATTGCAGATTTTCATAAACGTTACGGAATAAGAGAAATCTCAATATAAAGTAAAAATAAGCACCAGCAAACTGTATAGAATTGATGTGTGGGATGTTCATATTTAAAATATGGTCTTTGGTAGTGTAATAGGCGTTGACATTACCGTTTGTCATTTAGTTTTGTTGACACAAATGTAAATGTGACCATCAGAAGTTTATTTTGTTAAATCAATAACTTTTAATCATGAATACGTTTAAAGAAATATGCAAACACCAAAAAAATATTAAAATGGTGAAATATTTTACGTTTCTAAAAATGTGCATTTCTTAAAAAAGCTTTTTGTTTTGACTATATGTCAGTTTCAGAATTTTAAATTTTGACATGCAAACTGTTATTCTTGTTGTTGTCTTGCAAATTTGCCTTGCAGCCATTTTCTTTATATGTATGTGTTTCTGTTACTTTCCCCATTTCGGTTGTTGTTGTCGTTGACACGCTGCCGCTATGGTTGTCCTTGTTGCAGGCCCGCTCGTGTTGTCCCGCTCTTACGCGCAACTAACGCTCTGCATGGGGCGAAAAATCCTAAAGAGGAGCAACTTATTTGCATGTGTACATGTGGGTGTGCGAGTTTTCGTATGTGTGGGGTGGTTGTTTGTTACTTATGCGAGAGCTCGCTTCGGGTGGAGACGAAGTGAGTGGTGCTAATGTTGGGCGTCTTTTGTAGGCTTTGCCGCCGCGCGCTCTCATGCAAGTAATACTGTTTTTTTTTCTGTTGCTGTTACTGCTGTTGGCCACGTGATGACTGCCTGCTGCTGTTAACGCACTCACACAGACTAAAACTCATACATACGCAGCTCTGTTAAGGGTTGGTGTTTCGCGCTGCCAAGTCGTATTTTTTTGCCTCTATCTATAATTTAAAACAAAAATTCAATCTTTTTATGTTAATGATTTTGTTGCAATTGTTTTAAGTATATATATATATATATATATATATATATATATATATATATATATATATATATATATATATATATATATATATATATATATATATATGTATATATATATATATATATATATATATATATATATATATATATATATATATATATATATATATATACAGCACTGTAGCGCCAAACTCTCTCATTGTTTTAGCTATGCGTGTATGTAAATTTGAATTATGAAACTCATAGCTTCTAAAAATCATAAATTTTGTCAGATAAACTTAATTTTCATAGGGTTTATATTTTCTGAATTATTCTCAATGGAATATAAATGAAATCAAGAGGATATTCGAATTCTTAAAATGTAAAAATGACAAGTAAATAGAAAAATACGATAATTTCAATTTTTTTGTTTTATGTTATAACTCAAAAACGTTATGCAATATCATCAAACAACTAAGTATGACGTCTTATATATAATGTGACCGTAGACACTAATATTAAATATTTTTAAATTGCAAATTATGGGAATATTTATAATCCTTGATACGCAGTTTAAATGGAATATCTTGCAAATCTAATTTTATACGTTCTTTATATTTTAAGGACCCATATTTCTGACACTATAGAAAAATTGGTATCACTATATTCTATTTTTACAAATTTAGCTGATACTTTTTATATATGCCTTCGTATCTTGGTATAACGAATGATATATCTGTGGCAATATGAATTAACAACATAACTCGAGATATGCTCAGATCCTGATATACGAATTCATTTTGTGTCAAATTTTGACACTGATCATCCCAATAGTTGCTGAGATATAACCAAATAAACTTAAAAGTGTATCTACTTGTTATTAAATATTTATTTTCATTGTAACAAAAACATTTTGCAGACATTTATTTTATTTAAGTTTTTCTTAAATTTGCAAAATTTATTTTTAAATCATTTTTAAAGATCATTTCGGGAATCAGTTGTAAAGTTTAAAAATGCTCTCCTGAAAAGTTAAAAAATAAACTTATGCTGTTAATTCATATTGCCACAGATATACTAAGATATCATCGCATTTAATATTAAATATATGTTTAATTTAATATTGGCAAACTGAGTAAAAACAAGAATAAGAATTTGTATATTTTTGTCTCACTTTGTACTAGCGCGGTATAGAAAAATGTTTCTATGAAAAGATGTTGTCAGCCCCAGTCCAGGCGTGAACCGGGGACCCTTCGGCTCGCAGTCCAAAGCACTAACCACAGAGCTACCGCGACTACACACATATATATATATATATATATATATATATACATATATATATATATATATATATATATATATATATATATATATATATATATATATATATATATATATATATATGTATGTATATATATATATATATATATATATATATATATATATATATATATATATATATATATATATATATATATATATATATATATATATATATATGTGTGTAGTCGCGGTAGCTCTGTGGTTAGTGCTTTGGACTGCGAGCCGAAGGGTCCCCGGTTCACGCCTGGACTGGGGCTGACAACATCTTTTCAGAGAAACATTTTTCTATACCGCGCTAGTACAAAGTGAGACAAAAATATACAAATTCTTATTCTTGTTTTTACTCAGTTCGACATTAAAGTGTAGGTCTCACCACTTTGAGTACAAATATAACACGCAAATATATATATATATATATATATATATATATATATATATATATATGGTAGCCGCGGTAGCTCAGTGGTTAGTGCGTTGGACTGCGAGCCGAAAGGTCCCCGGTTCAAGCCTGGACTGGGGCTAACAACATCTTTTCATAGAAACATTTTTTCTATACCGCGCTACCTCTCGGCAGTAAATGGCAAACCTACGAGAGTAAAACATTGCCTATGAAAAGCTCTCGCCCGCCGTTCGGATTCGGCAATAAACAGTAGGTCCCACCACTTTGAGTACAAATATAACACGCACAGCTCAAAATTGTGAGAGAGCTCGGCCTAAGTCCTTATAGGACTGTAGTGCCAAACTATTATTATTATTATTATTATATATATATATATATATATATATATATATATATATATATATATATATATATATATATATATATATATATATATATATATATAGCTCTGTGGTTAGTGCTTTGGACTGTGAGCCGAAAGGTCCCCGGTTCAAGCCTGGACTGTGGCTGACAACATCTTTTCATAGAAACATTTTTCTATACCGCGCTACCTCTCGTCAGTAAATGGCAAACCTACGAGAGTAAAACCATTGCCTATGAAAAGCTCTCACCCGCCGTTCGGATTCGGCAATAAATTGTAGGTCCCACCACGTTGAGTACAAATATAACACGCACAGCTCAAATGGTGAGAGAGCTCGGCCGAAGTTCTATACAGCACTGTAGCGCCAAACTCTCTCATTGTTTTAACTATGCGTGTATGTAAATTTGAATTATGAAACTCATAGCTGTAATGCAATAATTAATGGGTACACATTTAAAATTATGTTTGCTTCTGAGAATCATAAATTTTGTCAGATCCACTTAATTTTCATAGGGTTTATATTTTCTGAATTATTCTCAATGGAATATAAATGAAATCAAGAGAATATTCGAATTCTTAAAAAATAAAAATGACAAGTAAATAGAAAAATACGATAATTTCAATTTTTTTGTTTTATGTTATAACTCAAAAACGTTAGGCAATATCATCAAACAACTAAGTATGACGTCTTATATATAAGTCCACATATTCATTAAAAAATTTGAGATATTTTCCTTTGAATATTATGATTATGTTATGTGACCATAGACACTAATATTAAATATTTTTAAATTGCATATTATGGGAATATTTATAGTATATCTACTTGTTATTAAATATTTATTTTCATTGTAACAAAAACATTTTGCAGACATTTATTTTATTTAAGTTTTTCTTAAATTTGCAAAAATTATTTTTAAATCATTTTTTAAGATCATTTCGGGAATCAGTTGTAAAGTTTAAAAATGCTCTCCTGAAAAGTTAAAAAATAGACTTATGCTGTTAATTCATATTGCCACAGATATACTAAGATATCATCGCATTTAATATTAAATATATGTTTAATTTAACATTGACAAACTAAGTAAAAACAAAAATAAGAATTTGTATATTTTTGTCTCACTTTGTACTGATTATTTTGAAAAATGTAATTTGAAGGTTGCGGTCCTGGTGTATACGGAAATAAAAATTTAGTAATTATTGATAAGCTAACCGTATTGAATTTTCTCTTTGTTTTTTTTTATTGCTAACAGTTTAGTGATTTTTTTTATTTTTTTACTCTTTACGTACAAAATTATTGAAACATTTGTAATATTAGGTCGTTAATTTTATTATGAATTGCATCGTTCATTAGAGTAGATCCCGTTTTCATTAATCCCAATATGTTACACCGGGATTTGACTGTATATTGCTTTTAATATTTAGAACTCTTGCGATTACAAATTTAAATTAGTTTGTGTGTGTATTTTTGTTCATTATTAACAAATGCTTTTCTCTGCAGGCAAATAAGATTGCTTTACCGCCGTTCTTCTGTCACAATGGCGACCCGATGACAACACCACCACCCGCTCACTGTGGTATTCCGCCCTACCAACTCGATCCGAAGGCAATGGGTAAGTTCGTCTGCTTCGCTTCGGTTACTTTTAATTGCATTTTATTGAATCCATTTGTGGCAACATTTTTGTTCTTGGAGCAGTGGCACCACTTGATGATAAATTATGGGTGCGACATGAATAACTAAAAAAATCTATGTACATGATGAACATTCAAAAGGTTTTTCAGCAATAAATGTTCGTTCATCATATTGATGTTTTTTTTATTTCATTTCCAATTCTATATTATGAGATACTTACACTCAGCAAAATATCCTATTAAAATTGGTCAATTATAGATTCAATAGTATACAAAAAAAAATATTATCACATAAATACAAAGACAATAATAGTATTTAATAGTATTTTGTAGTATTTAATCAGAGTTACCTATTAAAATAATAGTTTATCCTATTGATTAATTTTAATAGCAAAAACTATTGATTTTATAGTATTTTTTCTGAGTGTACAGACAGAAAAAAAATTGGTTATGACAACTGAAATATATTCGGCACTTGTAGCTGATTATTTAGTATTTAGTAGTAAGTGGAAACAACCTTTTGGCCTCTGCTTAAGCACACAAAATATTCGGAAATTCCATTTGATATTCAAAACATGTCAAAAACAAGTCAATTGTAATACAGAAATTCCATTTGAAATTCAAAAGACATCAATTGTATCAATCTAAATGCGTTCAATGGTTAAAAATGTTTTTACCCAAGAGTTTTATTTTTAATGTATATAATTTATATGTGTGATGATGTAGGAGAGTCGTATTTTAACCCCACAAATCCCTCCTGAATCCACGCTTGACTTGAGCTGAATACTGCAGTATACGGTAGGCCTAAACGTTCAAACAAATGAAAACATTATTGAAATGCAGCTAATTATGCTACTGGCGCATACATCAAGTAGTTGGATTTGGTTGGGTTTGGGTGTTTGGGGACCCGAGGACCCGGGGAGATGGAGAGAGGGGGGTGAGCTTAGGGTTGTTCTGCACCGGGAGCTGCATTATTTTGCATCAACATACAACAAGGTGCAGATGCGCCAGTTGCAGCTGCTGCGGATGCAGAATTGACATAAAGTTTACTTAAGTGACGTCACGATGCGGGTCGAACGCCGGCGACAGCAGAAATCCATGTACAATGGCGCCTGCATCATGCCGTTCATTATCGCTATGCTAAATTTTAAATTGTTTTTCAGAAAAAAATTAAAATAAAAATAAACTAAAAATAAAAACTATAAAATAAAAATCGTCTTAAGCCGACAATACAGTTTTCTACACGGTTAAAAATCTTGGACTAATTTTTAATCCATGAATTGTATTACAGAAATTTTAATACATAAAGTATAGAATATAATAAAAAAAAACACGTGCTCTCTATATTTCTCTCTCATTATTATCTGTTATGAAAAAATAATACAGTTCGACTTACATTATAATACAGTAAAGGATAAATATTTTAAAAATGTTGTCATTTTTTCTGCTTTCCTCTATCTTTTGTTTGTTCAAATTTGTTGTGCGTCAAAATGACGGAACATAACTAAAAAATATTTTTAAATTTAAAAAAGTCCAATGAATGAAAATTGTGCTAATTATTTTAATGAAGGGGACATTTGTTACGTGTGAAGACAGTTTAACAACGATTTTATAAAAGTGAAGAAATGGAAAAACGCACTTCATTCTGCAGCCTCAACATGGCGCTCGTGGCAAGTTTCTTAGTCTTAAAATTTGGTTAAAATTTGAAATAGATTTGATAAAAGTTCCAATAGCTAAATTTGGAGTAAGTTCGGAGCAGAAGTCTACCACGAGCACTTGGTGAAAGTTGTGGTGCAGTCCCGAAGTTGTACGTCATTTTTCAATTTTTATTAAAATTTGATATTCTAAGAATATTTTATAATACAGTAATGTACTCAAATTTAATACAAATTATATTAAAATCTGTAATTTGTTATACAAGTGCAGTATTACATTATATTCCATAATGTATTAAATCCTTTTATTTTTAATATACATTGTATTAAAAGTTTCTCTCTTTCTCACCAGTGAAAATATTCCAAATTGTATTAGAATTAAATATAACTTCAGATTACAAATTCATTTTAATACTTGACATGCATTAAATTTTAATACGTTTCTGGTGTGGTCATATATGTAAGTCAGATTGTATTAAAATTTAGTCCAAAATTTCTAACCGTGTATAAACTCGTTGGTAACATTTCTATGAATTTAAATCTTAGCAAAAGTACTTTTAAAATATTTAGTGTATATTTAGTGTACCGTTGTAGTTTAGTGTAGCGTTGGCAGTAGCTTAGTGGTTCGTGCACTTCACTGCGAGCCGAAAGGTCCCGTCGTATCACAGGTTCACATCTGGGCTGCGACTAACATCTTTTCATGGAAAACAATTTTTCTATACCGCACAACCATTCGACAAACCATGGCAAACCTCCACGCACACCCCAAATGGTGAGAGAGGTTCTTCAGAGTTGTTGCGCCAAACTTATATTACAGTACTCAACATTTTATGCTATGGACATCACATACATCAATTCTATATTATTTGATTGCATACTCAGTTTTTTCAAAATGACGGGAGTTATTTCGTGTTTTCGATTGGGCTCTATTTTCTACTTCGCTTTTAAGAAAATTGCAATCGAAAAACTTTTAAACAACTTTTAAGATTAAAATAATCCAGTTTTTTTACAACTCTTTCTCCAAGCAATTTTAAACTCATAAGTTTTAACGAAAAGTTTAATTTTTAGATATATAAATTTTCTCCAATTATAACAACTTTGAAAATGTTCGATTTGGCAAAACCTTTATTTAACTGGATTGGATGTTTGATTTCAATTGCAATAATGCTTGGATAGTTGTGAGACTTTAAACCGCCGCACAGTGTTTTTTTCGGAAAAAGTGCCTGTTTGATATATATGGTTTTTAAAATCTAAACAAACTATTTTGTAGCAAAAACTTCAAATATTAATAACACTAAACAACAGCCGTTTATAGAAGCACTCAAGACTATTTTTGTATTATGTACAATGCCTTCCTGATACCGAAGATACTGTTTAAAAATGTTTCTTTAGATGAACCGAGCTTTCAATAAGATATACATATCTCGCGTTCTAAATAACTCATATGATCAAGTGTTATTTATTTATAAATTGCTTCACTACACGCTGCAAAAAAAAAATGGCTCTCCCAAACATAATTTTGCAGGCATTAACATGTATGTTTGAAATTTTATGTAAAAATAATATATAATTGCCTGATAAATCATTTGTAAACAGGGTTGTCTTGAGACTTGAACAGTGTTGTAATGAGCTCTGATTTACGTTATGATATCAAGGAAACATTTTGATGTTGCCCCTTAAAATGGTATATGTTCTAATAGAAACACAATAATTACTACATCAAAACAAAATAAATATTTGAACCGAAACATAAATATGTTTAAAATATAACATGATTTGGAACGACCTGAATATAAATATGTTTCCAAAGAAACTTATCAGTTGTTTCAGTTCAAAAAGTGGTATCTTTGCATAAATATTTTCTAAATATTTTTGGAAAGGAATCCTAAAAATAAAATATTGTTTTTTTTTTTATTAATTTTTATTAAAAATCTTTAAACATATACAGTGGGAATTATTAATATTTGAATTCATATACAAATTTTTAAATGCATAAATAAATAATTGAATTAAAACTGCAAATACAAGTCTTAGTGCAGCTCATAGCGTTGGCAAAGAAATCGCGGAGCCTGTTGTAAAAAACCATGCCGAATTCTGTTTGAAAATAGAAGCACTGATTTTTCAGTTGTGGTTTTTATGATGAAATATCCGTGTCGGCTTTTCACAATATTTTTAGAAAAACATTCAGGAACAATTAAATTATATACTGCACTATTAAATGATATTATTTGTTACTATTTGTACTTTTTGTACCATAATTTGTATATTTTTAGATTTACAATAACATCGTATTACCGATACGAATACGTTTTCTCAACAAACATCAAAAGACACGTATGCATAAAATGACGGTCACCGTCAACTTCGTATACAAGAAGAATATTGCAAGAATACTTTTATTTACATCTAATTTCATTTTTTTGTTTCTTTTCCAACATCAGTATGTTTAAAAGAACCAATACATACTTCAAACAACGAAAAAAGAGACGTAGATAGAAAATTCTGCTCAACGAGTGCCAACTTCGTATACAAGAAGAATGTTGGAAGAATACGTTTATTTAAATTAAATTTCTTTTCTGTTTGTTTTTAAACATCAATATGTTCAAACGATGGCAAAAGATGGCGTAGGTAGAAAATGCTGCGCAACGTTGCCAACTTCTTCGGTCGATAACTAATCGAATGAAGACGAGCGTTGCGAACATACGTTATAATTAAATTTGAATAGCATTTTCTGTTTGTTTTGAAATATAGTTATAACCAAGTAAACTGCCAAGAAATAGTATATTCAAATGCAATTAAAATGTTATGTTTGTATTGTAACATATTTATGATAAGTTTGACAGATTCTGCTGGGGAACATATACAATGTTTACACATAGTAATATGTCATTACCATATGATCAATAAGTATGATGATTTCGTATTATTTTTTAATTACATTCAAACATATTCAAACAAATATTTTCTATCCGCGTAGTTAAAGAGAAGTTGTCAGGAGAACTTGAAGAAAAGTATTTAATCAACAAAAATTTATAGTAATATACATTTAAAAAATTGTAAAAAATCGAGATAGTAACGATACACAGTTTGTAATATTCCAAAATTAGTCCACACTCTTTCAAAGAAATTAAGTTTTCAATGTAAGCATTCAATATGGGTAAAATTTGAGGATACAAAATTATGTGAAAGCATTATAAATGAGGGAGGCGGATCACGCCCATTTTTGAGCCCGTATTGATAGATGATTGTTTATAAATTATTTTAAATTTTATAACTTTATCATGAATACTATACCAGATATGGTTATCCTAAAAAGTAAACCCACATCTTGTATGGGATGTAGTTGAGTACGTTGACTCATTCGAATCATTTTCGAAGCTAGAATTACTAATCTGCTAAAATATATTCATACTAATTTTAATCGCATTCTGAATTGTAGTTTTCAAGTTATCGTGTATATGCGTGCAGACATGCATAAATCAACTCGCAAAGTGATGCTGATCAAGAAAATATATATATTTTTTATGCCTCCTAAGAGGCGCTGAAATATCCTCACATTCATAGTAAAAATGGATTTCTTAGTTTACATTCAATTGTGATCTATCACATGATTTTTTCTGTTCTCAAAATGTACCCATATATTACTTTTATTTTTACGCATTTTTCTCAATAAAGATACAGGCTAATTTTGGAATATTTTTTGGAAAATTGTGCATCATCTAGCTTTTTCTATTTTTTTTCCAATTTTTTAAATGCATCTTTGTTTCGAAACAAATACATTTTTTGAGTTCTTCCATAAAATTCACTCAAACCACAGAACCAATTGAAAAATGTTGTAAGAAATGTTTATTGTATGTTTAATTGTCTTTTATGTGGTATAACACTTGATCAAATTAATTATATAAAACGCGAAATATTTGCAAATATAGGGGACCATCTTTTTGAAAAATTTAGGCGCATAATCGTAGACAATTTAAAGTCAACTTTTTATTTAAAATCAGATTCTTTACAAGTCGACTTAAAATTGTCTATGATTATGTCGACTTTAAATTGTTTATGATTATGCGCCATAATGTTTAGTTTTCTCCTAAGTTTCATAAAATTTGTATGTAAAAATTGATGAAAAAAACTAAAAAAATGAATAATGTTTTTATGGAACTTTTAAAAATATTTATTTGGTAAATGACAAAAGTGACCCTTGTACTTTCATATTAAATGAAAATATTGTCAAAACTGTTAGTGAATATTTACAAAATGACAATATATTTTAACAGTTAAGATGTAAAAATTTTTAAACTTTAGTAGAATGCATTTTTGTTACCTATCGTAACCTATACAAGTTAATTGGTATCAAAAAAAGTGTAGAATGTCATCAAAATCCAATTGGGATCACTTGTGACCCCGATAATTGTTACCACTTTTGTGTCTTAACCCAAAGAACACCCAAATTTTAGCGCCTTTCATTTCATCAAAATCCAATTGGGACCACTTTTGACCCTGATAATTGTTACCACTTTTGTGTCTGAACCCAAAAAACAGCCAAATTTGAGCGCCTTTTATTAACCCCAAAAAATATTGCATAGTTGTACGCTCTTCTTACGGCATGAGCCTCATATAAGTGCTTATGCAAATGGTTGTTTAATATGCTACAACTACTCTATGTTTTTATTGTTTTAAAAAAGGTTACAAACAAAAGCTAGTGAAGTTAAATAAAAGCTTATAATAAAAAAGAGACAAATCAACAATTTTTTTTCTATTTTTTATCAACAAAAAAAATAATAATAATCAAAATTTTATTTGGCAACACTTCGAGGAGATTCTTCGCAAATCCTGAAATTACAGAACTTGAATAGATATTTTGCACAATTTTACAGGCATTCACATTTGGGCAAAATATTGATAAACCCAAGTTTGGAAGTTATGGGCCTGTGCGAATAATCTAGCCTGTTGACTTGAATTATTGAATTATTAGTCAATGGTTTTTAGAATTAGATAACGCGGATAAAGAATTCTTAGGGGAATAAAATTTAAACATATTAATATATTAGTAAAATCTATGAATTATGATACGCAATAAGACTAAAAATAATACAAAAAGAACATCTGTTAATTTACTGTTGTTGTTATTGGTTTTGTTTAAAATTTAATATTCAGGCCACCTCATTCCTGGTGCATAACGAATGTCACAAAATTCGAGAGTATGTGTGTGTGTGGCCTGCTGTTGTAATGAAGTACTTTGAAATTCGAAATTTTACTAAAGTTCGTCAACGTACTACCAAAGCAACCCAAAAGATTAAAAAAGGATTTAGTTTAGGTTGCACTAAAAAAAGGGTGCTGGTTCATTTTATTGTTGCTTGTGGGGTTGGTTGTTGTTACTCTTTTCTATAGTGTTTTATTTTTGTTGTTGTGAACATAAAATTGATACGCTGTGACACAATGTGTGCGCGACGCTTTTTCAATTTTAGTTTTAATTGCAGATAATGATGAGCATTCGTTCGTTTCTTGGAATTGAATAAACAAAGAAAAACATCAAAGAGTTCAACGAGTTCACTCACATCCATACAAACACACCCGACACTACATAGGTTACGCGCATTAGTCTGTCTGTTCGTCTGTTGGAAACATATAAATATTGCTGTAACAATTTGTCTCACTTTACAACACGCACTTGATGGTGTGTAAAATTGTATGCTTGTTTCCATAATTAATTGAAAATTTCAACGAACGAATGAAGCACGCTTTAAATAAATACATTTTAGATATTATGTTATTTTTATTAACCCTCTAATGCCTAATTTTTATTTAGACTAGAGTAATTTTGTGTCAGAAATGAATGATCTTTCTATAGAAAACTGAACCAAAGAACTCCACAGAGGCAGAGACAATAATCGGAATCTTCATCATCATTATCGAGTCTTTGTTATTATTAGTGTATACAATAGCTATAGCTTCGTTGGAATTAAATCAATCATTGCCAAAATCTCCTTTTTGATAGTTTGGAAATTTTTCGTAACGATATGAAAATGATAAATGAAAAAACAAAACTAGAAAAAATACACGTAAAACACAAAAGAATAAAGTATGACGATCATATAAGCATTTTTCACGGAATTTTCAACCTGTCACTCTTGGTCTTTCCGAGGAATTCTCGTAAACTTTATTTATTTTTCCTACTCCCACCTTTGTTTTTCTACATCACGATTATTTTTTTCTACTCGCAACTAAAATATTGTTGATATATATTTTCTGTGTGTTTAAAATAACGTTTTTTACACAATTATTAATGCAGGTTCAACTCTCAAATAGAATTGAAATTGACAAAAATTCCAAATTAAATTAAGATTTTTTTTTCATTTGCAATTTATAAAAATCCAAATTAAATTATAAAAAAAATCCAAATTATATTGAGAAAATTCCAAATTAAATTGGATAAATTTCAAATTAAATTGAGTTTTCCATTTGAAAATAAGTTGCGATTTTTCCATTTGAAATGGGAAAAATTACAAATCAATTTCAAATGGAAAAATCTTAATGTCATAGGAATATTCTCAGTTTCAATTTAAAAATCACAATTTCCTTTCGAATTATCCCAATTTAAAATGGAAAATCCAATCTGAATCTAATTTTTTTACTGTTTATCCATTTTTGCACGATTGAGTTCGATTATCGGCGATTTGCCTTAAATATGTTTTAAACACATTCAGATTCGATATATGAATTCTCGGCCTCTTTTAATTAACATCTATCTTTCAGTACTACAAAATAGATGTAGACAGCGAGATGAAGTAATAATAAGTAATTTCATTGATTTTAGTTTTCCTGTTAACGATTACGAATTTACAATTCTTTTTCACGATTCGTAAATCATGGGGAACTCTGAACCACTTAAATTAACTATTTAAATTTCCCTATTTGAATATTTTCCATGTGACCTAGCCTTATCTGTAAGATATATATTGATGTTTGACACAAGTAATCGTAAATATATATCATGTCTGTTGCATATTTAAAAGATCTTTTTCTGAAATACGATATAGCATACTTTTTTTTAGTCACAAGAAAATCAATGATGTCATTATTAACTTTAAAGAAATTTTGAATTTTGAAACGTATGTTAGAATACATTGTGTTTAAGTTTATTGGAGCTCGAGAGCAACGTTCGCGCAGCGGGCGCACAACGCACGCAGCACTGCGACTTGTAGTGATTAACACGACTTCGACGGTGTGCGGTGCGTGTGGCTGCCGCCTCAAGTGGTTGTGGTTGTACCGCCAACGGGCTTTTGTGACATTTGTTGACAAGCACACAACATTTTCTAAAATGAAATCAAAATTTACAAAAAAAAAAAATCTGAACTCAAACTCTGTACGAGTACAAACAGAATTATTGCAGTCAACATATCGTGGTTGTGGAACGAAAAATCACTAAATACATAAGATAAGAAAATGTAAATCTATCAATTGATGTTTCATTTTTAAAAACGCATCAATTACTTTTTAAATATTAATCAACAAACTCGAAATTTAAGTTTTTCATTAAAATGTATTTGGTGACTACAACGACGATATTATGATTTTCGGAATACAATTAATATTTTTCTTGCTATATTTTCATAGCAATTCATTGAGACTTAAGAAATTTAGTCATAAAACTTAAGACATTTTATTTTGCCGATCAATCTGATCAAGACCGATTAAAAATCGGTAAATCATGTAAATTGTTTGTAAGGATATTATGCTTACTGCAATATATATTTTAATTTACTTTTATTTACTTTGCTAACACATTATACTTTTTTCGTACATATTTTTACAGCACACGTATATTGATTTATTACAAATTATATATTTTCTAAAAATCATACACTTTTCTTTCGTTCGAATAAAAATGTGTTTGTAAGAAACAATCCATGATTTTTGAACATAAATGGCAGTCACAAAATTCCGTAGGTTTTTTTGAACTGACTATTTAAAATAACATGTAGCGTCGGTAGGTCGTCTGGTTAGTGCGTTCGAGTACGAGCCGAAAGGTCCGCGGTTCGACCCCAGCGACTGCCAACATCTTTTTCATAGAAAACATTGTTCTATGCGACGCTACCACTCGGCAGTAAATGGAAAACCTACGAGAGTACAAATGTAAAACGCACAGTTCAAATGGTGACAGAGCTCGGCCGAAGTTCTGTACAGGACTGTAGCGCCAAACTATTACTATTATTATTTAAAATAATATCACTCTATTTTTTACTTTACCACAACAATTTTTAAAACTTACGCATGTTATTTTGTAATCATAATATGATTGTTGCAAAACTACTTTATTCGCTTCGTACTAAGAGAGCAGTTAGCGAAATTCAAATTAGTTACAACCTTGTCTGAACTAAGAAACAGCAATAATATTGATTTTACATATAAAAGAGAAACGAATAACAAATGCAATTGGAAATTTGTTAAGCAAATTTTTCTGACATGAGCAGCAGTTAATTTTGCTCAAATTGCTTGGAAAATTGCAGATCATTTCGCTGTTGTGCGAGGTGGTAAAAATAAGCTGAAGAAGTACTCGAGATGGCTAGAATTAAGAACAAGGATGTTGTACAAGAAAATAACCAAATCGCAACGAAATAGAAGGGGCATCTTGAAGACTTTAAGCTGTATTGAAGCATTTGCCGTTTTGCTATATTTTTTATTTGTATTATGCATGCAGCACTACAAAGAAAATAAATCGCAAAGTACATGATGGGAGCTCCACGGTTAAAAAGTTTGCACTAAATTCTGGCTTTACATTATGGGTTTAAAAATTTTATTTCACGACCTTTTAAAATATTAAAATAATAAAATATTAAAATATTAAAATATTAAAATATTAAAATATTAATATATTAAAATATTAAAATATTAAAATATTAAAATATTAAAATATTAAAATATTAAAATATTAAAATATTAAAATATTAAAATATTAAAATATTAAAATATTAAAATATTAAAATATTAAAATATTAAAATATTAAAATATTAAAATATTAAAATATTAAAATATTAAAATATTAAAATATTAAAATATTAAAATATTAAAATATTAAAATATTAAAATATTAAAATATTAAAATATTAAAATATTAAAATATTAAAATATTAAAATATTAAAATATTAAAATATTAAAATATTAAAATATTAAAATATTAAAATATTAAAATATTAAAATATTAAAATATTAAAATATTAAAATATTAAAATATTAAAATATTAAAATATTAAAATATTAAAATATTAAAATATTAAAATATTAAAATATTAAAATATTAAAATATTAAAATATTAAAATATTAAAATATTAAAATATTAAAATATTAAAATATTAAAATATTAAAATATTAAAATATTAAAATATTAAAATATTAAAATATTAAAATATTAAAATATTAAAATATTAAAATATTAAAATATTAAAATATTAAAATATTAAAATATTAAAATATTAAAATATTAAAATATTAAAATATTAAAATATTAAAATATTAAAATATTAAAATATTAAAATATTAAAATATTAAAATATTAAAATATTAAAATATTAAAATATTAAAATATTAAAATATTAAAATATTAAAATATTAAAATATTAAAATATTAAAATATTAAAATATTAAAATATTAAAATATTAAAATATTAAAATATTAAAATATTAAAATATTAAAATATTAAAATATTAAAATATTAAAATATTAAAATATTAAAATATTAAAATATTAAAATATTAAAATATTAAAATATTAAAATATTAAAATATTAAAATATTAAAATATTAAAATATTAAAATATTAAAATATTAAAATATTAAAATATTAAAATATTAAAATATTAAAATATTAAAATATTAAAATATTAAAATATTAAAATATTAAAATATTAAAATATTAAAATATTAAAATATTAAAATATTAAAATATTAAAATATTAAAATATTAAAATATTAAAATATTAAAATATTAAAATATTAAAATATTAAAATATTAAAATATTAAAATATTAAAATATTAAAATATTAAAATATTAAAATATTAAAATATTAAAATATTAAAATATTAAAATATTAAAATATTAAAATATTAAAATATTAAAATATTAAAATATTAAAATATTAAAATATTAAAATATTAAAATATTAAAATATTAAAATATTAAAATATTAAAATATTAAAATATTAAAATATTAAAATATTAAAATATTAAAATATTAAAATATTAAAATATTAAAATATTAAAATATTAAAATATTAAAATATTAAAATATTAAAATATTAAAATATTAAAATATTAAAATATTAAAATATTAAAATATTAAAATATTAAAATATTAAAATATTAAAATATTAAAATATTAAAATATTAAAATATTAAAATATTAAAATATTAAAATATTAAAATATTAAAATATTAAAATATTAAAATATTAAAATATTAAAATATTAAAATATTAAAATATTAAAATATTAAAATATTAAAATATTAAAATATTAAAATATTAAAATATTAAAATATTAAAATATTAAAATATTAAAATATTAAAATATTAAAATATTAAAATATTAAAATATTAAAATATTAAAATATTAAAATATTAAAATATTAAAATATTAAAATATTAAAATATTAAAATATAAAAATATTAAAATATTAAAATATTAAAATATTAAAATATTAAAATATTAAAATATAAAAATATTAAAATATTAAAATATTAAAATATTAAAATATTAAAATATTAAAATATTAAAATATTAAAATATTAAAATATTAAAATATTAAAATATTAAAATATTAAAATATTAAAATATTAAAATATTAAAATATTAAAATATTAAAATATTAAAATATTAAAATATTAAAATATTAAAATATTAAAATATTAAAATATTAAAATATTAAAATATTAAAATATTAAAATATTAAAATATTAAAATATTAAAATATTAAAATATTAAAATATTAAAATATTAAAATATTAAAATATTAAAATATTAAAATATTAAAATATTAAAATATTAAAATATTAAAATATTAAAATATTAAAATATTAAAATATTAAAATATTAAAATATTAAAATATTAAAATATTAAAATATTAAAATATTAAAATATTAAAATATTAAAATATTAAAATATTAAAATATTAAAATATTAAAATATTAAAATATTAAAATATTAAAATATTAAAATATTAAAATATTAAAATATTAAAATATTAAAATATTAAAATATTAAAATATTAAAATATTAAAATATTAAAATATTAAAATATTAAAATATTAAAATATTAAAATATTAAAATATTAAAATATTAAAATATTAAAATATTAAATTATTAAAATATTAAAATATTAAAATATTAAAATATTAAAATATTAAAATATTAAAATATTAAAATATTAAAATATTAAAATATTAAAATATTAAAATATTAAAATATTAAAATATTAAAATATTAAAATATTAAAATATTAAAATATTAACATATTAAAATGTTAACATAAAGAAAAGGTTTATATTCGAAAAATAATGAAATTTTGATTTTAATTAGCAAAATGTCCAGCAACTGCAAATAGAAAGGATTTATTATTTGTTGTTGTTATCTATTGGCAACACGTGGTCATTTTGCTGGATGGCTCTTTTGATGCTCCTGGTTGTTGTTAAAGGAATGTCTTTATTGCCATCGCCATCAATTGTCTTTGTTGTTCTTGTCATTGCTGCTACTGTTGCCAGGACATCGAATGCCATGCAACACAATGTTGTTGCGCCTTAAAGTAAGCAACGTATATTTTCTCCTGCAACTGCATCATAAATCTTATGAATTCAACAAAAAATACAAAATTGTCCTTTCGCTCGTCGTGTCGTGCACACATTTTTGTTGCTTCACCGGTTCTTTTATGCGTCAGCGCCGTTGCATTAGGTCACGACGCATCGACTACTTCTCAATAAGATAACTAATAATGAGCGGATGGATTATTAATTTCTTTGTGTTTTTGTTGTTGTGCTTCTGTTGTCGATCGCGTTCTTCATCGTAATAAAAACGTTGACAACTATTGACATCAACGCTGAACATTACAATGCAGATGGCTACAGACCTGAATGAAGCACAACAAAAACCCAGGAAAAATTTAATACCACAAAATGAGCTGAGTTTGACTGTATAATCATATGTTTTTCCTATTTCGTAATGTATTAAAAAAAATTGCAATCGATTTTTTGGGACTTTTATTAGAATAAAAAACCGTACATTCAGAAAATAGTCACGTTATAATATAGAAATTGAACTTGAAATATATAACGATCGATGAAGGAATGTTAGTAATCTTGATCTTTAGCTTGAACTATGTTCTGCATAACCATATTTTTTTTCCTTTTTTCCATTAGATCCCAAATCCTAAAAATTCTTTCAGAAATAGTCTAACAAATTCAAAGTTCTTCGATTTAGATTCAAATACCTTAAAAACATATTAAAATATTATACTGAGGGAAAAAAGTAATAAAATTAAATACTTTTCAACACGCTTTTAATCCGTAGTCTTTTTTTATTTTTATTATTTGTTTTTTTTATTTAAACTTAAAGTAAATACTTTTTAATAAATTAAAATTTGAAATATTTATACCCTACACCTATGAGGTACAGGGTATATTAACTTTGTGCAAATATTGTAACGCCCCTTAGGAGGCGTGTCCGGTATGGAAAAGTATATATATTCTTGATCAGCATCACTACCCGAGTCCGTTTAGCCATGTCCGTCTGTCTGTCTGTCTGTCTGTCTGTCTGTCCGTCTTGCTGTCTTGCTGTCTTGCTGTCTTGCTGTCCGAATACAGAATAACTTGAGAAATACTGATCAGAATGCGATGAAATTTCGTCTCAATATATTTGAGCCAAAAGTAGGAACTGAGTTTGAAAATGAGCTAAATCGGTCAACGGACACGCCCACCTCCCATACAAGTCACTTTTATATAACTCTTTCGGAACTAATAACTCGAAAAGTATTCAAGGTATAGTTATAAAATTTAAAACGTATTGTTATAATTCACCTAAAACTATGTGGTCCAAAAATGGGCGTGAGCCGCCCACTTTTTTTTTTCATTACTTCCCGGGTTTTCATAGTGGAAAATTGATCCGTAAATTATTAAAATCAAATCTATGAAATATTAGCCTTTCAAAATTTTAAATATAGGCGTGGTCCGCCCAATTACATTTTTCAAATTTTTTTTTTAGTTTTTTATTCTTTATATAATTTTTTTAATTTATGGGGATATAAGACGTAAATTTCTGATATATGAATAATATTCTGAGGGTTTATATCCCCACCAAAGGTGTAGGGTATTCCATAGTCGGGCCCGACCGACTATAAAAATCCGCCCCATGTGACCGAACTTACCCATGTGACCTAACTTTCCCAACTCGTTTTTACTTAATTTTAATACGTAGGTAATAAAATATGACGTAAATATTTTTTATTACTTTTTATAAATAAGGTAATATAAATTTAATTTATTCACAACCTGATAAACATGTCGAATGAAACATTGATCTATAAAAAATCCAACCTATAGAACTTGACCAGTGATATATATATATATATATATATATATATATATATATATATATATATATATATATATATATATATATATATATATATATATATATATATATATATAAATATATATATATATATATATAGCACTGGTCAAGTTCTATAGGTTGGATTTTTTATAGATCAATGTTTCAGTACGGCCACTTATTACATAATTTTGTTGTGGTTTCTTTCAACAAAAACATACATAAATATTTTTAGAAATATTTCTATAATATTTTTTAATAATGAATTTTTATTTTGATTTGAAAATAAAAACGCGCGTAATATTATTTGTATTATGTATACAACTTAGGCCGAGCTCTCTTACCATTTGAGCTGTGCATGTTATATTTGTACTCAAAGTGGTGGGACCTACAGCATAATGCCAAATACGAACAGCGGGTAAGAGCTTTTTCATAAGCAAAGTTTACTCTCGTAGGTTTGCCATTGCGTAGCAAGGAAAAAAAATTTTTATGAAAAAGATGTTGGCAGTCGCTGGTGATCGAACCGTGGACCTACGTAGTCGAACGTACCAGCGACTTTTCGCTCGTAGTCGAACGCACTAACCAGACGAGCTACCGATGCTTTTTTGTAAGTTGTTTTACATACATTTTATTTTAGACGGTACTTTTTTCTTAGTGTACCGTTTATTGATATACTATTTTTTGATAATTAAAAGAAACATACGTTTAAAGTTGGTGAAAAAGTCATAAAATCTCAATAGCATTTTTTGTAAAAATGTTACGTTGTAGAAAAAAACAGAGTGTCCAGGTAAAATCGTGTTTTGTTCGATGATCGTTATCAACCTATAACGTTGATGCTCAATTTTGCTACGAGAAAGTGTGCGATATCGTGTGAATTCCCTGTATATCACGCATGGACCTCAAAACGATATTGAAACGAGTGGCATATTCTGTTGAAAAGGTATATTTAAAAATGTAGAATAGATAATAATTTTGAATGTTGGATTGCTCTGGATAAATGCTATAAATCATAATGATGTCTTTAAACTCATTTGAAAAGATGTAGAATTATTGTGACAACACATTATGATTGCAATCATATTATGTTTGCTGCTAACATTTATTGGTTTGTGTTATTCTTAGCGACTTTTGTTTGTAGTCGTGTTTTTTTCTGTTTTTGTTTGACATTAACTGCCAGGTTCTCTATTGAGCCTTACTACAGTCCTTCCCCTCGATTAAGTCTGAACGTCGCAGCATAGCACACACTGCTCTTGACTTTCTCACCCCATAAATGAAAAACAACCAAATTATGAAATATAATAAATTCATATGCTACACGGCAGGACTAAATATGTCCGTCCATCGGTTTGCCTGCAACCATTAATCAGCTACGCGCAACACTTGAGTCAAGGATTATATGCCAAATAAAAGAACGACTGCACCACTAAATTTACAACAACTCAACTCAACCCAAAAATATCATAATCATAACAGTAATAATAATAAAATAAGAGCATAAAGAAATAAAGGCCGGGCGTTCAATAATTTTGCCCCTCATGCAGCGCGCACTTCAGCGGATTACAAGCAATAAAAAGTGCGTTAAATGAGACGAGAGAATTTTATTTAGTTTTTGGTTTAACCATTGTGATTGTTGGTTGAATGGTTCGTTGTTGTGGTTATATTCTACTAATTAAGTTGCTGGTACAGCGCAAATAATATGTGGTTGAATTATATAAATATGAAAACGTTAAAATCTACCAACTGTTTGTTTTTTTGTTTTTTTATTTTATGATTTTATAATATTTCCATATTTTAAAAATTCAGTGATCAAATATTTTGGATACATTTTTTTTTTTAAACAAATGACTACCATATGTCCAAAACCGCGGTGTTTAAAAAATTTGTAATTTTTGATAAAACTCAAAAGTGACGTGAAGTCAATTTTGACAAATTCATTTAGTTTACAGTTCTTGAAATATTTTTGAGTTTTTTTATATTTCCAAGATGTGAAGGGAAATAACCCCGAATTTTATCCTATCAACTTAGTAAGTTTTAGTAAAGTTCATATGAACTTAAGGTAACTTTAAAACACTAAGGTAAGAGTTTTTAAAATTACCTTAAGTAAAATTCAATAAATAAATAATGTACAAAACGTAATATCAACATTACTCATCAAAACGAGAAAAAAATGTTCCCACGGATCATTCATCAATTTTATATAATTCGCGGTTACTGATTTCGACTGCATAATCTGTATTAATCTATTGCGTAAAGTTTTTAATTTTGTTTTTGTTATTGCTATTCAAATTGTAAACCCTTTACAGCCACTTTTTAGAATAAAAAATACAGCTAATTTTCCAAAAATTAGTAAACGCAATATCAATTGTGTCATACAATTCCAAGACTTATTTTGGAGGGTCAACATTTTTAAAAACAAACATAATAAGCAGTAGTGGTGTTGATAGATGATTGACTCAGTAGTCTCATTCTACTCCGATCGAAGTAGATCTACTCCATTTCATTTGTATTTTTAAATTCTACTCCGGTAGTAGAATTTTCTACTCCTTTCTCATAATTTTCTACTCCATTTTAAGGAAGTCTACTCCCTTTGCAAAAATTGGTTACATATTTTTAATTTGATGGGAATATCTTCTTACGCGTTAAATAAATTGTCAATATTATAATTTTCCTAATGGTTTTTAAATAATGGTCTATAAATAATTTGTATGGTCTTTAAATTTTAGAAGTTTTAATTAAATATATATCAACTTTTTAAATTAAATTTTGAAAACACCATGTATTTGTTGGGTGTCCCAGATACACAGACCACCCTGTATTCATCAGCATTTTAGAAAATCAAAAAATCAGGAATGAATAAAAATGTTAAAAATTAACTCTTAATTTATTTAAAATCTAATACACTAATGCATATTTCTACTCCCTTTGCATCAAATTTACTCCTATATATAATTATCTAATCCTTTTACATCGAATCTATTCTATTTTGCCCTTTTACTCCTCCTCAAATTTTTCAAATCTACTTCTTTTGCATTGGCGAAAAGTGTGAACACTGGATTGACTGTTAGTAAAATAAGTAATAATTTTCGGGAGGTAAAGGAAGTAGAATTGAAAATATTGCAAAATGGAGTAGATTAGATGTAAAATGAGTAGAAAATGAAATATAGGAGTACATTTGATGGAAAGAGAGTAGAAATATGCATTAGTATATTAAATTCAAAAAATTAAAAGATATGTTAATTTTAAGATTTTTATTCATTGCTGATTTTATAGATTTTCTATAATGTTGATGTATACCCTGTGGTCTATTTTATAGTCGTGGTGTATCTGGAATAAACAATGAAATACAAGTTTTATTTATTAAAAATTATAATAAATTAAAATTATAACATTGACAATTAATTTTCTCCGCAAAAATTGTTCTCATCAAAGTAAAAAATGTAAGCAAATTTAGCAAATTTTAGTAAAAAAGAGTAGACAATTATGAAAAAAGGAGTAGAAAATACTGCTACCGGAGTAGATTTTAAAAATACAAATGAAATGGAGTATATCTACTCCGATCGGAGAAGAATGAGAACACTGACAAGTACATATTCCATTTCAAATGAGAACAAAAGACATGAGTAAAATTGAATATAACTTATATAATATAAATAAAAACCATGCACATATAGTTTAATTAAAAATATTTTGTCAATCATTAATTTGCAATTTGTTATTTGCAAGAAAAAATGTCTTGCAAAATATTTTTAAATAATGACGCAGATCGATAGGTGCTTGAAAAACAAACAATTAATACCTCTACACCACCATTTTATCTTGCACCAATACAAAATTATAGCAAAAAAACGAAGAAAGTGGAAAAATTGAAAATTATATCATGCCAAAAGGGCGAATCTTTTCGATTGTTTGCTATAACTCTTTAATGGTACAAGATAAAATAGTGATATATAGGCATTTATTGTTTGTTTTGAAATCATCTATCGATCTGTATCATTAATTATAAATGTTTTGCCAACATTTTTTTCCTGTAAATAACAAATGACAAATTAATGTTTGGCAAAATATATAATTAATGATGCAGATCGATAGATGCTTTGAAAACAAACAATAAATGCCTTCACACCACTATTTTATCTTATACCAATAAAAAGTTATAGCGAAAAAACAAAAAGATTCGACCTTTTGGAAAGACGAGATTTTCAAATTTTCAAATTCGCCCTTTTGGTTTAGTCTTTTGTGGCTAGAAATATCCAACAAAATGCCACACGATTTTGGTACAGCATACTTGAGCCGCGGTAGCTCAGTGGTTACCGCGCTACCTCTCGTCAGTAAATGGCAAACCTACGAAAGTAAAATCTCATTGCCTATGAAAAAGCTCTCACTCGCCGTTCGGATTCGGCAATAAACTGTAGGTCCCACCACTTACCACAAATATAACACCCACCACAAATATAACACGCACAGCTCAAAATGGTGAGAGAGCTCGGCCGAAGTTCTATACAGGACTGTAGCGCCAAACTATTATTATTATTATACTTGAGGATAAACTACATTCAAAAATGTAAAAAAACGCAAATGTCAAAAATTGCACATTCACCTCTTTGGCAAGATAGTGACGATATATTTTTGATAAGCATCACTACCCGAGTCCGTTTAGCTATGTCCGTCTGTCTGTCTTGCTGTCTATTGTTAGAATTCAAATAAAAATATGTGGTCGAAAAATGAGCGTGAGCCGCCCACATTTTTTTTACATTATTTCCCGTGTTGTCATAGTGAAAATTTTAGCCGTAAATTATTAAATCTATGAAATATTTGCCTTACAAAATTTTAAATATATGCGTGGTATTTTATTTTTCTTAATTTTTTTATTTGTTATTTTATATTTTATGGATA
Source organism: Dryomyza anilis (assembly GCA_951804985.1). Lineage (NCBI taxonomy): Eukaryota > Metazoa > Arthropoda > Insecta > Diptera > Dryomyzidae > Dryomyza > Dryomyza anilis. Next base: position 46,487,665 of record OX638135.1, read on the forward strand.
TACATTTTTAAATTATATAAGATGTACATTTTTGATATGTGAATAATATTCTAAGGGTGATGGGGTCCAGCATAATTAAGGACTTTAAAACTAAGGTATACAATTAAATATCGCTCATTAATATCCCCACCAAAGGTGTAGGCTATTCCATAGTCGGGCCCGACCGAATATAAAAGTCCGTCCCATGTGACAGAACTTACCCATGTGACCTAACTTTCCCAACTCGTTTTTATTGTTTTTATACCCTACACTAAGAGTGAAAGGGTATATTCAGTTTTTTACGCCGTTTGTAACACCCTGAAAAAAGCATCTCCGATATGGAAAAGTATATATATTCTTGATCAGCATGACCTCCTGAGTCGATTTAGCGATGTCCGTCTGTCCGCCTGCCTGTCTGTCTGTCCGTCTGTCTGTCCGTCTGTCCTTCTGTCTGTCTGTTGAAATCACGATTACAGAAAAAGTTGAAGAGCTAGAGCAATGAAACCTTAGATTTAGATTACTTATATAGCTGTCTGAACAAGAAAAATAACATGATCGGTCTATTGTGACCTGAGAACTGACCACTTATGTTCAAATACCTCATATAAAATTTACATCTGCAAATCAATTTTACTGTATACGTGCTTAGGTAAAATTTTGGTAAAATATATATTGACATTATGCTGAAATACATGAAAATAATGTTTTCCCACGAAACGACTTGTGGTTCCCAAAAAAAAAAATCGAAATTCGGTACACCTACCCATTTGTAAATATGGGTATGAAATGAAAGAAAATTCTTCAGGAATGGAAAGTTTGCAGTTATTTTCAGGATTCGTATACCCTGGTGACCTATATACCACTTTGAATGGTTACCACACATATGTGTAGGGTATTTATAGTCGGCTTAGACCGACTATAATTTTAAAAATCCTAACTATCATAATAACATCTACTTTAAAATTTCCCATGTGATCTAACCTTCACAACTGGTTAATATTAAAAATTAGCAGAAATAATATACTTTATTTATATGTTTCCACACTTAAAGTATTTAGTTTTTTCATAATAAATCACAGAAAATTCTTGACAAAACATTCTGCATGGGACAAAAAGTTCCGTATCAAAATTTTAACTATGTCATCAATGACATTGTTGAATCATTGGTGACATTTGCTACTGGAATATTGACCCCTGAATATTTAACGAATCCTTAACATAGCTGAAAACTTTCTTTAAAAATGGCACTAAACATCTTGTCTGGAGTTTGTATGCCCAACTTTCCTGCCCGCGGCAGACTGCACGGGCAATCGAGTGATTGGTGATGGTATCTACGGGTAGAAGAGCGGGGATTGCAACGCAGAAATGAGCGGGTGATTTTAGTGTTGCATTTTTTTAAAATCCGTGAAATTTAAATATCCATTTAAGAGTTTAATTATTTGAGATTGGTTATAACGGACCCATTTATTTTGCTTATTATTTTGAATTACTAAAATATACAAATTTTATCATTTTAGATAATTGTAATTTTTTTCTCATATCATTTGTATAATTTTCGCATGCAAAAACAAAATTTAATTATTTGTTATTATTTTGTAAATGTTTCTCTAAAGTGACTAAAAACACAAACTTTATAAAATAATTATTTATTTCACATTTCTGCCCTATATTACTTAAGAAATGATGCAACACTGAAGAGAGTGAGAGTGCGGTTAGAGTACGGTGTAACAATGTAAAAGATAACCTGATAAAAAATAATTCGTGGTTTTGGAAAAAAAATGTGCATAAATTATCCAAAAATACTGTATTTTGTAAAAATTTATAATTTTTGATAATACCAATATTATATGTTCTTATTCCGTTCATAAAACAAGACATGTGGATAAAAAATGCTATTGCAAAAGTGTCAAGCAAATTATTAATTGAGGTTTTTTAATTACCAATATTTATTATACTATACATAACCGTTCTTATATAAAGTATACAATAATAAATAACAATATAAATAATATATAAAATAATTTTTCAGTGCATTTTTTGAGAAACGGTGGCAGCGTGATCGACTGAGAGTTTTTGCAGTTCACACGAACTTATATTCGTTGTGCTCGCTCAAACTCTAACAATCCTCTCACCCTTTCCGCTTCACCGCTGTTCCCCTCACCAACATCTTGTGGTGAGCGGAAATATCCAGGTATAGTTATGCTTTACAGAGTGTCTTCTGTTGATTCACAAAAGTTATGTAAAAATATTTAAACTTCGAGAATACTGTGGAAATTTTTGACATGTGGTATTTTAAAAGCTGGAGCCGATATTGGTATGATTTACTTTTTATTTTTGACTTTTTGATAGTGATCTGAAATAAGTTAGTGGTAATGAAGGATATCGTTTGCAGTTCTTGGAATAAATTTAAAAAAAGGCGCATATGTATGAAATTAGAATAAAAACCACTTGGGAAGGTTAGTTCACATGGCAAATTTTAAAGTAGGTGTTATTATGATAGTTAGGATTATCAAAATTATAGTCGGTCTATGCCGATTATAAATACCCTACACATATGTGTGGTTACCAGTCAATGTGGTATATAGGTCACAAGGGTATACGAATCCTGAAAATAACTACAAACTTTCAATCGCTGACGAATTTCCATTCATTTGATACCCATATTTAAAAATGAGTAGGTGTACCGAAATTGTAACCACAAGTCGTTTTGCCCGAAAACATTATTTTCATGTGTTTGAGCATGAGTCAATATATATTTGACCAAAAAAAGCACGTATACAGTAATATTGATCTGTAGATATTCATTTTATATGAGGTATTTGAACATAAGTGGTCGGTACTCAGGTCACAATAGACTAATCATGCCAATTTTCTTGTTCAGACAGCTTAGATATATAAGTAATCTAAATCTAAGTTTAATTGTTCTATCTCTTCTACTTTTTTTGTAATCGTGATTTCAACAGACAGAGAGACAGACAGACGGACATCTTTAAATCGACTCAGGAGGTCATGCTGATCAAGAATATATATACTTTTCCATACCGGAGATGCTTCCTTCTGGGTGTTACAAACGGCGTACCAAACTGAATATACCCTTTCACTCTTAGTGTAGGGTATAAAAATCCGTGAACGATATCGGGATGAATTTATTTTTTATTTTTTATCACATTGATTGTGATTAGAAAAAAGTTAGTGCGAACGAAGGATATTGTTTTAGTCATTTGAACAAATTTACAAAAAAACAAATGGAATAAATGTATGAAAAATGGTAATTTTTGCCATGTAATTTCTTCTAATCCGGGAACGATATCGGGATGATATATTTTTTTATTTTTATCCACATTGAATGTGATTAAAAAAAAAATTAGTGCGAACTAAGGATATCGCTTGCAGTCCTTGAAATAAATTTACGAAAAAAGCACAAATGTAAGAAAAATGGTAATATTTGCAATGAAATTTCTCCTAATCCGGGATGATATCGGGTTGATATATATTTTTATTTTTTATCGCATTGATTGTGATTAGAAAAAAGTTAGTGAGAATGAAGGATATCTCTTGCAGTCCTTGGAATAAATTTACAAAAAAGGCACAAATGTATTTAATTAGAATAAAAATGGAAATGTTTGCCATAATTTTTTTACTGCATTGATTGTGATTAGAAAAAAGTTAGTGCGAATTAAGGATATCTCTATGTTTAATTGATTTCAAATTATTATTTTGACATAATATTACTCAAATGGAAATTTTTGACGTGAAATTTTATGAAATGTGTATGAATTAATAGATTTTGGTATTTTGTATATTTGTTTTTACACACTATGGATATAAATTTGTGTGAATATAAACTTTGTATTATTCATCTGTGTTGAGTTATGATATAAAATACTAAACACTTGAAATCTAATTAATAAATTTCCGACGAGAATGGTAGTATTTCACTACCAACGTACGGGCTGAGTTGGGCATCCCTAGCATAAAGGAATGGTACAAGCTATATTTCCGTGGTACATACCAAATTAAAATTTCGTCCTATAAGGCTTAATATCAGGAAAAATCTTTTAAAAGTTATATTTCCCTATACAAAAAATTCTTTTTAGTAGCGCCTATGGCTTCAATGATATTGTTTATCCACTGAGAAAATGTGAAGATGTGATATCCTTTTTCATACAAACTGAGTCGCATATTTATAGTCATTATATACTTGTAAGCAAAAATTGTGTGTAGATAGATACTATTGCATTCATAAAAAAATAATTCATGTAGATAGACAAATTATTAAAATAAAAACATAATAGTAATATTTTCTTGTTTCTAAATTAATGCCATAGATGCAGCGATGATCACTGAAAATGTCTGCATCAAAAACTCATTTACTTCAAAATTTGTAGATAGGCAGTATGAATATAAGCCCTCGATATATTAATTATTACGAAATGAAAAGTGATGTACGATTTTAATTCCGTGATGTTTTTTAATTTTTATAACTTCTACAATTTTTGAGAACAATTTTGTTTTTTTTTTAATATATACACTGTGCTTTTACACATTTGATACTCAGGACACCCTTATAAAAAAAAATCAAAATTCAGTATTATTAATTTGTAATATTAATTTGGATAAGGATAAGGTTAAAGGAATCTAATTTTCTTTTCAGGTATTTAGATTCACATATTTAGGATTCCAAGTCTAATGTAATATCAATTTGTGACGTTGTTGACATGTTTCTGGAAATGCCCATATATGAAACATGTTTCAAAACATTATATTAAAGCAATGTTGAATACATTCTTGACATTACCACTGGTGAACAACAACAAAGCAAAAATACATTTTATGAAACGATTAAAAATGTTTTTAAACTTGGTTTTATTTGCATTGAAGGAAAAAAAGATGTATATTATTTGTACATTTTTAATTATTTGTTGTACGGTGCGCTCTAGCGGCCGACGCTCCAGACTGACTACAACAAGGGTGTGTTGACAGACAGGGGTTTTATTTTTTTTTTATTGGCCTATCGTCGCATCTCGAGAGCGTATCATCTCGGCGGCATATCTTGTGATATCATTATTGAGCAATCTATGCGCGCTAATAGATGTGCTTACAATGCATTGTTGTTGTCGTTGGGATTTTGGGTTGCGGGCTGTGCGCAGGAATAAACAGAAGGGTGTATTGCACGTTCGCCCGCCAGGGTGCCCGCCCCTGCTCTGTGATCACCAAAAGTATACTTTGTTCTGCTAATAGTTTTGCAATTACGCGTTTATACTGAGCGCTATTGTCGTCCTACGTTGTGCGATTTATTCCATGTTTGCTTTTTTCCTTTTTTTTTGTTCCTTTTGTCAAAATGCAATTTGTTGTAATCCGCTTTCGAGTGTAATGCTTTCTTGTTGTCGCTGCTTGTCGAGTATGTTCGGTATGTGTGTCCTGCTGATTAATTATAATTTTCAAATTTTTTAAATCTCGTTTTTAACTATAACGACAGTGTCCCCCTCATTTCCTTGTTGGTTGGTTCTTTACAAAATTTTGCATTATCTATACTCAGATTAGATTAGATCAGTTCATATCAGATGTACCATCGAGAAGTATATACGTTGTTTGAAGGTACATACATTATTTGCCTGAAATACATTTTTAAACCATCACAGTTTTTTTTTAATTAACAAAAAATTATTCCTAGAATATTATTTTTAAAAATGTTCGACTTTATGTAAACCATAAATAAATCAATTATCTACTGTCGTGCCTACCAAATCATTTTTCTATTTAACCGACAACTTTATTTATCCCGCATTTATCTGTGTGGAAATAGTAATGAAAAATGCCAGACTTTTTTCGCGGGAGGTTTCGAGCAGACAAAACCGTAGTTTGTATCAACAGCTAAAAATATTCCGGCAATTTGCCTTTAAATTCCATAAAATTTATTAATTTAACATACACTTCCATTTAGATCTGTGGAAATATGTGGGAAATATTCAAGAGAAATGGCTGTAATTTTGCCTCGAGATCCGGTGCGATTTCCGGAAATGTTCCCGCAATATTTCTGAGAAATGACAGAAATTATGCAATATGTATTTCCAGTGAATTGTGACGTACTTTTAATACTAGTCGTACGACGTCACCTCTATGCGCCCTATTTTAGATGTCGGCGGACGGGGCGCAGGTGCAAAAATTTCTAGATGCGTTCGACAACTCTTGCATACGCATATATACATGAATTTCATTTGTATTTTAATGTTTTTTTTTTGAATATTTTATTTTTTAATATGTAACAAAATGCTCATGACAGACAGTGGTTTCATTATTATTGTTGTCATTAATGCCTTCTTTGTTCTATTGGTTCGGTTGGTTCTTGTTTTACATACTGTAAAGTGTTTTATAACAAACATAACAATAAAATGCAAACATGTGCATACATAAGAGATGACACCAATTGTGCAATGGATTGATCGATATTTAGAACCAGATTCCAGTTAAATTAATTTCGTCTATATTGAACGTATCAGAAATATTTTTAATGTTATATTAACTGATTACATTTGACTTGCACTGGAAAACTGAGCCTTAAAGTTTATACTTAGTTTTTACTTTTTTCAAAACGCTTTAGCTCCTAATCAAAATGGCCGAATGTCATTAATGTTACGGACTTCAAAGCTATAGTTGTGAGTTAACATGACATAATTAATATTTGTGATAAGTTGTCTAAAAAGAAATGACATCTAGTTAAACCTAAGTTTAATTTGAAATTGTGACCGAAAAACTGGATGACGGATAATATATAGCATATAAAGCTAGAGTACATTTTATGAAAAGATATGATATTTAAACATTTATCACATCGATATCGCATGAATCGATGTGATAAATTTGATAAATTTCGTACAATACATTTCGTAAAATGTATTGTACCCAGAAAATTGCAAGAGAACGCATCGATAAAAAATGTCCGATCTCGATATGTCCTACTCCTGCAACTTGCATTGATCTCGTAACGATATCGAAAAGTATGGCATATTGGGGACAGACAATATTTCACGAATAGATAAATTTGTTCAATGCAAAATATCGGGAACCCGGCATACCTAACATTGTATGTATTTTCTGTGAGTTTATCCCAGAAGCCATATAAACGACAACGTGCGCGAGATTAGCTGTTTGTAATTCTTTATATATTCATATTTGTATTTACAGTTAAAATAAGTATTTGGTTCGATAATAAGACTTTAATTTTATCTCTTCAAAATCGGGATAAGATTAAATTAATAGACTTTATACTAAATTTTAGAAATTTTAGATTTTTATATCGTGTCGTTAGCAATTCGATAAATTTCGATAATGATTTATTTCGTAAAATGTATTGTACCCAGAAAATTGCAAGAGAACGCATCGATAAAAAATGTCCGATCTCGATATGTCCTACTCCTGCAACTTGCATTGATCCCGTAACGATATCGAAAAGTATGGCATATTGGGGACAGACAATATTTCACGAATAGATAAATTTGTTCAATGCAAAATATCGGGAACCCGGCATACCTAACATTGTATGTATTTTCTGTGAGTTTATCCCAGAAGCCATATAAACGACAACGTGCGCGAGATTAGCTGTTTGTAATTCTTTATATATTCATATTTGTATTTACAGTTAATATAAGTATTTGGTTCGATAATAAGACTTTAATTTTATCTCTTCAAAATCGGGATAAGATTAAATTAATAGACTTTATACTAAATTTTAGAAATTTTAGATTTTTATATCGTGTCGTTAGCAATTCGATAAATTTCGATAATGATTTATTTCGTAAAATGTATTGTACCCAGAAAATTGCAAGAGAACGCATCGATAAAAAATGTCCGATCTCGATATGTCCTACTCCTGCAACTTGCATTGATCTCGTAACGATATGGAAAAGTATGGCATATTGGGGACAGACAATATTTCACGAATAGATAAATTTGTTCAATGCAAAATATCGGGAACCCGGCATACCTAACATTGTATGTATTTTCTGTGAGTTTATCCCAGAAGCCATATAAACGACAACGTGCGCGAGATTAGCTTTATTTTGAGTCCATGTCACGACTGAGTTATGCCGCGCTTACGTTCTAATTTTTTTTCGTACAATATTTTAAGGTAAGTAATTAATAATAATTTTGTTGTATTATTTTTATAAAAAGAAATAGAACACGAATTAGGTTAAGGGACCATATTTAAAAAGTACATCCGATAAAAAGTAAGTCATTTCAGTCGTGAGTGTGACTATGTTCTAAATACCGATAAACCATTTTGGTCATGATATCCTAAATACAAATAAAAAACAGTTGGGAAGGTTAGATCCCATGGGAAATTTTAAAGTAGGTGTAATTATGATAGTTAAGATTATCAAAATTATAGTCGGTCTAAGCCGACTATAAATACCCTACACATATGTGTGGTTACCATTCAAAGTGATATATAGATTACCAGGGTATACGAATCCTGAAAATAACTATAAACATTCAATTGCTGAAGAATTTCCATTCATTTGATACCCATATTTACCAATGGGTAGGTGTACCGAATTTCGATTTTTTTTTTGTGAACCACAAGTCTTTTCGCCGGAAAACATTATTATCATGTATTTGAGCATGATGTCAATATATATTTGACCAAAAAAGTTTACCTAAGCACGTATACATAAAAATTCATCTTTATATGTACATTTTACATGAGGTATTTGAACATAAGTGGTCGGATCATAGGTCACAATGGACCGATCTCGCCAATTTTTTCGCACATACAGCGTAGGTATATTAGTAATCTAAGTTATAAGTTTCATTTATCTAGCTCTTCAATTTTAAAAGTAGTAGGGATTTCAACAGACAGATAGACGGACAGACGGACATCGCTAAATCGACTCAGGAGGTCATGCTGATCAAGAATATATATATCTGGGTGTTACAAACGGCGTACCAAACTGAATATACCCTTTCACTCTTAGTGTAGGGTATAAATATCCGAAAATCATTAAACATTTTCGTATTTATATCCAAGTATATAAAAACTTATTAGAATGTTTGCAATTCTTTATATATTCATATTTGTATTTACAGTTAAAATAAGTATTTGGTTCGATAATAAGACTTTAATTTTAGCTCTTCAAAATCGGGATAAGATTAAATGAATAGACTTTATACTAAATTTTAGAAATGTATTGAGAGCTCTGGAATGATTTTTATATCGTGTCGTTAGCAGTATTATTATTAAATAATATATTTTTTTCCAATCGCGAAATACTCGGGATTTTCGAGATTAGAAAATGATCGGGATCCCGAGATACCGAATCCCGGGGTTGTATTCCCTACTCCCTTCGTTTAGATTCGGCATTAAACTGCAGGTTCCAACATTTTGAGTATAAATATTAGACGCACAGTTTAAATGGTGAGAATCAGTTTCGCCTTGCTTCTTCAGAGATGTTGTGTCAATGTATTATTTAAATGCGATTTTTAATTTCAAACGTCTCATATATTTTTAGAGATATACTAAAAAAATGTATGAGAACGAATACCTGTTTGATTACTTGGTAATCGTTTTATTGTTGTTTGAATATGTCATATCATGCCATGACATGACGCTAATTATACGCATTTTAAATTATGTCAATGTGGGCTTTGTGTGCAGGCGAGTGCAGCACGAGGGTGCTGTGTTCACATCGGCAATTTGCAACCACTGTGACACAATAAAACCATTCATTTACGAGGATGCGCAAAGATAATCCTCATCATTACCAACAACATTCACAGTAACATCAATAATGCGATTTTTGAGTAATGGATGCCAAAATAAAGTAAAACTAAAGTTTTATAAAATTTAATTGGTACAGATGACAATTCGTGAAGCACTACAACACATTTGTTTGAATGGTTCATGGTCATTGATACATATATTTCAGATATATTTATGATATATTTTTGTATCTCTATAAATTGTGTGATTATAATATTAATGAAATAATTGATGATTTCCAGAACAACTTCATGGGAAACTATGTTTTGCAGCAAATATATTATGTTACGTGTAACTTTAATGAAATTCTAGATTTTTGAAACAATTATTTTAATAATAAAAAATATTACCATAAATCATGAAATGAATGTTACAGCCAATTAAACCAAGTCAATTTATTATTGCAAATATATTATGTTTGCTGCAACCTCTTTTTTTCTCTGCGTATATACGTTTAAACAATGTCAATTTTGTTAAAAATCTAGAAACTCATGCAACTTTAATATATTATGTTTCCTGCAAACAATATTTTTTTTCTGCATGGGATATATGTGTGTATTTTATAAATAAGTTAAAATTGCCTTTATTCAATGTAGATTTTACTTTTAAACTCGCTGTAACTTAAACTGTTTGGTTATATTGATTGAACTCAAATTTGTGTTATTTGTTCATAATGTTGTACTAAAGGTGGTATATGAATCGTTGTATAATTTGCATTTATTTCTTCAAAAATTAATGCTGCTGCAGTAATAGCAATCATATTTGGTTGAACGTCAATTAAAAATTTTGAATGATATTACTTTCTCTTTTCAAATACGCATTTCATATATTTCTGTATGCTGTCAATTCTGTATATTCTGTATAGTAAATTTTTTTAATTTACCATTATTTTGGTCTTCTTTTATTTTTGAAATTCAAACCAAAAAAAAAGTATGAAATGTCTTTTTGATATTAGACCCAGAAAACCTTGCGTCACAAAATAATAATTTGCTTTTATGCGTGAAAAAATTTGTTTGCGAGATATAAACAAAATAAATTCAAACTTTTTCCAAAAAATAAAAATCTTATGAATGAAAAACGTTATAACATGGACAAAAATGTATCCTTCGTAAACCCCCATTTAAGAAAATAAATTATACTTTTATTTAAAAAATTATAATTACTAGATTAAATATAACAAAACCTTTTTTTACTTGTTAAATTTCAATTTTCTGATTTTGTAAATTTTGCAGATTTAAATATAACATACAAATAATTTTTAACACTAAGTAATAACGTATTTTATTACCAACATTTTCAACTTTTAGAGCAATTTTGGATTTCTCTTATATCTGGCAAACAAATATTTTCACGAATTAAATCAAATTTTTGTATTATAGCGCGGTAATTCTGCGCATAAAATCGCCTAATATCTATAATATCTTTAATTTCATATTTTTTTGGTTGGAACTTTAAAAATAAAAGTAAATAAAGATAATGGAAAATTGAAAAATGGGCTATATCTCAAAAGCTAGTGTCAATTTGACAAAACTAATGCCATTTTCGGAATCGGCACCACAAATGCATCTAATATTAGCTACAACTTGTACTGCACTATAATGAGCGGGGGCAGTGTTATTATATATATTTTATGCATTATGAGATGAGATGATGTAACGAATAATCTGAGCTTTATGGACTATTAAATATACAGTGCGCTGTGCGTGTGGATGCTTGCGTAGACGAACGGATGGATGGACGGACGTCCACCGCCAGCAGATAAACAAATGTTTGCATTTTACATGCGTCGCCGTTTTTGTTGTCGTCGATATCCTTATTGACAACAACGTTCTTCTTATTGTCATGTTCGAATTTTAATAAGTACCCTTGTTGTTTCTTTTTTTTTTGTCATCGTCATCGTGTTGTTGTCGTCGTCATTGCTGTTGTTGTTATATCGCTTTCTGCATACCCCTGTCGTGGATGCGCGCAGTGCAGCGAAGCGTTAAAGCACACAAAAAACATCAAATTGAAAAAAAAAAACAAAAAGCTGAGCGACAGTTTTTCATTTCACGCAGAAATCACAATTACAACAAATATAAACAACAAAAGATGATGCTGCATCGCTGACAAAATTATTGTTGTTCTTAATTAAAAAAAATAATTCATAAAGTTCTTAAAAAATCTCTCGAAATATTGCACTATATAATACTTTTACAAATCTTGTTCAATTTCTTATTATTTTCACAATTTAATTTACCCAGAGAGACTAACATACAACAAATTCACATAATTTCAACATAATATACCATGTCAATCATTCTCTGCACAGGTGTGTCGCTTATGATGGGACATATGTGCCAATTTTAAAACAAAATTAGATAAAATTCAATTCAAATATTATTTCATGTAGTGGAATCAAAAGTCTGAAAAAATTAAAACATTAATACACTTCGATATATGATTGCAAAATGAGATCATGCTGAACTCCTGGGATGATGAAAAAAAGATTTCTCATATTCGAATCATATCAAAATCAGTTTCTGTTAACCTCATATTCCCCTCAATTATTACTCATAAAAATATGTTTCTATACAAGCTAATTTTTGGCTTGTGTTGTTTGTTTTGTCGAAGAAACATTTTTTCGAACTAAAAAATATTGGAATTTTCTTAGAATCTTACTTTTTTAAACAATACAATACAAACAATTAATTTTTTATTTGATTTTTTTAAACAATTATTTTAACCATTTTATTTTAACATAGTTCAAAATATTTTTGTTTGTAAATTTATTATTATATTTTTTAACAAAAAAACATTTAAAAAATATATATAACTAACTGGACCCGTGCACGACTCGTGCAAAGATTTTGGTAATGCAAAAATATGGAGTAATTTTATTAATATAAAAAACATTTTTATTATTTGTATCAGGGACCCGTTCTTTTTTTTGTGTTATAAATGTATTAACCAAAACAAAAATAATTCCCCGTAAAATTCTTCCCCGTAAAATGCTTTCCCGTAGAATTGTTCCCGGTAGAATTCTTCCCCATATAGTTTGTTCCAGTTACAATAACTCGCAACAATTTTCAGTGCTCCATTTTATTTTTATATTACATGATGTAAGACAAAATTTCAATAATATACCTCTTATATCTTCAGAGTTATAGCGTGTTTACTATAAATGCAATATGACAGCTAGGCGTGGCAGTTCACAATAACCTCCCGTTTTTTGTAACACGGTTTGTACTTAAGACATATGAGTATATAACAGTTTTTATTGATGTATCTCAAACCAATCCAAAATTACGGATTTTCAGAATTAAAAAAAAAATAGAAGAACAATTCTTACAACTTCAAATCAAAGTGGAATGATCTTTGTTCAATGTCAAGAATTTATGTACATTTTTTGAGAATTTTAAAAAGTCAGTTTTTGCATGCTGTGGTGCAAAAGATCAAAAATCGTGTTTTTGCTGTTTGCTAAGGGGACGAAGGAGATGCCCCATATATAGATAATATCTCTCTTATAACGTAAAACGAAACAATAATAAATTCCTCAAAAAAGCGTCATAAATTCCAACGAATTCCTTTTCGTTTATGTTTACGTTTTTTAATATTTTTTTATAAATAACAATTAAAAATGAAATAAGACTCTAAATTAATAAGGCCCCAGAATTGGTGTATATTTGTGTTATGAAATAAGACCCCGTTTTTTTTTTTTTGAAAACACGCCAATGCATTTGAACAATAGCCCCAAATGAAAAATAACAAATGAAAAATAACTTTTATCTATGATAAATTCAATTTACGTTTTATTATATACTGTTTATTGGGGCGGATCGAAACCAAACTTTTATTTTTATTTCAAAATGTAATAGTGCTTAAAAGTTGCATTGTGCTGCCAGAGATTACCACAAAAAATGTCAGTCGAAAAAAATAATGTCCTATGTTCGCGCATTGCAGATAAAGTTAAAAAACTCTTTAAACCCATATTTTTATTTTTTTACCATCTACATAAACTTTTTTTTGGACGGTATTAGACTCAAAAAGTTAGAGACTATTAATATTCTCCTCAAATTTCATCAATTTTGAATAAAATCATATACTCGCGCATCGTCTTTGAAGTTGAAACCGTTCTAAAATCGGCATGGGTGGTTATTTTGATATGTGGTCAATTTTAGGACCATTATATTACTTATAAACCCAATAACGCAAAAATAATATCAAACAATATATTATATAACAATATATAGCATATATGCTGTAACAGAAAAAAAATTATAATGGGTAAGGCACCAGTTTTTCCAATTTTTTTTTTCAAAAACTATACCCGATAGAAATTCACCGTTAACAAATTTGAATTCAGTACAGCTAAAAACATATATAAAAAAATTACATGTCAAAATAACCACCCATGCTGATTTTAGAACGGTGTAACCAAAGAAAATGTCGATTTTTTTGTACTGTTTCAACTTCAAGGACGATGCGCGAGTATAAGATTTTATTTAAAATAAATGAAATTTTAGGAGAACATTAATAGATACATTCTCTAATTTTTGAGTCTATTACGATCCAAAAAAAAGTTTATGTAGATGGTAAAAAAATAAAAATATGGATTTAGGGTGTGTGCGAATTCGACTAAATTGCTGACTAAACTAAATTGAACGACTTTTCATTCGATCGCCATTCGGTAACCGGTAATTGTTAAAGTTCATAATGAATCGATTATCATATGTCTGTTTGCTGTCATTTAATTCAGTTCAATTTAGTCTGCTCGAAAATTTACTAAATTGAAAAGTCGAACACTGCATTACCGACAAAAGTTAGTTTAGTCAGCAATTTAGTCGAATTCGCACACACCCTTAAAGTGCTTTTTAACTTTATCTACAATGCGCGAACATAAGACATTATTTTTTTCGACTGAAATTTTTTGTGGTAAACTCTAGCAGCATAATGTAACTTTTAAGCCATATTACATTATGAAATAAAAACGAGTTGGGAAAGTTAGGTCACATGGGTAAGTTCGGTCACATGGGGCGGATTTTTATAGTCGGTCGGGCCCGACTATGGAATACCCTACACCTTTGGTGGGGATATTAACCCTCAGAATATTATTCATATATCAGAAATTTACGTCTTATATCCCCATAAATTAAAAAAATTATATAAAGTGTAAAAAACTAAAAAAAATAAATTTAAAAAATGTAATTGGGCGGACCACGCCCATATTTAAAATTTTGAAAGGCTAATATTTCATAGATTTGAATTTAATAATTTACGGATCAAATTTCCACTATGAAAACCCGGGAAATAATGAAAAAAAAGTGGGCGGATCACGCCCATTTTTGGACCACATATTTTTAGGTGAATTCTAACAATACGTTTTAAATTTTATAACTATACCTTGAATACTTTTCGAGTTATTAGTTCCGAAAAAGTTATATAAAATTGACTTGTATGGGAGGTGGGCGTGTCCGTTGACCAATTTGGCTCATTTTCAAACTCAGTTCCTACTTTTGGATAAAATATATTGAGACGAAATTTCATCGCATTCTGATCAGTATTTCTCAAGTTATTCTGTATTCGGACAGCAAGACAGAAAGACAGCAAGACAGCAAGACAGCAAGACAGCAAGACGGACAGACAGACAGACAGACAGACAGACAGACAGACAGACAGACAGACAGACGGACATGGCTAAACGGACTCGGGTAGTGATGCTGATCAAGAATATATATACTTTTCCATACCGGACACGCCTCCTAAGGGGCGTTACAATATATGCACAAAGTTAATATACCCTGTACCTCATAGGTGTAGGGTATAATAAAAGTTTGGTTTCGATCCGCCCTAATAAATAGTATAAAATAAAACGTAAATTGAATTTATCATAGATAAAAGTACTATCAATATACAGGAACTCAAAAGTTCTCGAATTCGAGATTGACTCTTCGTATACGTCACGTATACGTCATTTTAATTTGATTATTTATCGAATAAGTTACAGAAACTAGCCTCAGAGTCTGTATGAGCAGATTAATAACAAATTAAATTATTGCTATAGTGATTACATTTTTATTTAGACTCATTTGAGCATATTTTGTACATTATATATATTTAAACCCTTAGCAAACAATTTGTTTTTCACTTTATTGTTGCAGGCCTAACGCGACCGTCGATATATCCGTTTCCCTCGAGTCAATATCCATACCCAATGCTGAGTCCCGACATGTCGCAGGTTGCGTCTTGGTAAGTAAAGCGATACAATTAAAATATATTTAGATTTAAATATTTAAAAAAAGTATTTACCAATAATGGGAATTTCTAATACAGATCGACATACATATATGCTACACACAGAGAAAATAATATGTTTATTTGTTCTATTCTAAAATGTTGGCTGAGAAATTACATATTTCGAAATATGTAATTGTTTTGGTCAAATTTAACATATGAAAATATAATTTATGAAAATATAATATATTATAATTTATTTTCGTCTTGGAAATTGGTTTTTCTTATATTAATCAAAAAAGATAAATACATTTTTGGTATTTGAATATTTTACAAATTTTAATTTTCAAATTTAAACTAGATTTCAAAATTTGCGTTTTGAAAAACTGAACCTCAAAAACTTAAAATTTTTTATGACTTTTGTTTGAAATATAATTGTTTACGACTTTATTGCAGGCACACGCCATCGGTGTATTCAGCCGCATCTAACTTTAGAAGTCCGTATCCCTCCTCCTTGCCCATCAATACGACGTTATCAAGGTAAGTTTATCGAATGAGGGGTGGTCAGTGACCATCATTACGTAACGTGAAGTTTTATATACGGTTCGATTTTGTGTGATTTCAGTGATTTTTCATTCCGTTTCTCACCAAATTTGTTGCCTTCTGTGCATACGTCACCGCATCACGTGCTAAATTCACATCCTGCAATTGTAACGCCCGGCCCCAAGCAGGACATCGGGCAGGATGGTGCAACGAATCACAGGTATTCAAGGTTTGTGATAACACTTTTTTCAGATACATTATATATTAAATAAAATCGAAACAATTGGCATAACGTTAGTATTTTAAATTTAAATTTTCGTTAAATTTTTTTTATATGCTTTTATTTACTTCATTTCATTTACAATTTTTTTTGCGGTAACAAATATGCCTTGTTCTGTGTATAGTATATGATTTTTTAATTGTTATTTTTTTCTTGACGTTGTTTGTTCAAAAAAGGCGTTTTTCCAATGTTTACTTTGGCGGCGGTTGACCAACCAACAGCATCAACTGCAATAATGGACGCCATATTTGTTTTCAGCACTCACACGAACAGAGACTCACCCCTGTGGTGGTGTTGTTGTCTCGCTTAAGCAACGACGAATATGCTACGTCGGGGTTGTTAACTACCCAATAAGGTTAAATTGCTTACACTCCGAATTAGAGTAACTTTACTAGTCCTCACACGGTGGCGCTGTAAATGGATTTGAACGAAATTTCGAAGCGGTTCGTGCACATGATTTATACGGCGTGACTTGGTAGCTTTTAAATTTAAGTTTTTATGGTTCTCAGAAAACTGACAGATGTTGAGAGCTTGGGTCGCTATTAGAGCAGACAATTTTTGACTATTTTTTTTCTGTTAACTCAAATTCATAAAAAAAATATTTTTATTCTGTATATTAATATTTTTGTAATTTCTTATATACTTTTTGATATATGAAGACTCCAGTGGAAGAACCGGGTAAGTAACAAAAAATAAATTTCGATAAAACATTTATAAATGATTATTTCTTGCACAAATCGGTTTTTTGCATAACTTAATTCTTTAGTCATAGTTACATATAGTAATTATGTTTTAAATGGTAAATAACTTTTTATTACTTAATTTGTGCACATAACTCGAATTTTCAAACAATGTACTTGCCCGTTTTTACCACTGCAGTCTTCATGTTATAAATTGTCTTTATCTAACACATATATTTATTTTACTTTACCTTCCACCCTCGTTTGCTAAAATTTAGCATTCATAGTTTGCTATTATTAGTAAACTATTTATTTTGCGTGTAGTAAAGCGGTGTTCATAGCTTTTAAAACAGTATCCCTTTTTATTGTTGCAGCTTCGGTAACTAAAGGTGGTATGCTCGGGTAGCTGCTGAAAGCTTAGGTTGCTTTTAAGAGCTTGTGTAGAAATAACGTACAGCAGCAACATTTGGCTCATGAATCTCAATATTCTAAAGTTTTTGAGATTCACCGCACCGAAACTCACCACACTAAAACTCACCATACTAAAACCCACCACACTAAAAATCACCACACTAATACTTATCCCAGTAAAACTCACCACACTAAAACTCATCACACTAAAACTCATCACACTAAAACTCATCGTACTAAAACTCACCACACTAAAACTCACCAAACTAAAACTCACCACACTAAAACTTCTACTTAGAAAAACCCTACGATAGTGATGATCAAAAATTTCTTGTTCTTGTTCTTGAATTTTTTTGCAAGAACAAGAGCGAGAACAAGATCGAGATTTTCTTGCAAGAACAAGATAAGAAATGCAAGAAGAAGAGCAAGTGCAAGATTAACACTCATCACACTAAAACTCATCGTACTAAAACTCACTACACTAAAACTTCTACTTAGAAAAACTATACGATAGTGATGATCAAAAATTTCTTGTTCTTGCAATTTTTGGAAGAACAAGATCGGGAACAATATCGAGATTTTCTTGCAAGAACAAGATAAGAAATGCAAGAAGAAGAGCAAGTGCAAGATTAACACTGCAAGAAATGCAAGAAAAGCAAGACTCTTGGGTTTTTTTTTGTCATTTTAATGATTCAGAATTCATGATATTACTAAATATTGAACAACAAGTAACAATGGAAAGCGTGCAAAATATTTATGAACGTGAACATTAATGAAGATGTGTGTTTTTATTTATTTTTTGTTTTTCAACGCTAAAGAATATAAGCATCTTAAAAATAAGATCTGTGAACAGTGATGAACAGTTAGTCTTAGTGGGTAATCGGGGAATGGTCCACTTTTGGCGGGGAATTTCAAATTAGGATCTGTTACATTTTTAAGGATTGGAATATAGGGGCATATTCCAACTTTTCGAATTTCATATGAAAATTTTAAAACAAACGTTTTTACCTTTAGATTCGATATCTTAGTGAAATAAATAATTTTGAAATGAATTTAAACAGCAAACTTTGACTTCAACGCATTCAGTTCGTCAGGAAAATAATAAATTCAAAATCGTTTGTTTAGAATTTTGCAGTTAAAATCGGATTCGATCGAAAACTGGAAAATACCACTATATTCCAATCATGTAAGAGATCATAATTTGACTTCTAATAAACACAATCTATTAAAAAGGATTTCTAGATCTAGATAAATTCCTTTAACATTTTTTAAAGTATCTGATGTTATGTTTTTAAATATAGGATACATTTTTACTTAATGTTAGACCTGCAAATTTGACATGCCCTTAATAGTTGAAAAAATATGGTTTTCAGTATTTTAAAGATTGCTATTATTGGGAATTTTAAATTTCAAAACTAAAAATATCAATGACAAAAATGTAGTAGAAAAATTACCACTGTTTATACAGGTCATTAAATGGTTAAATTTAATTTTCGAAATAGTTTGCTCCTCTTAAAGAAATTCGCATATTTTGATTTAGAACTATAGAGTTTTGAAATATTTATTTAAGCTAAGTTTAAACTTTCACTGAAAAACTGGACCGTAATTAATAAATATAGCCCCACTTTGTAATAATTAATAATGTTTATCAATTTATAATAGCTGATAAATGTTATTTGAAAATTAGAATAATCAAGAAATAAAAAACATTTTAAATGAGTAACATATTGCGTAATATTTGTTCTATGGATTATTTTGATTTTTATTAAAAATGTAGTGAAAGCACTATTTATTCTCAGTGTAATTAAATTAGATTTGTGCGGGGAGTTTTATAGTCAATTGGGGAATTTTGCTAAGAATATCGGGGAAAATGAAATTATGACTTGGCATCACTGTCTATGAAGCACTTTTGAAGCGGTAAATAGCTTTAAAAGTGCCTCAAAGTCGCTTCAAAATGAAAAATAGACAACACAATGTTGTTTCTCTTTTCTTCGCTACGCTAGTTCGTACCAGAGATCTGCAGTAAGAAGCTCAAAAGCTGTAAAATGCTACTCGCTAAAAAATCAACTCCAAGTATGAGTTGCGCTCGAAAATAGTGAGCCTAAGTGTGAGTTATATTCAAACAACAATTAGTAGCAAACTTCTGCTTGAAAATCATGAAGCACGCAAGTGTTCTTTTCTGAGAGACTTTGTACTCATGTTGCTTGCTTTTAAAATCAAAAACAACTGCAATTACAGTAGATTTCTTGAGACACTTGAGCATTTTGAGTTATTTGCAATTCGCATGAGTCGTAGCTTTGTATGATATGACGCTGGCGCTGGCACGACGTACGCTGTACGATAGGTACGCGTCGTTTCGGTAATCGGTGTTTACGTAGTAGTTTTGTGTTGTAGTGGGCAGGGAGTACCAAAAGTTGGCGAAATCTTATATATGACATACACTCTAAACATAAATGTAGGAAACCGGTTTCCTCTTATTAATGTAGTAAATTCCGACAAATGTGTAAAAATAAAACTTACACACACAAGTATATAAAACTGATACACATCTGTAGTGTCAAAATACAATTTTATGAGTGTAAAAAATACACAATAAACCCTGTATTTATTCACATAATTCGTGTTAAAAAAGCCACAACAGAATGCGTAGTTTTTTTATGGTTAAATATTATTAGAAAACTTTATGTCATCTCAACGGGACGGATTCAGCAAATGTGAAATTCATAATTAAGAACACTCATTATTAAAATAATATAAATTAAGTCTAACTTGAAATAATGTGTCATTTTGTGCAATTTATAAAAATGAAAACAAACTTTTAATTACCACGGTTACAAAAATAAAGATAATTTTAGAATTTCTTTCAAGAAATAGTTTTTTTTTTGCATCAGCTCTTAACTACTTTTGTTTGTTTTTAAAAATACTTTTTGGAAGCATCTCTGCTTTAAAAAAAAATGGTGCGGCTATAGTTATGCACCACAGTGTATAATGCATTTTAACATAAAATTTTCTACAAAAAGCTACCATGCGCCGACAAATTATGCATATTGCTTTAAAAAGAAAATCTTAGTAAATATTTGTATTCCCACTCAATTAAAAACATTATATTTAAATAAATAATAAAATATAGACATATAAATGTTTTACTGCGAAAATTTAGTCAATATGAATATGCAGTGAAAAATGCAAAAAATAATTTGTATTTTAAATACAGTCGAAATATTTACTATCAACTATGCTGGCGAATAAATTTCGGGTTTCGAATAGCGATAAAACTGGAACCGTTGTCTCTGAATGTAACCTTTATAACCTTTATTAAGAACAAAATACATAAATAAATATAATTGAAAACCCTAACATTTTTTCATTTGTGTTTAAAACTAACGTTTTTCACTATTTTTCACATTCATTACAATCAAATTGTGCGTACTACATATCTCAATCATATAAAATTTATTTGACCGAGAATAAATTTTTTACAAAATACAAATTCGATTAAACTAACAGTATAAAATCCATTGAAACGATTGAGTTTACATAAATAAATCCACGTTTCCAAATTGAGTTAATTTTTAAAAATGTTATTTATTAAAAATCACATATAACTTTAAAAATGTGTCCACTATGAACTATTTTTTTTTTAATTATAATTTTTATAAACTATTGTTTTCCACAAAAAACCAATAAAAATTTAATTGTTCATTCAAAATCAAATTTTTATTGTATTTGTACTAAAAAATAATTTTTCAATAAAAAGTATTAAAAAATATTTGATGATCGACTGGGGTTTATATATTGCGGATTTTGTATTATGAATACCATGTATATTTGAATACCCAACCTGAAAACAGATGCATTTGAATATAAGAGTTTTATTTGAGTCTTAAGAATTATAATTGTTTATTATTCAAATATAGATATAGATTTGCTATTATTTTTTAAAATCCCGGGACTAATCCCGGGATTCAATTTTTTTAGTCCCGAAACTTCGGGATTGAAAAATAGTCCGGTATTGACATAGAGATTTCAAACGCGCAACGCTGCTCTAAAATTTGCTTTATTTTTGCACACTATAAACATATTTAATTGAGTATTGACTTTATATATTTTTATTGATTTTTTTTGTAATTAACCTTTTTTCATTATATTTTAAGTTAAATTTAAATAAAATGTTTTTAATTTAGTGGGAATACAAATATTAATTTACAGCCATTTTTTTTAAAAAGCAGAATTAGAATTAGAGAGAATTAGACAGGCATTATAATGCGCTCCATTCACAATACAAAATAAACAATCCAAAGGAAAGGAAAGCATTGCTTTCAATATTAAAACAATCTTTTTTAGAAAAGATGAAAGCACGCCAATAAAGAAGATTGAAGATTCCATACATATACTACGCATATATGTGGTATAACAAACAAAACACAACCAAAAGCACACAAAATACATAACATGATCTTTCTACCAACATTGTTTTAAGTGTAAAGCATTTCAAACGCATAAACTCTTAGGCATTTTGTTAATGTGTGCATTTGCCCTTCGATGCACTAGAGTCATTTGCACGCTTCAGCGAATGTGTCGCTAATTTGTAACCTATTTTTTGAACATTTTTGAAAATAACTGGAAATTCAAACGCTTGAATTCCCAATCAGAATGCCTTTAAAATCAATGCATTCATCAGAGAATGCATCCATTTTTTGGCATTGCTGTTATAAAATTATGAGTGTATTTTTTTTAAACACCGAGTTTTCAGAATTTTAGTTGTTATTGACATTTCTTAAGAAAATATACCATTGCTGTTATAAAATTATGAGTGTATTTTTTTTAAACACCGAGTTTTCAGAAATATGTGAACAATTTCAATGAATTGGACAACTATGTCGCAAACATTTTCGGGAATTATGGGATCGTGGGACTAGCATCGCTTAATTGTCACGGGGACACATATGGCGAATTCCACGAAACTCAAACTCGTATTTTGAAGCAGCGTCAAATTTGTTGATGTTGCGCATTTATGTTTAATAGCGTAATACTAAAAATAATGTACTTAACTTTAAATTTTTTGTTTGTACTTATTAATCTAAAATATAGTACGCACAGTTTTTACAATTTACAATTTAAAAAAAAATTGTCTAATTTAAATTACATATCAAATGCTTTATTTTTTTATTTCTTATTGCACTAAGAAAACAAGATGTTTATGAAAGTCTTGCTGCAACTATCCTTTTAAATTTACGCCTTGTAGCAAATATTCAAACATCCCAAAGGTTTCAATAAAGTTGCAGCAAAACTATTAATATTTTTTTAATATGACATATATGCAGAAAGTTACGAGATTTTTGCCACAACAGCAATGGAAATTAAGATACTTGCAGCTGACTGATAGCAAACATCCTGAGTTCTGGGATATTTGCAGCAAAATTTTGAGGTATTTTAACATTTGACTACTATAAAAAGGAAAATTGCGTACTTTTTCCTTACGTTCGATTTATCCTCAACTTACTTACTTACTAATTTGGCCATTACAACCCATGATGTTCAGGCCGCAGCGCTGGCGCCAGTTTTGCACTCCAAGTGTTGTCAGGTTGTCTCGCACTTGGTCGCTCCACCGGAGATTCGGACGCCCTCTCCTACGTTGACCACCACTGGGTACAGAATTGAAGACCTTTTTTGCAGGAGCGCTTTCATCCATACGCTCGACATGTCCAAGCCAGCGTAGGCGCTGGATCTTATTGCGCCTGACTATGTCAATGTCGGCGTAGAGCTCATACAGCTCGTCGTTCCATCTGATTCTGTACTCGCTTTCAACGCATATCGGGCCATAGATTTTCCGAAGAATCTTTCTCTCGAACGCTCTTAAAGCTCGCTCATCGGTGTTGGCAAGCGTCCATGCCTCAGCGCCACTGAGGAGGACTGGCATGATGAGCGACTTATAGAGCGAAATTTTTGTCCGTCGAGAGAGGGCTCTGCTCCTCAATTGCCTACTGAGCCCAAAGTAACACCTGTTGGCAAGAGTTATTATTCGGCTAATCTCCATACATTGTTTTCCTTGTTGATGCTGGTTCCTAGGTATACGAAGTCCTTCACAACTTCGAAGTTGTGGTTGTCAATAGTGACGTGTTGTCCAAGACGCCGGGTTTCTTTGTTTGTTGACACTAGGTACTTCGTCTTGTCCTCGTTCACCATAAGACCCATTCGACGCGATTCCCTCTCTAAACTGGAGAATGCTGCACTGACTGCTCGTACGCTCTGCCCAATGATGTCGATATCATCAGCGTACCCGAGCAGCATGGAAGTCTTGTTGAAGATAGTGCCATTGTGATGGAGTTGTGCAGCTCTTACAATCTTCTCCATTATTAGGTTGAAGAAGTCACACGATAGGGAATCGCCTTGTCTGAAACCTCGTTCGGTATTAAACGTATCGGTGAGGTTGCTCCCAATTCTCACTGAGCAACGTGTGTCGCTCAGGGTCATACTGCAAAGCCTTCTAAGCTTCGCAGGTATACCGAACTCAGACATGGTGGCGTATAGGCGACTTCTTATCGGACTGTGGAAGGCAGCTATGTAGTCGACGAAGAGGTGGTGGGTGTCGATCTGCATATCTTTGGTCTTTTCCAGGATTTGGCGCAATGTGAAAATCGGTTCTATGGTGGACTTGCCAGGTCTGAAGCCGCACTGATAAGATCCAACCAGTCTGTTGAGATGGGCTTCAGTCTTTTACATAATACGCTCGTTATGTTGAGGAGACTTATCCCACGGTAGTTGGCGCGTATCGTGGGATCACCCTATTGAGGATTAGGCAGAGTATACTAAGATTCCATTCGCTAGACATGCTTTCATCCGACCATATTCTGCTGATGAGCTGGTGCATGCTCGTTATGAGCTCATCGCCTCCGGTCTTAAACAACTCAGCACTTGTTCCGTAGTGGGCGTTGGAATCCAAGCACCTCTTCGGCAGCAGTACGCATTGAACGGGAGACGTGTGTCCACTGCTCGCATACATCATCGAGAGGGGGAGTGCCTTGGTCAAGCAGGTGTGAGAGTCGAGCGGCATAGGCATGTTCGGTCTGTTGTGTGTGCAGCTTACTGACGTTAATTTGGTTGCGCGTGTTCTGATCGGGTGACCGCCACGTGGCCTTGAAAATATTGAGATGCTTGAATCTAGTATCACTAATTACCATGTTTAGTGCTGCGGCGAATTCGATCAGCCTCATTCCATTGTCGGAGGTGTTTTCGTGGAGGCTGAATTGTCCAACCGTTGAACCAAAGATACCCTAATGGCCCACTTTGGCATTAAAGTCGCCAATCACAATTTTGATGTCGTGACGGGGGGCAGCGCTCATAGACTTCGTCGAGGCGCTCATAGAAAGTCTCTTTAGTTTCATCGTCCTTCTCATTCGTCGGAGCGTGCGCACAAATTAGGTTGATGTAGAAGTATTTAGCCTTGATGCGGATTGTTGCTAGTCGTTCGTTCACGGGTGTGAAGAGCCTGTTAAGAGCAGCTCTGTCCTGTCCATCGCATTTCCTGGATTGCGGTGATGTCAGCCTTGTATCTTTCGAGGACATCAACCAGCTGGGTAGTGGCACCTTCCCTATAAAGGGTTCGGACATTCCAGGTGCATATCCGTAAATCATGGTCCTTTATAAATACGTTTGCGTAGGTTGTCATCGTGTTTTCGGGTCGATATCCGAGGCATTTTTTTTTTGTTTTCGTTGAATCAGCATTTTTATATGGCTGGTCACAAGCCCAATGCACAACCCCCATTTTGGAGGGCCAATATCCCTGTCGCGTTTGTCCCCGACCAGACCACCCACCGGGGTTGAAACCCGATCTTTAGCTGGTTGCTCGGGTTAACGGGGTTCACCAACGCGAAGGTGAGACTAGGAATTGTGTCCACAACAATAAAGTAAATTCAATTGTGTAAAAAAGTGCCCACTCAAATATTAAATTTTAATGGTAAAAGTGAAAATAAATATCCTGTGATTTAAATTATCAACACGTGATGGAAAATATTTCTTTGATGATAGCATCGCCGGTCGGACTTGGTTCTTCTGCGAAGAAATCTCAAGTCGTTGTACAATTTTGTTTTCGAATGATTTAAAAAGACGATGGCGATGTATACCAGGATGTACCAGGACACTGTTTTAATTCTAGAATAAATAAAAATAAATTTGATTCATTTTCTTTCAGTTCAATAAAAATTACTCCGCGAATTTTAATGGATTACCTTTTCCAAATATTCATCAGCTATCTTCCTATTTCTCAGATGTTTAATTGGTGGTTGCTATACATAATCGTAAATTTGAAAGATGGTTGCTAGCAATATTTATCGTATTTGACGGATGTTTGAGAGATGGTTGTCTCAAATACGATTAAGTATTTTGAAAATAACTTGATATCTTGGGCTCTGATATTTTTGGCAATCATCTTTGTTTTCTTAGTATGGCTTACGATAAATAATTAATAAATTTTAATAATTATTTAATTTTTATTGTAAATAAACAAATAAAAAATATGAATTTTAAAAATAGTACTTTTCTAATTCATAAAGGCTAAGAGTACAAACTTACGTTTTCCCAACATTTTTCGTAACACTCTCATCATTGCGTTTCCAGAAAGTTTTCGGCGCGTACCAACAGCACCATCGACAACTCGATATTTGATTTAAAGTGGGTATTTGATAAGCAGTTGAAACTATTCGATACTTCATTAGGTGAAAAATATGAAAACTAAGAAATACAATTACTGGACGCTGTCCTGGAACCCTTTATTTCTAAACTTTTTTCATTATAAAAACAGTGGGCATAAAATATAAAAAAATTGTCATACGACATTACCAGTCGTAAGTGGCATTTCTTTACAAAAGGAATTTTACGTTTAATATAAATGTTTTACATTTATTGCAATTTTTTTATTTTTATTTTGGTATACAAACGAACTTTCGTTCAGAATAAATAATTTATTTTTTTACAGTAAAAATTAAACTTTTGCGAGCCAAGTTGGAACACGTTGTGAAAGAAATTATTTTGCCGCAAACGTTTTTTAAAGTTTGTTTTCTATGAATGTAGTGATTGGTAAATCGACTTCGATTTTAGTCGAAAATCGATTTTTGGTTTTAATAATCGATTTGTTCGTAGTCGAAATTTCAGATTGGAAATCGACTAAGAATCGATTTTTGCTCTTGATTAATCGATTTTCGTCAAAATTTAATTCTTTAACTCTCAACAACAGTTCGTATTATGGTTAATGCATGGTTTCCAATCTATTACTCGTCATCACTATTTCGTTAAACTGAGATTTAATGTAAATCATTTCAAACCATAAATGTAAATCCTAGAATGAAACAATAGCAAGCGATATCCACAGATGATATTACGAGTAATAGCGACTGATAGAATGAAAACAATGCACATTGTTATTTCCAACCCCGTTAAAAGCAATTATAAAGAACTGGCGAGAAAGATCATTTAATAGTATTTTATTTTTTTACTGACGCGTTCAGTTGTGTTTCTGTTCGAAATAGTGATGGGTAAATCGATTTCGATTTAAGTCGAAAATCGATTTTGTGATTTTAAAATCGATTTTTTCGTAGTTGATTTTACATGTTAAAAAATCGATCGAAATCGATTTTTCAGATGAAATAATCAATTTAAAAAATAAGAATAAGAAATATACGAATTGGTACCAATTGGTACAAATCTAATTCCTGTGTTTTTGGTTGTGTTGAATTTTGTTTTTCGTTATTATTTGTATTTTATATCAGTATTATTGCCCAAGTCAAGTTCTATCTTATTTCAAAATATTCGATAAAAACAAAAAAAGTGTTATCGAAATGTGGAAGCACCACTCCTTAAGCACGATAGATGATCATAATTAATAGCATAGCAATTCCAGACGTTGAATTTAAAAACTCATATTCACACAAAAAGCAGTTAGATGAGGACTCTTCATGCGAAGAAATCGATGATATAGATTTGATAGTAGAATAATTAAATAACAACTCACAGTCAATTAAAGTATGTTTAATATACAAAATTTCAAATAAATTTAATTTTTAATTTGATATTTCACATTAAAATTTAATGAAACACAATCAGTCTAAACCATTAATAAAATAAAGTTGACTTTAAAAATGTCGTCAGCTTATTTGACTATTTTCGTTAAAGTCGACTTTATTTCATTTATTGTTTAGACTTAATGTTGGTTTTTTTTTTTAATAAGAGATTCCTCTCTATCATAAAACCGTTCATCGGGAAACTCTCTTGGGCTCAGTGATGCCAACTGAAGGGGAATTCCCCAATTTGTGTGGAATTTTAGTCGGGGAATGGTCCACTTTTGGCGGGGAATTTCAAATTGGGATCTGTTATATTTTTAAGGAATGGAATATAAGGGCATATTCCAACTTTTGATCGAATTTCATATAATGGTTTTACTTTTAGATTCGATATCTTAGTACAATAAATATTTTTTGAAATGAATTTACACAGCAAACTTTGACTTCAGCGCTTTCAATTCGTTTGGAAAATAACAAATTCAAAATAGTTTGTTTAGAATTTTGCAGGTAAAATCGGATTCGACTTTACCTGCATTACTCTATATTACCTGCATTCTTTATATGCATTCTCTATATTCGATTCTCTATATTCCAATCATGTGAAAGATCATAACTTGGCTTGTAATAAGCTGAATCTTTTAAATAGGATTTCTAGATATAGATAAATTCCTTTAACATTTTTAGAATGTATCTGATGTTATGTTTTTAAATATAGGATACATTTTTACTTAATGTTAGACCTGCAAATTTGACATGCCCTTTAATAGTTGAAAAAATATTGTTTTCCGTATTTTAAAGATTGCGATTATTGGGAATTTAATATTTCGAAACTAAAAATACCAAAGACGAAGTTGATCAAAATTAAAAAAACAATTGAAAATAATATATATTTACAACTGCACAATTTTTATACAGGTCTTAATATGGTTAAATTTAATTTTCGAAATAGTTTGCTCCTATTCAAAAATATTTTTATCTTTCCCATTTTCAGTAATATTTTAAACCAAGTTTAATAAAATTAATTTGTTTAATATGATCCACTTTTTCAGTCACATATATTTAAAATTACATATTAACTGAGTACTAATTGTCTATCTATCTGTCGGTAAAGTTAAAGAAAGTCGGACATTTTGATTTAGAACTATAGACTTTTGAAATATTTATTTAATCTAAGTTTAAACACTCACTGAAAAACTGGACCTTAATTATTAAATATAGCAGAACTTGGTAATAACCAAGGATTAGAACCTAAACGAATAACGGTTTCGATTTCGGTTTTTTTCCGCGTTTCGGTTTGGTTATGGTTTCGGTTTTAAGTTTTTATTACGAAACGGTTTCGGTATACCGGTTCCAAGTTACGGTTTCGGTTTTTGTTTCGGTTTTTGTATAAAATTTCTTTTTTTCCATAATTTTCAAATAATTTAACATTGTTTTTATTGTGCTAAGTTATGTTAAAATTGTTATATTGGGATAAAGTGGGAAACGTAATTTAACAATGTTTGTTGTTATTTTAGTGAAAATATTGTGTTATATGAATTATTTAATTGATTTCGCCAAGAAAAAAATTCAATCGTGACCACAAGTCAATGAAAAGTAACATTTTGACTTCACCTGAGATATGATCTGAATGGCAGAGGAGAGCCAACCTTAAATAAAAGCAAGAAGAATACATCGGTAAATGTTCTTAAACTCCATGAAAAGAAGAAGAATTATGTACAATTTCCATCCATAAAACCAAAGAAATTAAATTTCAACAATTCAGTGAACTGCAATATCTGCAAATAAATATCTGCCTTTATACTTGAAATGTTCGAACTTGCACTTTATTTTCCGTATTAGTTACTAATTTTTTCTTGTATCACCATTGTTTTTCTGTTCAATCACACTCAATCAAACTCAGACCTATAAATGGAATTCTTTTGAATATATCCTTTCAAAAAATTTAAAAATTATTCAAATGAACTTTTCAAAACATGTCCCACTTTATTTTACTAATACAATAAATAAAAAAACAATATCATTCAAAATTTAATCATTTTTAACAAAAAAATTGTGCTTGGAGTTACTGGTGTTTTGTTGTTAATTCGATTTACCGCTACACAAATTAATGAAAAAAAAAAAAACAATTTTTAGACCACAGACTGTTATTTAGAAACAATGTTTCTAAAAAAACCACATGTGAATTTTTGTACAACAAAAACATTTTATTTTGGGAACTCAAAATTTTATTAAATGACATTTAAACATGCCTTGTACTTAAGATCTTCTATATAAAATAAAATATGTTTTCGTGTTTCTTTTTCTGCTTTATTAAAACCCGTTTTAAATCGGTATAAAACCGAAACCGTTTGTTTCGGTTTTGGATATCGGTTTAATTCTGCTTTTCGTATAACGGTTTCGGTTTTAAAAATAAAACGGTTTTAAACGGATATCGGTTTCGGTAACGGTTTCAATACTTGGTAATAACAAATAATTTTTCTCAATTTATAACGGTTGATAAATGTCATTCAAAAATTAGAGAAATCAAGAAATAAAAAAACATATTAAATGAATAACATATTAAATGAATAACATATGCATTATTTTAATTTGTATTAATAATGTAGTGATAACACTATTTATTCTTAGTGTATTTAAATTACATTTGTGCGGGGAATTTTATTGTCAATTAAAGAATTTTGCTAAAAATATTGGGGAAAATGAAAATATATGAGTTGGCATCACTGATTGGGCTGAAAACGCCTATATATGTATGAAGCCATAATACGTAACCCAGACAAAGACTCGTAAATCCGAAAAGTCCACTTGGCAATTGTTTTCTAAATGCGGCTGCATATAAATTGAATTTCATACACTAAATTTATAAATTTTAATTTAACAAACTGTTATTATTTTTTTATTTTTATTTTAAACACATTTATTTGAAAAAGTCGAAAATCAATTTAAAATCGATTTTTTTCTCCGACTAATCGATTTCAAAAATCGAATTGAAAACAGTTGATCGAAGAGTCGATAATCGATTTTTAACGTTGTGTACCAATCACTAGTTAGAAACTCAACGGTGTTAAATGGTTGAAATTGTTTAATGTCACAAAAGCACGGTCAACGAAATAATTTTGTAACTTCTTTTCGAAATGTCATATATTTTTTTTGTTAAATTAAAATGTGGTTTGTAAAACATACAATATTTTTTTTTTACAAATTAACCAACGCTCAGGGGATGCCCCCTATTCATGCAATGCACAGTGTTGATCGTAAGATGGGATGATAGGTTAAATGGAGGGTGGAAAGATGGAGTAGTGTCGGTGAATGTTTGTTTTGAACTTGCCAATATCAAAAATGTCGGGAAAAACAGACGCAGGGAGATTGTTCCACAAACGTATCGTGCGACTGAAGAACGAATTATCTCGGTAATGCGTCGTTTTATTGAGAGCCGAGTGAACTACGAAGGGGTGGGCTTGGTTCGATGCCCGAGTAGAACGAGAGGACACACGACCTGGTGGAATCAGGCCATGTATTTCCCTCGAACACTTACCATTGTAATACCTATAGGACAGGCTTACACACCCTACGGTCCTTCGGTGCTCAAGAGAACCAATAGAGGATGAAATATTTTCATCCCCTATTAAATATATTGCACGCTGTTGGATTCGATCCAGGAACTCCAAAGAAGATTTTGAAGCCCCTGCCCATATGTGCGAATTGTATTCCATCTTAGGCCGAATATAGGTGGTGTAGACAGTGCGCAAGTCAGCAGGAGTGAAGTATGTCTTACACCGTTTTAAAAAACCGAGGCACTTGGCCGCCTCTTTCGACACGTCAAATATGTGATCATTCCAACGGAGATCACATTGAATTGATATGCCCAGAACGTCAAGAGCAGCTGACTCTGCAATATCCACCGCACCCATGTTAAGGGGAGGTAGGGTTGAATCCATTCTTTTGTGAGATAACAGACAACATTGGGTCTTGCGTGCATTAAAATCAACTCTATTTGCAAGACCCCACTCGGAGATTGTTTTAAGGTCATTATTGAGTGTGTCATTCATAGTGCGTCTTTTACTCTCAATCTCCAAAGAGGTTGGGCGCTTTTTGAACGAGTATGAATGACAAATGTTGCTATCATCTGCAAAGGAATGGATTGGGTTCTGGGTCAATGACAGAAGGTCATTGATAAATACCAGAAATAGGGACGGGGATAGGACGGAACCCTGCGGAACTCCAGAATTGCTAAAATGTTGTTCCGAAAGAACACCATCCATCGCAACTCGTATTGAACGACCCTGGAGAAAACTCGATATCCATCGAGTAAAAGATTCACCAACACCATATGCAATTAGTTTTGAAACGAGGGCTTTATGCCACACTCGATCAAAAGCCTTGGAGATATCAAGAGCAACAGCCTTGCTCTCCCCGAAAAGGTGAACACAATTATTCCACTTTTCGGAGAGGACCGCCATCAAGTCACCTGTGGATCTGGTCCTACGGAAACCGTATTGTCGGTCACTGAGCAATTCGTTGTGCTCAAGATAGTTCACAAAGTGGAAGTTAATTACGCTCTCCATTACCTTGGAGAGTGCAGAGCATATTGCAATGGGTCGGTAATTGGCAGGGTTCGTGGCCTCGCCCTTTTTCGGAACTGGCTGGACATTGGCAACCTTCCAACAAGATGGAAAAACTCCAGTCGTGTAGGAGATGTTGAAAAGGTTACGCAACGGACAAGCCAGCGTTGACGCGCACTTCTTCAACACATGGGCAGATATGCCATCTGGCCCAGAGGCTTTGTTAATGTTGAGGTTTTCTAAAACCTTTTTAACTGCCCGAGTTCGAAAATGTATCTCCGGCATTGCAGAAGAAACAAAATCGACGACAGGCAGTGGTTGATTACTATCTGGGTGCGTTGAATTATTTGCAAATAATTCTGCCAAGAGATTAGCTTTATCAACCGGGTCAGTGAAGGTCTGGCCATTCATACTAAGAGTTGGATTGGACGATGTCGTCTGATTCTTCACCCTTTTTACAAATGACCAGAAATTTTTACTACCCCTGTGATAGAGTAGGACCTTTTTGCGCGCGTTTTGTTCGTGAAGAAACTTTTCGCGCGAGATCACGGCATTACAGCGATTCCTAGCCTGTATACGAAGTCTTTCAGTATCAGCATTCTTGTTAGAACGCCAAGTCTGAAAGGCTTCCTCTTTCGACCTGACTGCAATCCTGCAAGTCTCATTAAACCAAGAGTGGTCCTTAGGTTTAATGCTAATTTTTTTAGAAGGTATGAAGGACCGCATACCTAATAAAATAATATTTTGTACCATTAAAGCCGCAGCATTTATGTCTCTGTCAGCGAAACACAATTTCCAATTAAAGTTGCGAAAAAAATCATTTAACGCAACCCAATTTGCTTTTTCGTAAAGCCATACATTCCTCTTCGGGGCTTTAATCGAAGAGCCGCGTAAACTAGAATACGAAAACTCAGCGGAAACAGTACAGTGGTCGGAATTACCAAGAGGTGCAAGGACTTTTACATCATATTTTTCATGATGTGAGGTCAGAAAAAGGTCTAGGACTTTTGGGCTTTGCCCGCCGACGCGTGGAATATACGTCGGCTCCTTCACTATTTGAGTGAGTTGGTTGCACTCGGCAAAAAGCTCAACATAACAACCCTCCTGTGTTGATAGATCCGAGTGGCTCAACCAAGTGGCGTTGTGCACATTAAAATCGCCGGCAACAACAATTTCACTGCCTGGAAATTGCTCCAATATATTTGAGATCGAATCAGATAAGGCATCCAGCTTATTACAGGTGGAAACCCTATCTAAATTCGGACTCCTATAAAGAAAGCACAAGTGCATGATGTGTGTTTGTATTTTGAATTTAACCCAAATAGTATTAAATTCGCTATCCGACACACTATGTTGTTGCTGCAGTTGATACGCAACGTCACTTCGGATAAAAAGAGCAAGGCCCCTATGGGCAGAGAATAATGGCAATAGGTGATAACCAGGTATATGAAAATCCAGTGGATCTGCACCCTCATTAACCTGGGTCTCACCTAATGCCATTATTTGTGGCCTATGGATGGACACATACGCATATACCGAGAAAAAGTTCGCCCTTAGCCCACGAATGTTGCAAAAATCTATGCGAAATTTTTGCGACATTTTTTCTACTGGGCAACTTCAAAACAGACATACATACTACCAAGGCGCAACAGTTGAAACAAACAAATGAGAGCGTAAGTCAAGCCGTGGTGAGTGTTATGCCTTCACCACAGCATAGATTACGCACTCACTGCAGCCTCAACCGTTCGCGCTAGTAGCGTGGAGTAGGATGGGGGAGGGAGGGGATACGTCAACAAACCTGTGCAATTGCAGCAAAGAGCATAGAAAAGCCCTTTGCGTCGGCAATTGCAAAAACAGCGAGTGCGGCAACTCAGCAGGCAGCGCGAAACCGGTTCTATTATGTGGTTGTTGTTGTTGAATTATTATTGTTTTATTATTGTTTTATTTATTTGGTGTTTCTTTTTAGTTTTTTATGAAATCTATTATTAGTTTGTGTTTTAATTTAATTTTGTTTTATTTCGTTATTTTTCTTATGTTGGGCGGGCACATTAAACACAGTTTTGAAACACATTTATACTAAACGACGGACGGAACACGTTAAAAAAGACAAGAGACGACACGACACGTCCGTCCCCCATAAGTGCGTTGACGCTACTGTTTTAAAATATTTTTTTTATTCAGTAATTAATCGACAAACCGATTATTATTCAAACTCAAAGAGACCGTTTTTGTTGGATATGTAATTATCACGTACATAAGTTCAACAATTTAATATGTAATGTTGTTACATATATGTATATTTACATATATGTATATACACATATATATATATATGTATATACACATATATATATATATATATATATATATATATATATATATATATATATATATATATATATATATATATATATGGGGCATTCCACGTCAATTCGCCGAGGTTTGACACTGACCACCTCCGATTTGCTTCATATTTTAATATGTTGTTATTATTGGTCAATGAAGTTTTCTATCGCACCCCCTTCACCCCCTGTGCAAACTCCCTTTGCTTTGCTCCACAGCATCTAAAAACTGTCTAAAAAATTTACTGAACAATGATCATTCCACTTTGATTTGGAGTGGTAAGAATTTTTCTTCAATGTTTTTCTTAATTTTGAAAATTCTGTTTTTTACTGTATAAATCGCCATAATTTCAGTTCGGGTTGAGATACATCAGTAAAAACTGGTATATACCCAAATGTCTTAAGTACAAACCGTGTTACAAAAAAATGGGCGGTTATTGTCAACTACCACGCCTAGCTGCCATACAATATTTAAAGTAAACACGCTATAACTCTAAAGATATTAGAGTTATATTATTGAAATTTTATCCAACATCATGTAATATAAAAATAAAATGGACCACTGAAAATTGTTGCGAACGACCAACTACCACGCCTACCTGTCATATAAATTTTACATATAAAGTGCTAAATCTTTTGTTTTATATTATTTAAAGTCATGACATTTTGCTTGTATTCCTCTTTTATATGTGGTAATATTATTTCGAAGTATGGACTAGTTCAGTGAACTGCCACGCCTACCTGTCATATAAACATAACATTTCATCAGCCATAACGCCGTTTCTATATGAGATATCGAGATGAAATTTTTGATGTTTTAATTTTTTGTAAGGATCAATAATTATACGAAATTTAATTGTGATCGGTCTACTACAACACCTCCCTACCATATTAATTCGACATATCATTAGTCATAACTCCGGTACTATGCGAGATATGATGATGACCATTATATACATATAGTGTACCCTGTTCTTCCTCTTTTCATAGAGACCAAATTAAATACATATTGTAGCACTTTATATGTCATGTTTTTTGGCAGGTAGACGTCAAAGTAAGCCGATCACAACAATTTTTAGTAAAAAGTTTTTATTTTATATAATATGATGTTGGACAAAATTGCAATAATATACATCTTATATCTTAAGAGTTATATCGTGTTTACTATAACTGTTATATGGCAGCTAGGCGTGGCAGTTGACAATAACCGCCCGTTTTTTGTAACACGGTTTTAAGGTATATGAGTATATACCAGTTTTTGTTGATGTATCTCAAACAAATCCGAAATTATGGCGATTTATATAGTAAAAAAACAGGATTTTCAAAGTTAAGAAATAATAGAAGAACAATTTTTACCACTCCACGTCAAAGTGGAATGATCTTTGTTAAATGTCAAGAATTTATGTACATTTTTTCAGAATTTTAAAAAGTCAGTTTTTGAATGCTGTGGTGCTAAACAACAAAAATCGTGTTTTTAGAGTTTGCAAAGGGGGTGAAGGGGGTGCGATAGAAAACTGAAAAATTATATATAAACTTCATTGACCAATAATAAAAACATATTAAAATATGAAGCAAATCGGAGGGGGTCAGGGTCAAACCTCGGCGAATTGACGTGGAATGCCCCATATGTATATGTATATGTATATGTATATGTATATGTATATGTATATGTATATGTATATGTATATGTATATGTATATGTATATGTATATGTATATGTATATGTATATGTATATGTATATGTATATGTATATGTATATGTATATGTATATGTATATGTATATGTATATGTATATGTATATGTATATGTATATGTATATGTATATGTATATGTATATGTATATGTATATGTATATGTATATGTATATGTATATGTATATGTATATGTATATGTATATGTATATGTATATGTATATGTATATGTATATGTATATGTATATGTATATGTATATGTATATGTATATGTATATGTATATGTATATGTATATGTATATGTATATGTATATGTATATGTATATGTATATGTATATGTATATGTATATGTATATGTATATGTATATGTATATGTATATGTATATGTATATGTATATGTATATGTATATGTATATGTATATGTATATGTATATGTATATGTATATGTATATGTATATGTATATGTATATGTATATGTATATGTATATGTTATGTATATGTATATGTATATGTATATGTATATGTATATGTATATGTATATGTATATGTATATGTATATGTATATGAAGTATATGTATATGTATATGTATATGTATATGTATATGTATATGTATATGTATATGTATATGTATATGTATATGTATATGTATATGTATATGTATATGTATATGTATATGTATATGTATATGTATATGTATATGTATATGTATATGTATATGTATATGTATATGTATATGTATATGTATATGTATATGTATATGTATATGTATATGTATATGTATATGTATATGTATATGTATATGTATATGTATATGTATATGTATATGTATATGTATATGTATATGTAT